>JACAXG010000060.1:2143159-2473872 GCA_018881555.1 Amblyornis subalaris
ATAAGCAGGTCTCTGGTGGGTTCACTGGCCAGTATTTTATGACTTATTTTTCATTCTATGGCTATTTAAATATACAAGCATAAGAAATACAGAAACTGCTTGCTTGAATGACATAAGGTATTGATCTAAATGTTAAATATGGGGATGCATATGTACAGGAAGAATTTGTCTAGGCATGTCAGAATAGCTTATCTCATCTGCTCTCTGTAACCAGTAGTGGCTGCACTGAGATGCTTCAAGAATGGGACAAGAGCCTTATGTGGGTCTCATTCATACCTCCAGCAGTGTACCCTAACTAAAAACATTCACATCTTTTCAGTCTGTGATGTACTGTAAATATCTCTCTTGGTACTCAGAGTTTACTGTTAGTCTTAAAAACTGTCTTGTGGCTTGAATGCTGTATCTTCCACTTGGTTGAGTTTTCAAATTCTCTCCCCTCATATGCAGAAATAATTCTTCTTAATGTGCCATTGTTTTAACTTACATGGTTTTGGTTTTATCGTTGCATTTAATTATACCAAGCCATTTAATGTGGATATTCAACATCCCCATTAGTGTGGTTGTCAAAGGGGAGCAGAGTTACAGCAACACTATGCTCAATCATCCACTGGGGTGGTTAAACTGTACATAGCAGAACAGGTGTGAGCCTGTGATTAGGGTGCTTTGCTTGGGGTCTCCTCTCATTTCCCTCTCTTTCGACTCAGTGCAGAACCTCTAGAGCTATTCTGACCAAAACTCAGAACACCTGCACAGAAAGATTCATTTTGAGTTTGTTACTTTTGCTATTCTTGGAATTCTTATGCTAATAAAACCAGTGGTAATATGCCAAAAGTAATATGTACACATGGGACACTGTCAATAGCATGGAGTTCATCAGAATGCCACTTACTTAAATATATTAATCTTTCTTTTAAAGGCAGAAGAAAACCCAGGAGTCAGTCTGTCCAGGCACACACTGCTTTAAACCAAAGGCCCCCTGCTTCAAGTCACTCTGGACCAATTGTAGAAAGCCGCCAGCCTTTCATCCAAACATCTACATCTGCCCACGAAATTGCCCAAAGGCTTTCTAGTAGTCAGCTGTCATTCCACAACTCGGCAACATCTGTGTTTTCCCAGTCCCCCGCTGTTCCTGTTGCTGGCCAGCTGACTGTGCAGGACCGAGCTGCAGCAATGCTCAGGTCCAGCCTGGCCTCTTCCACCAGCTCAACTCTCAGCCTCCTGTTCGGCAAGAGAAGTTTTTCAAGTGCTTTGGTGATTTCTGGGCTCTCGGCTGCCGACGGGGGTAACACCAGTGACACGCAGTCGTCCAGCAGTATGAACATCGCCATGGGGCCGTCTGCCAGAGCAGCGAGCCAGGCAGCTCGGGTAAGGCTAAGCCAAAACAGCAGCACGAAGTGTGAGCTCCTGTACTGATCTCCTGTCCAGTTCTTAACTCTCCTCACCACCATTTGGTTTCTTCCTTCTAGTGGTCAGAAAACAGTTTTTTCCAAAATAATGTCAGAATTTTGGTATTTGTTTTGGATTTTGCTGCATCACAATRAGACTGTTTAATATTAGTGTGTCTGTGAGTGTTTGTGAGTTAACTGATGGCTGGCTGTTAGACACACACCTGAAACTGCAAACTGGAGCAAAGTCACTCTTCCTTTCACTCAAACCAGGGACTTATGTCTCCATAAGGTCATGAATACCATCATAAGTGGACTTAATAGCTCCTTCCTTGCCTGCTTATGCAGGACTTAGAATTATTTTATCTGTAGGCAGAGGAACAGTTCCCCCTGAATAGTGCACTTGTTCTGTCCCTCCCCCTGACCAGAAATTCAATCCAGGACCTGAAACCTTGTTGCTGAAAAGGTTAGTCAAAGGAATTCTGTATGAAATATTTACCAAACAAAACCAGCATGCCCTGCGATTAAGCATTTTCTAACAGCAAAACAGCACACACAAAGAACTTCCAGCCTTCTTCCCAACAGACTGACAGTTTTATTCATATCTTCCCTGAAAAGTTCTACACCCATTGTAGTGTTAGTGTTTCATTGCTTACTTAAGTGTATTTATTTAACTTTGGTTGCCATCCATTGCTGTCCTGAACTTTGAAAATTGACCTCAGCACCAGAAAGCAGATGCATGAGAAGATGGACTAGAGATGAAGGGTGACTGCCATTAGACAACATAATTAGACAGAGTTTTGCATTTGGCCTGTCAAAATGGAAACCAAATTGGTGACAGGGGAAGACTGTGTATATGGGGAAAGTCCCAAGCACTTTTCTATTACTATCCTTCTGAACTGTGTATAACTTCCCTAGTTTTCAAAGAATTCTCCAAATCTCAAGTGAAAAAAGCTCCTTAGCCTGTGTGTATTTTGCTCTCAACCCAAAAATATCACATGTGGTAGAGTTCCCTAGAGTTTTGCCATGAACTTCAACAGGAGTAGACTGAATGTTACTCATCTGGGTCCAATCCTGCTCTGTTACTGTAACAAGTATTAATATTTCTACACATACAACTGAACATATCCAATGACAAGGCACAATTCCAACTCTTGAGAATTTATGGCCTAATTTGCAAGAACTCAGCCAGTCTGCAATACCAAGTACTAACGGTACTAGGATTCACTTTGTCTAACTTTAAGCCATCTAAAATTCAGGTGTGATATCTCAGTAGATTGTTGATGAGGCTTCTATATTCAGTGGAGAGGCCAATCCACTTCATCCTTAGAGCTATTAGGAGGAAATTTTCCCCTGGGAGACTTGTATCTCTCTGCCAACTGCTGGTAGCCTAAATGACACAGCAAGACCACATGGTTAAATTTAGATGAGGTGAATACTGGCCAAAGTGACTGCTCAGAGTCCAGGTGCCTGTTTGATGAAAGCAGTAAAGAGGAAGTGTTTCATTTCAACATTCACACAGCACAGTTTTGGAATGCTTTTATCCTAATGGACTCCTTACAGTGGGGTGGCACTGTGCTTAACATTTTCAGACTGTTAATTGAATTCCAATTTTGATGAAAAAGTTTCTTTGTAAGTTGGATTTAAAATTTGGTGTATAAAGCAAGCTCCAGAGCAACCCAATTTAACAACTTAGAAGTCAGCCCTGCTTGAAGCAGCAGTTTGGACTGGATGACCTCCAGAAGTCCTTTTCAATCCAAATTATTTTACAGCTCTCTATATATGTACATCTGTGGTACTAAACCTCTAGCTCCTGGTCTGCTTTTCCTTCCAAATTTATGTGTTACACAAAGTGTGACAAGTACCTCTTTAGAACTCCCTTGTGAATAATGCATGTTAAGAATCCCATAGAGTTTCACAGAATGACATCCCTACGTCAATTTTTTAACTTTTTTCACCTGTCACTTCAAAAAATAGCTGAAGTGTTACTTAGAAATTTCCTACACTAGTTGACTTTTCCTTTCTTTCTTTCCAGCAACTTGCTGAGACCTGCGAAGCAACGGATGCTACAGAAGCGAGACCACAGCGAGAGGCAGGGCCGGCCCACGCCGTATTCATGAGTGGGAACCTGGAGTGCAGACGGGCCAGCCAGGAAGATATGGCCCTGGAAGACACCGCTTCTCAGCAGAGCCTGTCTGAGGAGCAGTAAGGAGCATCCCTGGCACAAGGACCACGCGCTTCTTAGCATTAAATAAAGACAGAGTTAGGTCAGGAAGCTGCACATGGGTTTAGGTTCTTTCAAATGGAATAAGCAACCTTCAAATATTTATTTTTCTAACTTCTACACAAGAGTACTACAGGGCAGATGCTCTTCAGCTAATGGCCTTGGCATGGGTAGGGTTGGAAGATATCCTAAAAAACACACAGTGCCACTTCATCTCAGGTTCTTGTAAATCCTAGAACAATTAATACAACCTGTTTAACGTTCCTTCCCCGGGAATGGTTAGAATCACAAACGAATACAGTAGGAAATATTAATACAACTCAGTGAAAAGCACACAAGACATCTCTTTCCTGCCATAATTAAACAGCTGATTGCATGCAAACCAATTGAAATTTGGTATACAATATATAGCAAAAGGCAACTATGAACAGAAGCGATGAATACATAAAAGGACAGTACAATGTACTGTAACATTAGAGCCAAATCTTATTTTTTTTCCAACAGCAAACCTCTTATTTTCCTTTGACATGTTATGCAGGTGCTAATGCTAAACAGCAACATAGCATCACAGACTGATATATTGCATGCAGCCATACTGAAATACTGTGTGAACAAGCCACGCTACACCAATTAACAAAAGTCAAGTGTGAGAAAAGAAAGTATCCAGTGCATGGAAAGTGTTCAAACCATATGGTGCACCTTATTTGCAAAGCAGCTTTGCATAAATTAGGTATTATCCCGTGCTCCTGTTTGGTTTACGGCAGTGTTTCTCAAATTCCAAGCAACAGTACCCCTAGGAGTTGCAAAAGGGCCCAGAGGAATCCTCCTAAAGGACAGAAAAGTGCAAAGCAGGCTGTAATTATTGTCTGGAAGTGTTTGTGTTAGTAAGGGAACAGCTAAATACCTTCAATTSCTGGACACAGCTCACTGTCCATAAACACTTGTAGCCAGTAATTACAAAGCCTTCTGATTTCCCTCTCCGAGAGAAACTGAGCTGCTGCCAATAAAGACAGATGATATAAAAAGGGAGGCCATGCCTTCACAAAGGTTGAGAAACACTGATTTACAGGAATGCATGACTACTTTGAAACCCAAAAGGCTACAACAAATCCTTCCTCTGCTGTAGAGTCTAAACATACACGTGTGTTCTCTTTTTTTTTTCAATTAAAAAAATTGCAGCTATCAGTGTCTTGCTGTTCCTCTTTACTGTAACTACCATAGATTGTTTCTAAATCTCAACACGATGATGTGCAGCCAGGCTGTYTTGTCCCAATTAACAAAATTTAACAAGAGATGCTGTAGCTAAGTCTCATTACTGTTAGGCAATACTCAGTTGCATTCTGAGCTTCCTACTGTGCCGCACTTCAGATCTGAGTAGAACTAAATAAGACCGAGTGAAAATAAAATGATCCAAGTATGTTTTGTGTGGCAGCAGTTTCTGGGTCTTCTTTTCTATTGGCATGTTGTTTTCACTTGCTTTCTGCCTTACAAAATTAAGAAATCTATTCTTTTTTAGTTCACTTCTGATCTTGATGAGTTGATTATTTATAAAGCTTAGCACAACCTAGGAAAAATGCTGCTGATGTTCACAAGGGCAAAATTAGATATTCAGGTACAGTCCTCTGAGACACATGGTCATCAGTGCAGTTCAGGCCCTACTAATGTCTCCTCTAGCATCCAGGTGTGATGTGGAAGAGAAAATTGAATTCAGCTGCTCCCTTCTGACCAGTTCTGGCAGATGATGACTCTTGTCCCACCACACTGTTTGTGAAGTGCTTCATTACAAATGAAGGATGGAGGTTATACAGGTAGGTGGAGGGCTCTTACCAACAGCCACCAGCCCCATTTCTGCCTTGGGAGCTTTTGCATGGCAGTCCACAGGATAAACCATTACTGCTTGGTCTTCCTGCATGGARGCAGGGCAAACAGGTGACTCTGGAAAGCACTAAGAACTTTCCCATATTCACTTGGCCTCACTTATGCCTCCAATTTTCACATCTCTAAGTCTGCATTAATTTTCATCAAAAGTCATTCTAGTAGTCCCAATCAACCTTAATTATTCTGTGTATCCAACTCAAGCATACTAACCAGACTGGAGAGTGGCTGCACAAATCCTTTCAGCAGCAACCACTGTATCTGCTTAGCACGGATKGAGGCCCAGCGACAGCACCTTCCCCCAGCACCACATCTTCTGCAAGACTCCACCATCTCCACGGCCTCTGGTACTGCATCCTAAAATAAGGCAGCTGCCTCACAGTTCCTGACTTAGTTCAAGCCATCATCCACTGGAGCATAACTCCTTGGGAACAGCAGTTGTGCCAWGAAGTCCAGCCTCCTGCTGCACAGGGTGGCTGCCAGAAAGGGCAAGTTCCAGCACCTTTGTTGAGGCACAGCGTGCAAGCAGGGCAAAACAGGAGTCAAGGTAAGGTTCAAAAATCAGTTCCTTTCTTGTAGCCATGTCTTACATCGTTTTTATTTTGCCTTAAAGTTGTTATTGTAGCACAGTGGGTTGAGAGAACCCAAGAGTGACTACTAACAAGCATAACAGACAGAAAAAAAAAATCAAAATGAGCACCAACTCTCCCATGTTACATTTCTCCGTATTTTTGGAGATATTCTGCTGTTATAAGACTACTGCAATATGCAGTGGTTTTAAATGAGCCMATCCTACAGAATAATCTGGCATAATGGTTAAAAATGAAACCTGCAACTAGGTACGAGGTTCCATTGATTAAACACATCCTAGACCTCCCCCCCTTTTTCATGAGGCAGAGATACACCCAGTTAACTCTGCACATGATAGAAGATGCATTTAAGGCTCTGATGCACACCAAGCTAACAAAGGAMCCTAACCTTTACACAAGGCCTAATTCCAACAGTAAGCTGCTCCAAACTGCTCTACGTAGCACCAAAAGGCACCCGAGTCCTCAACACCAGTGCCTACATACACATGAAGGCTTTGAGTCCTACCTTTATTCCTAAAAGACYTAAGCAGCTGGAGCCTTAACCTCACTCACAAGGTGCCTCAGAGTTGCAAGATGGAGGTACCCCACTTGTTGGGCACATTTCAGCCTCTAATTTTCACTGCTTTTATCTCATCTGCAACACTGCTGGTGGGTTTCACAATGCCGAACACTGTTAAAACTTGGCCCTGACGTTGCTCAGGCTTAACAGTTTGCCTACATGTCTGAACTCTCACTACAGCTGTGATGAAGGAAGGATGCCGCCACCACCACRTAAGTACTTTAGATAAGAGTGCCATCAGGGATTTTTGCATCAGGTGCTATGCTTGATTTTTCCAGAGCTGCAGAGGCCACCTGCTCACCTCATTCAGCCAGCCCACAATATTTTTGTTTCTACAACATGAAAACAGTGACATTACCATCTTGTTAGCAAGCTGAATGCATCCTTTGAGGAAATCAAGAACTCAATCCACAAGACCATTTGGTAAATGCAGTTCTTTCATAGAAATGTCAGAAGGGATGAAGAGATGGAGGCCCTATCTGCCTACCCTCCAGCTTAACCTCAGGTAACATGACCACTGCTGAAAAGAAACACTGGGAGTGATTTTATCCGCACTGGCCCAGCAGGGCCCTCACAACCAGAGAGGAACATAGACAGTACAGCAGGTTACAGGAGGGAGGATAGTGAGTATACGGTAAAACAAGCAGACAATACTTCAACCTCTGCACTAAACACAGGATACTTACCTCCCTCACATTTTGTTTTCCTAAAGTTTCCTTTCACTAATAGGCTCTTGTTTACTTATACAGGAAAAGCCAGTTGCTACACTCCTAATGCTGAGACATGGCCTGAAGATCTGGCAAAAAGGCTTTCAGTAACTTTTTACTAAAGCCAAGCACAGGCTGCTGAACTGCTCCCATCAACCAGGCACGCTGGCAAGCCCCGGCCTGGCTTTCACCCCAGCTGTTGCCCACCACAGCAAGCAAGTAGGAACCAGTGATGGGCATAGTCTGCACAGCTCACTTGAGTTCATGCAAAAATAAAAGCCAGAGGTCCTGGCTGTTCCATCCATTTTGTAGTGTCRCGCAAACTTCTCTGTGAGGAACTGAAGGTCTCGTTGCAAAGTCTYGCCTCATTCCCACAGGCAGAAAATCTTGGCATTCACTGCACTGGAGACAAATCTCAATGAAAAGGACTTATCAGTGTGAATCTTTTCCCCTTGACATGATGACCAGATACTCACAATATCTATGAATGACATTCTGACACTTTTAAGTTCTTCAGACTCTCTGTGATGTCATTCACAGCTTTTCATAAGAACTATTTATTAGAGTAAGGCAAGAAACATCATCTGCATTTGTCTCCAGCCCACCAACTGATGGCTCTTCTCTTACTGGAAAATTTAAGTTAAAGATTAACTGAATTTTGTGCGGCTCATTTTAGAAGATTAGAATTACCAGTGAGATTCTCCAGCATGTAATAATCATCTTCTCATCAATGCATTCTTTGTAAATACCCAATGATTGCCACATGTAGATTACTCCCTGGATTAGGAGCTGGTATTTAATTACCATGTTCCACTAGTGCTTGTACATCCTTAAATCTGCAACACAGACATATTACTTATAATTAACTTTGCAGTAGGTCCAGTATCAAAGATTCACCTCTCTCACTCAGCTTCTCAGAGTTTTACAAGTCAAAAATTGTCTAAGGCATGATAAATAATGCAGGCTGTGTTTATTCCATGCTGTGTGCAATTTMATGTTGGAATTACAAGCCTTGTTGCCAAAAATATCCTTGATTCTCAGGCTTAGAGAGAGTAATTGGTACCTCATATTCTCCCCTTTTTTGCACCAATTAAAACCTGCAGGTGCACTAATGCTGTCATCTGGAATCTAGCTGGTACATCAGAGGTTCTTTTCACCAAATGTGTGCTATTAATAAAATCAGCCCATCAGGGGAATTGTGAATGCTCCATTTGCTGTTACAGTGCTCTCAAGGCCTTCCAAGTATTTTACTAGAGCAAGACCAGACAATAAATTTTTACCTTTAAAGTAAACACAGGTTGTCATAAAAACGTTCAGTTGGAAATACAACTTTCTCACTCACTTGATGTATATTTGAAACAGGCAATTCATATCTTCAGGACCGCCTGAGATTTAAAGGACAGACATGACTGTTTAGGTCATCTACAACCTCCTGCTGAACACAGATCACAGAATTTCTCTTYATTTCTCTTGAAAAGCACTCTAGCTCAGAGACAAAATGACCTTAAAAACACAAATTAAAGACTTTCACCAATCTTGAGATAGGTAGCAGAAAACAAGAGACGCTGATGTCAGTCACAAAAATATGCACTGGTTTAAAAGGGCTGATACTTCACTCACAGTCGCAATGAAGGAAAAATCTACCTGCATTTTCCAGTGACCATCTAGCCTCACTACAAGAAGTCTTCCTTGAACCATGAGTTCCCCAAACTTCTTGTTATAATTGGTTTGTGTTTTTTTTCCCCACTCTACTAAATGATTGGACTACAGTAGGCATCATGGCAGGGCAATATATCTACTTTTATGGGGAACAAACACCTCTTTAAGTGATCTCCCAACAATACTAGCTGAACTGGAATTCATAAGGCTGAACTCTGCCATCACTACTAAAGGAACTCCCCTCCCAAGCCTGTAACAGAAGTGTCAAATCTCTTCATTTTATTTAGCTTTAAAGTTCAGTCCTCATTTAAGACTCAACAGCAGTCCCACTAAAACCTTGCTAGACGYTGGGTAACTACTTAATCATTGTAAGAACTATTCTTCTGCTGCGTATTTTACCGTTTAAGAGACTTAACACTGAAACAGGAGGACATCCAACACTTAAGTACAGAGGTTTCTGTTCAAAAACCTATGGCATACAGCCCTGAAAAAGTTTACTTTGGTCCCAAGTCCTTCACATCTATAAAGGTGTTTTGTCTGAGTAAAACACTTGAAGTAATTAAGGGATTAGTGATATCTTCAGAGCGCAACCTTATTTTGCAAAAAGTTGCCAGGCGCTGTACATTCTCAAAGGAGCGGGACCCTAAGAGGAATTTTCTTTATCCCAGACATGATGAAGACRATACTACCATCCAAATGGATTTAGGCCGAAAGGTAGTCCTAACAGGGAAGTCAGGGAATGAAGCCATGGCATTCTTTAACATGGCACGCACCTCCTACCACCTGTGGAGAGACAATGTTTGTACCAGACCCTTGTTCTGAATACAGGAAAGGACATTCCCTCTATGCTCTCAGGTGTTCGCAAGACACGTGTAAAAATACCTGTCCCCACCCAGAAGTATACAACTTTGGGTGTCAGTTTTGCAGAAATAAATAAATAAAATGGTATTCGAAAATGCATTTAAACARTTTGCTCGTTTTAACAGTCATTGAACTGAACAGAAAAGTTAAGAAACAACTGAATTCTTAACAACTTTCTACAGCCAGAGATGACCATAAATTTTACAATGAACAGTGTGCACCTGGGAGGGAATTCTGTTTTCACAACACGCAAAACTGATTRAGTGGTAGCACTTTTGCTGAACATATTTGCACACCTCATAGCGAAACACATTGTCTAATACTCTCAAACACTTCTTATTTCACCATTAAGCATGTACAAAATKGAGTAAGGAAAAAAACCCAAACAAACATAAAGTATCAATAAATGTAACAGATCGTAAAATGAATACAGACAAATGCAGTATTAAATCCATCATGACTTAAACTCACCATGAAAAACMCAAGTCAGGATTTGACTGAACTTCATGGACTTGCAGATTTATATATATAACTTTTAAGGGAGTGTGGGACAGGATTTCCAYCAGAAAATGGAAATAAATTCAAAATGCAGCCCTCTTATCAATTACTGTCTGGGCCACGTAAGAGAGGGTAGATTTGGCTATTTTTCCTCCCAAACTGGAATTCTGTCACTCGTGACTASAGAAGTTTCCTTGAAGCTCTGGATAACACTTCTTATACTGCAACTGCAGACAGGGGGTGCCTGGAGGTAAGAGGAGAGAGAGCATCTGCTTATTCCTTCTACCTCATGATTTGTCAGCACTCACTGCTCCAGCTGAAACATACCTGGACACACCTAAGCTGGGTCACCAACAGCAAAGGTATTTCTGTGTAAACCAGGCAGGATACACATATATTTTGGACAGGGGTCTGTTCTGTTGCACCAGGGCTAAGTTCCAGATATTGAATTGATCTCTAGGCAGAACAGAACAAACACACTCAGAAAGACTAAGATCTCAAACAGATTTTACAGTTAATTGTTTTTACATGGGGTAATTCGAATCAGAGTTGACCAACTACCTTCTAAACACCCAGATTAGAACTGGATGTTAGCTATACATCCATTCAATATTTTGAAATCAGTGAACTGAGTAAGTGACAATCCTGCTATGTCATTTTCACATTYTAGAGTAATACCAGCTTTACGTTGCTTACTCTGAAGGATCCTGTAAAACCTTTAGGGGCTAAAGCAGGAAGGACAGACTCTAAACTATCTGCAAAACGTTGTAATGTTTTGTTGAAATAAAAGCTTTAGTGTTTACAGGAAAGAAAACATCTTCATTTTCTGCAGGATTCCACAGCTGCCAAGATGTCTTGCAAAATGCTGTTTCTGTTTTCCTTGCTAACCTAGAGAAAGAGAAATTAAAACTGATGTGATTTGGTGAATAGCTTCTATACCAGTGTTTACTTCAAAAATAATCACAGGAGACATTCAAATACATTTCTTTTTCAGTGCATGAATGTTGAGTGTCAAGCACCTGCCTTCTTCTGCTACAGAGAACACAGTATGCTAAACCCACAAACACATGCAATTGAATATTTAGTGAGCTTTTTGATTTAATTACCCATGGTATTTTGCAGTATTATTCAGGGCTTGAATAACTAACAAGAATCACTCAGAGAACCACCAGCATGTACTTTTGTCATTACTAGAAATCCTTTTCAACTATCAAATTTAACTTTTCTACTATAAAGTGGAGTTCTTATGCCTTCACTACTTGAAAGGGTTGTATTTATTAAGATGACAGACCTAGTAAAAAAACATCTGCAAAGAAAAAAAAATTTAACAGGCCTAGCAGCATAACCCYGTACTCTGAGAAACCTTATTACAGGAGGATAGAAACACCTTGAAAAAGAAATGAGACTACTTGAGAAAGCTGGGGTGTTCTGTAGCACACTGTGATATGCTGTCAGCTGACCAGCCCACAGAAATACTGGGCTTTAAGAGCAGCGTATGTGAAAATCCATGCAGTCCAGTGTCCTGTCTTTTGCTGGGCCCATCTGCATTCCAGTACATACAGATTACCGTAAACTGCCAAGCAAATGCTGGTGCTTGCTAGTCAGCTCAGCTCCCAGGGGCACAGAGCTGGGGGCTCTGTGTGTGTGTAAATTACCCCTTCCTGACAGCCTGGGTCCTGATCCAGAGCCCAGTGACCCACAGTGCCATACATTACTAACTCAAACAAACCTGGGGTGGTAAAGGGGTAACAAGCAAATTGCGAAGCATCAGCAAAAGCTTCATCTTAAAAAGACTAAGAAATTTTCCCCACTGTTCAGAGCCCTGCAGAGAGGGCAGAAAGAAATCAGACAAAGACAGATGAGCTGAAAAAATAAGTAAGGGCATTCATATAAAGTTGGAGAAAAGCTGTTTGACAAGGAAGGAGAGAAACAACACCACGCACAGCGTAAAACTCTCTACCAGCAAGGTTTCACTGCACTCCTTAGATCTGCATTTGAGATCTAAGCACAAGAGTTTGTATCCCTTCCAGTTCTACAGTCAATAACAAACAGGAAAATGTGTTATTATTATTGTTGTTGTCGTTAAATAGGTGACAGTTGTAACTGAAGAATTTGGCCCTAGGAGCCTACCATTATTTACAGTCACACATCCCATCCAAATGCTGGAAAYCAACACTGTAAAACCTACAGACAGTGGTCTCACCTATCCCACTTGAATTCAAGACAGAATCAGCAAAATCAACATGGACTGATGAAAAAGCGACATTTAAAAAAAAAAAGGGGGGAAAGTAATGAAAGGGAAGATCTGCCTGAAAATGTCACTGTTTTTATTGAGAATCAGTCAAAGCCTTTATAAGATAAACAGAAACCCCCACAAAAACAAAGAGAGCAAGACAACAAAGAATGCTCTTCAGTAAGGTTATTGAGACCCCAAGGTAAACAMCACACAGCAAAGATGAGCCAAACTCTAAATCTCACAGCAAGTGTACTGATATCCTGACTTTCAAAGCACTTTCTGCACATTTAATAGCTCTTCCCACTCTCTCACAGCCAACAAAAACAATACTACATTTTATCTATCCTTTTTCCATACCTACATGCCAGAAGTCCAGTGAGAGCAGCAGAGAGAAAGTGCCAAGTGCTGGGAAATTTTCACAACTGTTTTACAAAGGCTGCTTGATAGATATAAGTCTCCTCTTAAGATGTGGAGACATTCTGTGCAGGCAGCTTTCCCAGAGAGAACAAATCTCCCAGTATCTGTACTGAATGTACAAACAGATGGGTATGTTTTTAGACAAGGAGTTGAAAATAACTGTAGATGCTGCTTATATTAAGCATTTATGTAATTTGGAGGAAATTACTACCTAGACTCCAAGCAGGCAACTGTAGAGGACAAAAGCCTTCTTCCCCTAACTGTTAAAAATACTGTCAAGGAAACCGCTTGTGTACAATCTGTTCAAATGGAACCTTTTCTTCTTCCTATCCATTTAACTATTTTCTTTCTTAATAGGCATATGCAACCACACATCACTAATAGGTTTCATGCAAGTAAAATTAATAGGTGGGAAGACGGGAGAAAATTAGCGTCTGCCAGCTGCTAAAGATAACCGGATCCTATTCATGACACTGTGTCTGCAAAACTACACAGAAGCAGGCAGCGCAAAAAGAGCCTCTGCAGTTTCACTGGAAAGTTCAGTTCTCAGCAAAATGGAACTGGGCAACAATAGAAACAAATGTGTTAAATATCAGAGCTCTTTTCGTTAAGTGCCCTAAAGATAATAAATTAAACATTTGGGACCAAACGTTGAACTGCTTTTAGGGCATCTGGGCCCATTTACACCAACAAAATATGCTTTCAAAACAGAAGGGACTGTAAAACCCCAAACAGCTGTTCTCTCATCAGAGCTGTCCTTGTGACACTAGGAGCAGGATGAGAAAACTGTGATGAGCTACTCGAATGCAGCCTAACTTGACACTAAGTGACAAAGTAGGCAGGATGTTTTTGGAAGGTAGCCACCTACTTCTGTACACTTCCAGGCACCATACAAGTTAGTAAGAAATTACTGACCATGAGCTATTTGGGCACTCCAGGTTTYCCCACGCCACAGCCCTTGGAGAACACAGCTGGTGACCCAGTATTCACTTCAGCCGCTAACACCTCTGACCCCCCAAAAGGGCAGGTTCTGTTCCTGCTCATGCACACATTTCAACCAGTTGGGAAAGAGCGTGTAGCGTGTCACTGGAGCAAAAGAGACAGATGYTCTCCTGCACAAGACTTCAGCTTAGCGGGTCTGTGCCACCTGGGAATGACTGCAGTCTGTCACATATTTCACATCCATGCTTTTGGTAAATGGATTCACCAGAGGTCTCTATTTAATTAAAGAAACCTGCATGTCCTAATCTCAGCAGCATGAACAGGACGGGTCATTTTTCAGTAAAGATCTTTTAGCTAGAGAAAACACTGCTCCATTGCAATTTACAGAAAGACACTTGCTGGCTACAGTCAGTACTTGAGAGAAAGATTTATCAGCAGACCAGTACAGCTGAAAACCCAGGGTTGAGCAGCCCATGCCCTCCAAATATCACGTGATAAAAACAGACAATAGAAGCCTTAAACGCTTACTTGAGAAGCCAAATGCTGTTTTCTAGCCCCATTTCCTCCCCTGAGAGCACACACCACTGTCCTGCTGTGACTGCAGCCTAAGCCCGGTCCTTTAAGTAAGGCTTCTCCATCCCCTCTTCCCCACTCCTACCACTGCAAAGCATCTCATAYAAAATTCACATTTACATGCATCTCTGTTCAATAGCCTGACAAAGAACACACGTTAGCTTTGTAGTGGAAAACCTGGGGTTTTATCTGTGAAAGGAACGGTAGGAGTTGAATGCTTATGCAAGGAAAGGAATAATCTCTCGTCTTTGCTCCTACAATTGCTTTAGCACTTAATTAAACCAGCATTTAATGTAAAAACAGAAATTGAAGATGATGATGGGACCCTCAATTAAAGGAAAGCTGAGGAACTTTTTTGAGCACTGCAGTTTTTTAAYCCCAGTATGAAGAGGAAACAACATAAATCAAYGGAGTGAGAGGTGCATTTAGCCCGKTTTYGTGAAGCATCCAGGACACTTACAGGTTAAGGAAACCTCACACGTGTATTCCTAAGAACAGGCTACGTTTTGTTGTGATAAGTTTTTGAGAACTGCCCTGTAACTGATCAGAAATGTACTTTGAGGCCCTAATATTCCGAAAATTATGTCTGAAAAAATAACATAATGAATTTCAAAATTGGTTCACTGACTCCAGAGAAAGTATAATCCATTTACAACTTTCTTCTATAAATCATTCCTGCAAACTCCACTGCTGCCTTTTTTCCTTTTTTTTTTCCCCCTTGAATATGATTACTGGTAATATTTCTGCAAGCCAGTCTGGAAAGAACAAAAAAGCTTAAAAATCTGACTGTACTTTAAAAGATTTAACTCTTAGAAATAATGAATACTTATACAGCAATAATACTACAGCAAAAAAAACTTTTAAAACAACTGTATCATTACTTCTGCAGCCCCTCACAAGCAAAGCCAGCTGTGTGAGATGGGGCCAAATTTTTTTTTTAATAAGGTGAACACCTGCCCATTAAGAATAAAATGGAAACTAAAAAACTTAKTTCATACAAGCTACCCACAGCTATCAACTGGCAGTAACAGTCTTTTAAACAGCCAAATATAAACCAGTAACCTAGAACAGAAGGCTCTTTAAGGATATTAAATATTACTCACATTGAACACTTCAACATCTTTCCTACTTCTTATTTCTTCAACAAGCTCCAGTGGCTTTCCCTTAGGTATTGGAATAGTTCCAAGCACTACAGTCCCTGAGCCAGCCAGCGTTTGACGAACAGCTTGAATAAAAGCCTGGCTGAAGAGTTCCATTTTACCAATCTCATCTATGACACAAATTCTTTTCTCTGTATCACCACCATGGTTTACCTGTGGAAAAGTGCATCAAGAGACTGTAAACAACAAAACTTAGAAYAAGCAACAGAAGTAATTTCTATGCTGATAAGAGAAATACCTCCAAAAGAAATAAATTCAACTGTAATACTTGGGAAAGCGGGAAGTCAAAGCTACTGCTAGCAAATGACAGACTTTTAAACCTATCATTTCTTTTTCAGGACAGATTTTTTGAAGGATGAAAATATATGTACAGTATAAATACCAACTACAATAGGAAATATCCATAACATCAGATTTCCTTTAAAGCAGAATTCTCACAACAGTCCTGTATTTGATAATTAAGAKCTGCACTTTGCCTATGAGCAGCTCTCAATCATTCTGAGGGTCACCAATTTTTAGAAACKTTACTCTTCTCACCAAATTATGCATTTAGTGATTATATTATTTAGTGATTACATTTAATTATGTGATCAGTAGCCACACAGAACAGGTATTAAAAAAACCAGAAAACAACTTCCATTAAATCTAGATTTGGAAGTTTCTCCTCTTGTAGTTGGGTTGAAGGAGGGTCAAAACTAGCATTTCACTCTGAACAACTGGCTTTCTTCAAAGCTGTCTGGATAACAACCAAGCCATCTGCAAGCCTCTCTCACATTAGAACATATATTGAGCTATACCTTATTGTATAGTCCTAGCCACAGGACAGTAGGAGAGACATCATACTAACAGCTAACCACATTTGTGGTTTGTTTGCTTTTTTCCTGATGTCAACAATGTGCCAAACAGCACCATGCTGCAGGCTCGTGTGAGCAGCAGGGAAGTCCAAGAGAAAACAGGGGGGATCGCTACTGAGGAAAAGGCAGCTCACAAAGTGGAGGAACTCTTCAACAGAAAGAGAAGTGCACTGCCTACCCTACTGTGGTAAAAGTAACTGCCAACCATACTCCACTATTTATAGAAGTGAGGAGAAAATCAACTCAATTCAAAACCACTCTAGATCCATGAATATGTACCAATACAAGCCATATTAGACAGAAATTAAAAAAAAGAAAGAAAATTGAAACATTTCCCCTTGTGAAGGCAAAGTATTTGCTTCTGGGAAAGTGAAAGAACTGTATAACATGCATCCTAAAATACTTTCAAGTGAASTCCCTACTGAGTAGCTGTTTTATCTAAAATCCTTTCATACATCAGTGAGCCACAAAGCCAATACTAGTCACTAGGTCACATATTGAGGAAGAGAGTATTTTGCTTTAAAAAAAGTATCAGTCCTGCCTGATAAAGTTTGCAGAGCCAGCAAGATCTTCCATTGGAGGATCTATCCCATTCTCACTGGAGTGAGCCTTAAGAAGCCTTAAGAGCTGAATCTGTCCTGAGGTCTAAAGGGGCACGTGCCCATTCCATGTCACTCTCTAATCAAACCAGAACATACCTATGACTCTCCTGCCCTCATTCTTCATTTGCCTCTCCTTGTTTCAGTTCTCTGATCTTCCTTACTCTCCTCTTCCATTTTGGGCCACCTCCAAGCCTGACCACCTCTCCACAAAACTGATAAATAGCACTTTCTATGAACATGGGCGCATACACTGTGTGACTCCGCTGGCCCCAGTTCTCTTCACCTTCTTGTACTTGCAGAAAGCTATATATATTTAATGGAAAAAATTCAACACTGCYAACACTTTTCTAGGAAGATCTCTCCTGATTTCACTGTAATTCAGCAGTAAAAGGATTCCAAGTACAGCACTGGCTTAATGAAGTATTTTTTATTAAACTATATTTCTATTTACTAACATCATAAATATAGTTACAGTAAAATTTAACATATACAAATTGTCACATTTTATTATTATTTCCTTTCTCCCCTGCGCCAACATCCTTGCTTCCCTACTCTCAAGACTTCAATGTTCCTTGACAAAATCAAGAATCAGATCCTCAATCTCTTTTTTGCTCCTTGCACCTCTTTCGGTTTTTTTGTTCTAAGCTCACCAAAAAGTCCCTTCTCCCTTGTCCCCTTGAGCTTTGGCAGGGTAGAAAAATCACAACAGGATTTTTTTAGCAGTACAGTTCCGCAGCTGCTGCAAACTGTTTGTGGTATGTTATTGCCAAAATCAGATCTGTTCTTGTTTAATTTTGGAGAGGGGAAAGGTTGGAGTGAGAGAGAGGAAGGAGAAGGAAAAAGGCAGTGACAGAATACCAGCAGAAGGATAGGAAAAAGATTGTGTGGAAAGTCTTGTCACAGCCAGAGCACACCTTGTGCAGCAGGCTAAACCCCAAATAATTAGGCTGCTATTATCAGCCTGCAGGTATTTATAYAACGGTAATCAAAAATACTCACTGGATTCAAGAAACAAATGATTYTACTGTAAGAAGATGGGAATCAGAAGAAGAGAGGGGAAAAAAGGGCTCCAAAGAACAGCAGCAGCAAAAGCCTTCTTCTTGGATCCACTGACTCCATCCAGTTCTCTGTGGTAAGCCACTCGTACATTTTGTTTGCTTTCCAGTATGAGACAGTGGCACAGGAAGAAACTTCCTACCAGCTGCCTCTTCAGGCCAAGGAGGTCCTGCTCACAGGATGGCAATCTCTCCAACAGCACAATAATGACAAGAGAACAAGCCAGATTTGSCCTTCCAGCTTCCTGACCCTGAAGTCAATCAGAATCAGCAACACCCAAGAAACAGGCCAATTATTAATGTGAAAAACTATCTCTGTAGAAAGGCCTTCCAATAACACTGATTACCATAAAGCATGCATTTATCAGCAGATTTCATAGAACACTCACATTTCTCAGCATAGGTAGAACCAACTGCTCAAATGAAACAAGGTCTACAACRTATTGTCCAACCCGATATTCACGTCTTGAAGTAGAAGAATCAGAACTGAGGCTGAAAAAGAAATACACAATTCCTTCTAAGTATTGAATTCAGCGAGAATTCACCACAATCATTTCACATGAATTTATAAGAAGATATCCAAATAAATCAAATGCCCTTAATTCTTYTTAAAAGGGAAGGGAAAGAAATTCTAAACTATGCATTAGGTCATATTGCAGATAGCTTGCTTTCAGATAATAAATATACCATAAGCTACCTCCACAACTATGCAAGCTCAAATTTGAACAGTGTATGGAAGGACAATGGCATTTAAAAGTCAGCAGGTATATTTACACTGAAATCAAAACTCCTGTCTGCAGTTCAGATCTTTGAATTCTGTAATATGACACTACAGATAGCATCACAGCAGTAGCCCACATCTCAGTATGAGATGCAAAACCCTTAAACAATCTTAGAAAAATACTCAGTTTGCATGTGCTGAGCCACACTGTGCTACGTGAACCGCCCATATTAGCACAATGCAAATTATTTTGTCACATCAGCTCTGCCTGAATGAGGTGCTAAGGTCACACCTGGACATGGACTAAGTTTTGCACTAAGTATAAAAATCTAAGTCTAGTGAATGAGGAGAGACTGTGAGCCACTCTGCACTTCAGAGGCCCCCCCTCTGGGACTCTGAAGTCCTCTTTTTCTTAAAATTCACATCTGAGTTTTGTGGGCCAGTCAAATGCCATTTAAAACACTGTTATAGGCAATTTCCCTTTTCATTTTCCACTTCTGTCCCAATAAACTAGCTAGTGGAAACACAAAAATCTTCCTCCCTGCCCACAACAAGCTGCTTACTGTATCCCAAAGGGACTTGGCCTCACAGTAAAAGGCTCTGCAGTGCTTCCTCTTTATCTGGTGTAAAATAGGCAGTGAGGGAGAACACCCCTGCCTAGCACATTTTCAATATTTCACTATGCAACAGAGACGCTGCCTACATACACAATATAGGGATCAGCCGGGACACAAAAACTAAGCAAAGAACCTGACTATGAAAGGCATGTGTGCCAGAAATCACCTTCTGGAGGAGCATTTAACATGCCAAAGGACTGGAGCAGACACATAAAACAATAAGCTGCTTACAGTTATCAAAACCTCAGTACCTGACTCTAGATAAAGGTCCTCGATTTCCAGACAGAGTGACAACATCAAATCCTGTTCTCCTGCCACCTTCTCTAACTTCCTGTGTGTAAAATCCATCAATGGGAACACCCGAGGATTTTAGAGCTTGAGAGACTTTCTGGATCAAAGTAGTCTTTCCAACCCCTAAAAATAAAGAAGGAAAAAAAGGCACACAGCATTAATCTTCTCCTGCACTAAAAGCCTGTTTTTTTAAATGCCACAGTAATGATTCAGTTCAGCAGGAGCATTGATTACTTTTGAAGTTTGCAAATTACTTTTTTTAAATGGTAGGAAGGAAGAGAAGCACMTTCTAAAGTTCATCCTGTACTGACACTGTGAAGTTTTATTAGTCTTTAAGAAGTCACAAGAGAATGGTAAAATTAGCCCAGGCTGCCACTGAATTTCTTAGCTTAGATGATGCATGAGCAGGCCACAAAACTTACCACAAGGCAGGTAAATACACGAGRACCATACTGTTCAAAACTGATATCCAAGCCTGCTGGAAGACTGACTGATGAATCTCCCTTTCTACCACTGATATTCAGTACTTTTTAAGAACAGAGCTAAGTTCACCACCCTTTCAGATCAAAAGGTCAAAGCTGACTGCTATTACCAGAAGCCTAACTGGCACAAAGGACACACTGCTTCCACTGATGTCCTAGAAACCAGAAGCACTCGATGCCCCTGAGGTAACAGGTGCTACATGGCAAAAAGTAGTCCCAACAACAGAAAAATGTTTCTTCGGGTAACTCAACCAAGAGACATTTTGACTAGATACAGGGGAAATCTTTTTTATTGTGAGGCCAATGAAGCCCTGAATCAGGGTGCCCAAAGAGGCTATGCAGTCTTCAGATACTTTGAGGTTTTCAAGACATGACTGGATAAGGCCTTGAGCAACCTGGTCTGGCCTCATAGCTGATCCTCYTTTACACTTCTCCTTTTACATGAATTATCCTCTGACCCTGTAATTCATTTTCTTACCCTAAGACAGGTAAACTCTTGCCACCTGATATCTCCTTGCACAGTCTGATATACCTTTTACAATGTGAACATTGGCCATGGTCCAGACAGCCTTTCAGTTCTTCTCCTTTGCCATTGTACAAGTACATCCCTCKACAATCTCCTTTTAAACTCACCTTTATTGCCTCTCACAAAATTTAGTGCTATCASTTCATTTTTAATCATTGCTCTAAAAAATTCAGATAGAAAATAATCCTGCAGAATAAACCTTCAAATTCCTGGAGACGGGGAACATATGAAATGTGATGAAATGYGAGATGCCTAAAAATGCCTACAGAAATCATTTCAACATGCACACATCAAATTTCTTCTTTAGATTTTAAGCAGATTTAGGAACTAATTTCCTAACAGTCAATTCCAATGACAAAATATTCTGTGGCTTCAAGGGCACCTAGTTAAACTCTTAAGTAAACTTTTCAAATCTGAAGAAGAAGGCTTCCTGGCAGTTGAACAAAAAAATGACAAATGCGGCACCCTCAGTATCTAAAATCTTTTCAAGGCCTTGTCTCTTGTAAGCGAATTTTTACTAATTTGGCTAAGTGGATTTGCTATCTCTAATTTGTTTACATTCATTCAATAAATTGCCAGAGAAAGCTAGAGTGATCCAAACTAAGTTTAAGAAAGCCTAAAGTTATACATTTTAGCTAATCAAAACAGTACATTCAATTTCTGATAAATGAAGAGAGACAAGGCCTAAGCAGGCCTAACCTCTGCGTCTCCTGGAGGGCTGCCTTTATTCAAGTCGATGGAAAGACAGAGTGAAGTGGGTGGAATGTATTCCTATCTCAGCCTAGCAGCAGCACTTTAAATTAATTCCAGTCAAAACAGGCATCTGCAACAGGTTCACAAAAAGGAGAATTAGGCCCACTGCTTTACTCCCACACCACAAAAGGAAAGCTTTGCAATCATAACTGGTTAATTTATCAACCGTATAGTTCGACCCTCATTCTGTGTCCCACTTGGCCTCCACAATAATCAGATTCCCTTACCATGACAAACCACTCCACTGCTTCAATCAACGCCTGCCCATCCAGGACACTGATTATTACCTACACCCGCACATCACTTAGGTTGGAAGTGCACAATCACTACAATTAAGTTACAGGAAAGATGAGCTCCCAGAAATTATTCATGACTGCAGTTTATACTGAAGCAGGATTATTTGTCCAGGAGATGTCTTTTTTTTCTCAACACTGAACTGCAGGGCAGGAGCCAGGGACAAAGCAGCAGCGCCTGGAAAATACATGCCATAGGGGACTGGATGGAGAGATAAAATGGCCCTTCATTACGAACAAACTAATTAGTGCAACAGCTTTGACCTCGACACGGGGGCGGAAGGGGAGGCTCCGGGCCCGCAGCCGCGGTACCTCGGGCAGTGCCGGCCCGGCTGCAGCTGGAGGCGGTCCCGGGGCTCCCTCGGAGCCCGGGCCGGGGCCGGGGCCCGGCAGCAGCTGCCTTCCCCCGCCTCTATGCGCCTCACAGCCCCGCCGGCACTGCGCAGGGCGGCGGGCCGGGCCGAGGCGAGCCGGGCTGGGCCAAGCTAAGCCAAGCCCTGTCCCAGGACATCCCCTCGGCTGCGCCACCTCCCCTGTCCCGCTTCCTAGGCTCCTCCCGCCCCCATTACCTGGGGGTCCTGTGAGAAACACGTGCTTAGACATGGCCGGGGCCGCGCTCGCCCCAGCCCCGCGCTCCGCCTCCGGCCCGGCCCGGCCCCGCTCCGCCCCCGGGCGGGGAGGGTCCTAAACTCCAGACGGGCGGTGCTTCCCGGATCTCAGGCGCAGCGAGTTTTGCCTGGCTTGAGGCCGCCCAGGGAGGGGCCGCGGCTGTGGTGTTTTCCAGAGGATGGACTCAAGGTTAGGGAAAAAGCAGTTGGTTTACTAGTTGCGGGACAGCGTTTTCTTTACCCAGTCATCTTGACCTGTTACATTTCTGAGTATGTTAATAGAATCATAGAATGTTAAGGGGTTGGAATAGACCTTAAAGATCAGTTCCAAGCCGTCCTGCCACGGGCAGTGGCACCCTTCCACAAGACCAGGTTGCTCAAGGCCTCATCCAGCCTGGCCTTGAACACTGCCAGGGATGGGGCATCACGGCTTCTCTGGGCAACTCACCACCCTCACAGTGAAAAATTTCTTTCTAATATCTAACCTAAATCTCCCTTCTTTCAGTTTGTACCCACTACTCCTTGCCCCATCGCAACGGTTCCTGACCAAGATCCCCTCTCCGGCTTCCATGTAGGCCCCCTTCAGATCCTGGAAGGTTGCAATGAGGTCTCCACACAACCTTCTCTTCTCCAGGCTGAACAGACCCAACTTTCTCAGCCTGTCTTGGCAGGGGAGGTGCTCCAGTCCTCTTATCAACTTTATGGCCTCTTCTGGACTTGCTCCACAGTTCCATGTCCTTCTTATGTTGGGGACACCAGAATTGTGCGCAGTACTCCAGGTGGGGTTTCACAAGTGCGGAGATCTCATAATAAACTCTCCTAGAGCTTTTTACCTGTTTAAAGTAAGCAACATGCTCCAGGGTGCAGCAAACCAGTCAATTAAAAGGTGTACGGTTTGTCTGATACCTCGATGCAGACAGCAAATGTAACTGGGGGGTTAATATATAACCAGGGGGTTATTATGAAACTAAGAAAATTGGGTCACAAATGAGAAGATCCAGCAGATTTAACAAAGACACTGATAGAAATCTGCATCACAAAATGCTGTATGCATGTGGTCTCCTTATTTGTTTAGACTTGGGTGATGGGAAGCAGTAAGGGAGCACGGAAAAGAATTTTTGTGTGGAGGACTGAGGTGCATAGGCTTCCGTCTGGGTGAAGTGATGCCCTGACACTAAGACATACTGATTCCTGCCTGGCCATAAGCACCAAAAGGGTTACTCCAAAATGCTGGGCTATGAAAGGGAGACATCCCAGTTTCTGCTTGCTTCAGCTAGAATGGATTACTTCAGGTACAGCCCATCTCTTTGGGGCTTTCATTTTCAGTAATTTCACAAGGAGTTAAAGGTTATTCATCATTTTCACAAAGATAATGAGTATCCTTGTCAGCTAGATGAAATACATCAGCAGGTAGAGTGCACATCACAGAAGACGGGTATTTCCATAAATTGAACAAAATATTTTAGATGTGTACATCATGTATGGCTTCCCTTCCTTTTGTTGTTTTATGGTCTGAAAAGGAATGACTACATGAGTAGTGTGGAACCTGTTTCATGCTTAAATACTTAATTAAAAAACTTGACAACTCTGGCATGTTTTCTGGGGGGTCAGAGGGTCAAGAAGTAACACAGACAGCTTCCCTTGTCATCTAAAATGAAAACTGCATTTTCAAAGTTTACATTCCAATATTTTGTCTTAGTGGGTTTTTTGGATCAATGAAATTGTGATGTTAACTTACAGCTTCTTGAGGGTGTTTGTCAGGCATCTTTAATCTAAACAGAGAACCACAGAGAAGAACTGCATATTTACTGGGCTATTAACACAAGAACAGTGTTTTGTAASTGGCTACTTCACCATTGCCCTGAACCTTCTGTGCAGAGCTTACCATGATTGATTTTACAGGTAGGTTTTCTGTATAGTATTAAACTATTTCAGTCTATTGGCTGGTCTCCCAGGCAGGCCACAAAAAGAGACCCAGACCGTGTTGTTTTGTTCGATGTAGAGTTTTACAAATCAACCTTTTTTTTTCAGAAGTGTGTATGGAGAATTTTAAGGCCACCACTACCATTTGACAGAACCCTTGTTTTCTGGTAATTCTAAGAACTATTTCATCCTATTTTCAGAGACAGGACTTTCAGAGTTATTTCACTGTGAGGCCAAGACCTTTCTCTTGCAAACAGATGTGTGAGTAAAGTAGTTGCAGCACCAGGGCTTAAATTAGTTAGCATTTCGCTTTGATTTCCATTGTAATTCCTACTATAAAATGTTTTCTCTTTYTGGATGCTCTGACTAGGTTGAAGTCATTTAAAAGCCCCAAACCCATGAAGTAATTATGCCAGTTGTGCTTTTGTAGAGTTTTGATGTTAAAAAGACCTTATGTTTGCTAAATTAATTGGAATTTTAATTATATTTTGTCAAAGATTTACTGTTTACATTTGTTCCCTTTCATGTATTTATTCTATAATCTGGTGACTGCATAGAAGATGCAGGTTGTTCAAGAAGCACGAGCTGCAGGGCAAAAGTTGTCTTCTCTGTAGCTGTATGCTGTAACCAGTAGTGTTTGGAGTCAGCCTGTGTGCTTTCCTGATCTTGGGAGTTTTGCATTCTCAGCTGGACAGGGTTAGCTGAAATAAGTAGAAACAGCACATAYCCTAGCAGTGTAGATAACTCTAAAAGAAAACAGGTAAGTGGGTTTTATTCCTTCCAGGGTGAGAAGGACACAGCTTTTCCTCTTCCAGTATAGGTAAATTAATTAGTAGTCGTTTACTCCTAAAAGGTTCACAGTTCAAAATATTTTCCTGACCAACTACCTAAACTCTGTTTTTGCTAGGTGAGGGTCATAAAATTCAATTCATGCTGAATTGAATTGTATGATTGGGCAAGGCCATGAAAGAAGTG
This sequence comes from Amblyornis subalaris, assembly GCA_018881555.1. NCBI lineage: Eukaryota > Metazoa > Chordata > Aves > Passeriformes > Ptilonorhynchidae > Amblyornis > Amblyornis subalaris. The sequence continues at coordinate 2,168,546 of JACAXG010000060.1, forward strand.
TTTACAAAAAGACCCCCTCTACAGTTCCGGGGGCAGGCTGTGATTCTGGGTGACCTGTGGAGACCTTGGAAGGAGCTGCCAATCATTGCTATGAACTGCTAGCTAAGCCTGGGGAAGCTTGCATTTATTGCTGTATGTGGACTAAAAAAAACTTGGATGGAGTCCTAGACCTTTATGTTGAARGGGGTAAAATTAATTAACTGCAAGTTTCCAGACCAGTGACTAAGAAAAGAGGCCATTTATGATATTTATGGTATTCCCTAGAGTAGAAGCTGGAAGGAATGAGAGTGTAATCTACCATCTCTGACCTGCCTCAGTAGGCAGGAGTTTACATTTCAGCACTCTCCCTCAAGGTAGGCACAGTACYTCGTTACAGTTTTAGCCCCTGCTTTATCTAGCATTAGGTTTTGGAGTTTTTCTGCCTCATGGAAGAGAGAATGGTTAAATTGAAGCCATTTTCTTTCTCTCCAATAGAACTTGTCTTTTTCATTCACTGTTCCTCAAGTTTGTACAGCATTTTGCTTACATCAGGATAGGGAAGTACACTTTTTTTAAAAATAAGACTTTGTATTAAAGAGTTCCTTATTTTCTCCTTGATGTCCCCTGCAGAGAATGCTCCTGCTCACAGATAGTGGGTGTAGCTGTATACCACTGGCCATCTAATGATATTAGTGATGGTATTTCAGAGTTGGCTTTTGTTTTGCCTGTTGAGTAATCATGGCATCAGCAGGTGTCCGGGAGTAAGCATTGAGCATCTACAGCCTGCCAGTCTTTAATCTTAAACTTCCCAGAGAGACAAGCCATTAGCTACATGCAGGGCTTCCTCTAGATGAAAACTGTGGTCCTCCTTCTATCAGAGATTTACCTATGGATTTTTTTTTTGTGGGGGTCATGCAGTAGAAATTCTTTATATTCCAGCAATGGTTGTGTCCCTCACAACAGAAGAAATTCCAGAAAGTACTTCCTGAAAATAGATACAAGAAATAAACTATATCAAATGTTATCAATACCCTATATATGAAAGTTGGGGAATATTTGTGAAATTGAATTTACTATTGTAAACAGAGAGCAACAATAGAGGTATAAGAGGAAGACCCTTTTAATGATCTGAGGGGAATTATGCAACATAGACAGGATCCTTATTAGGCAGGAGACAAGTCTCACAGAGCTCAACCCACAGCACAAATCCATGGGAAACCAGGTTTCATTGATTTTGTTCTCAATGGAGTATCTTGCTTGTTTGCTGTTTTAGTCTCCCAGCTCCTACTTCTTGAAAGAGTCTCCCTATAACTGCATGACATTTTGTATAGTATTCTTATTTTTTTACTAGAAATAGCAAGATGCATTCACTTTGAAAAAAAACCAAGCAGCTTGGTTTGTTATGGGATGATAAAAACAAATGTACTGTGTTAATCTGTTATTTTGACAGGGATACTGACCTGAAAATTTCAAATTTCAACTGAATTCTGTCAGATGTCAATGGAATAATCTGTAATTGAGGATGAACATTGCAATAGAGAATAAATTTAATTGTATGGCTAAATTTTTCAATGCTGTTTTTTAAGGTGTAACAGTTTTGTCAAGCAAATGTCATTCTTGTGATTTTTGGTTTAAATAGGCAGGAACATAAGTGAATTTCTATACTACTTTGAGTGACAATTGGCAGAGTACAAACTGCTTTACTAAAAAAGTGCATTAGGCAGTAGTTCCTACAAGACAGTTCAGAGAAACCATAGGATGAAGTGAATACAAAAATCACAGGAAAGTGAAGCAAATTATCTCCCACCGGGGCTGAGAAAATAAGAGGAAAAGCTAAGCCAGTCTGACAAGCTGTAGATATATATGTATTTAGAAGAATAGAATTTTCAGATTTCTGCTCCTCAGAGATGCTCCTTTTTTGGTTAACAGCTTTGGTTAACATAAAGGATGCTGTGGTGATCCCTGTAGTATAATGGTGGACAAATGTAAAGATGTTCCAGGAAGGCCTTCATGTCTTTGGCATCTACATGGAAGAGGGCAAATATGAAGTGATCATGTAGGCTGTTCGGAGTTGCCAAACCTGGTAGCTTGAGAGAGGAAGGTCTGCTCCGACTCCATGTTCCCTCATTCAGCCAATAGTGAGACTGAGCACACATTMCCAGTAGCCACACAGCTACACACARTGTACCTATTACATACRCAAATGATTTGCCATGCAGGTCAACACAACAGAAAACACAGCATAAGCAATAGCAATGGATTCATCCTGTCCCCCTCTGCCTGATCAGGGTGAAAGCCCTTTAACAGAAAATATGCATACCTATATGTATATTGTTGTGGCTTAGAAATGGTAGTCCCCAATTCAGTGCCCCCACTGAGACTCTCCAAACCACACCGCTGCTCTCTCTCGCTCCTCCCATGTCCCCCCACCTTCCCGCTGTGACGTGGTGGAGCTGAGAATTGGAGGCACAAAAGGCAAAGATCATGGATTGAGATAAGAGCAATTTACTGGAAATAGCAACAATAACAAAAGTATACAAAAAGAATTATTCACATGCAAAAATGCTCACCACAGACCCCAGGAAAATGAACAACATGGGACAGCTTCCCCCCCTGCCATGTTTTGTCAACAGGAAGGGACCCCTTCTCCCCAAAAGAGCACAAGAGTTCCTTTCCCAGCTGGCAAAGATGTGAGGTGGTATAGAATAACATCAGAGTCCTGRCTACTGCAAAAATTAACCCTTTCCTGCCCCAAACCAGGACTGTATATATATAATATACACACACACACACGCATATATATACACACAATATGGATTCATCCAGATCCATTTCATGCAACATGAACAGGCCAACSAGGGGATCAGGCCCAGACAGTATGGGTTTATGAAAGACAAGTCCTGCTTGACCAGTCTGATCTACTTCTGTGAGCAGGTGACCCACTTACTGGATGAGGGAAAGGCTGTGGATGTTGTCTACCTAGACTTTAGTAAAGCCTTTGATACTGTCTTCCACGGCATTCTCCTGGAGAAAGTGGCTTCCCACAGTGTGTGTGGATGGGTGTACTCATTGCTGGTAGAAGATTGGCTGGATGGTCAGATGGGGGTCAGCCTCTCCTCCCAGGCAACAAGTGACAGAACAGGAAGAAATGGCCTCAAGTTGCACTAAGGGAAGTTTAGGTTGGATATCATGAAAAATTTCTTCACAGAAAGAATTGCCAAGCATTGGAAGAGACTGCYCAGGGAAGTGGTGGAGTCATCATGTTCAAAAAACATGTGGTTATGGCGCTTGAGGACATGTTTTAATGGTGAACATGGTGGTGGTGCTCGGTTGATTTGATGATCTTAAAGGTTTATTCCAACCTTAACRATTCTATGAATCTGTAATTTTTGCTATTCAGCTTTTCTTCTATCCTGAATAATTTAGCATCAGCTGCAAGCTTTGTCACTTTATTGTCTACACTTCTCTATATAATTTGTGATGAAATTGAATAAAATAGCCCCTAGTGTAGATGCAGATGGATATCTGGTGATGAACTTCATCATTGTGAAAAATGTCCATTTGCCCCTACATTTTCTTGCTTGTATGTTGTGCAATTATTTATCCAGAGCAAGATTATTCCATGGCAGTTTGGCTCTTCAAAGACCTTAGGAGAGTGGCCTTTCAAAGGCCTGTTGGAAACCCAAATGAACTTTGTCGTTTGGATTATCTATTTCCACATGCTCTAATAAAATCTAGAAGATATGTGAAACATGACTGTTTTCTTGCCAGGATCTGAAACATGACTAGTTTCTTACCAGGATCAGACACCACATTCTTGTAGTAAGTCTCCAGACATGGATATGTCAATAGGTTGATTCTTGCAGAGCATGAGGAAAAGCGAATTATATGCCTGGTCCATCAGCTTCAAGAATTTAATTTGTCAGACACTTAGTATCACATTTGTTTTTTAAATTAGTTATTACTTTCAGAAGTTATTAAGTCTGAAGAATTGGAGAGACACCATAACTACAAAATCTAATTTCCATAAAACAGGAAGTTTCCAATTTTTCCAGCCTTACTCACACTAGTGATACCTTGAAATTATTTCAGTTAGATTTTATTATCCAGTAAGATACCAATCAGTATAAATGAAGCTGTCAGAAAGCTACATAAAAACCCCCCATAAGCAGTTATCTTGTTCTTTTGTATATTCAGTTTGGATTAAAGCTTTTGATCATTCAGGGTCAGCAGAGACCATTACGGACATGTACTCATATCTTCGTTATAACAGATGCCAGGAAATAGTACCCACTTACTCTGTGTGAAGCCTAATGCTTTGTGGCCATTTGAGGGTTTATCCTACAGAAGGCTGTCCAAGTGGGATGCTGAGGAATCTACCAACACTTTTCAATGAAATAGTCTAGTAGTTTATTACCTTCATTTAAAATTTGCATTTCTCTTTCTGGTCAGATTTTTCGAGCTTTGGATATCAACCAGTGAATCTTGTTATGTCTTTGTTCTAGAAACTGGATGCTGTTCTACTGCGTCTGATACTGAATCTGATACTCTAAGTATACATTTGTGTCACTGTCAAAGAAGTGCCTGTACATTTCTCTTACATCTGCTGCCTCACCCTTTGTGTGAGTTTAATGGATATCCTGTACCCCTGCTCTTATTATATGAACRAACACATTTTCCCAAGAAAATTTAGTCCCTGGTACTTGCTTTTCTATTCCATCTTTTTCTACCAAGAACAAAGGAAAGAAATTCTGCCTGCTTAATAAATTCCTCCCAGTGCCACCTATGCTTTTTCCCTGCCACAACGAGGAAAGTCACACAGAGTAAACAAACAGTCTCTCCTGTGCTAAAATCTATACAATCTCTGGCATGGCTGTCATTGCTTGATGTGAAAAACAAAACCCTATTTCAGCATTAGCAGTTAATAGTATTGACATTGCTGAATAGCCAATTCAGCTCGATATTACTGGGAAAAATATAATTTGAGCAATCAGATGGATGAAATAAATTTTTTAAATGATAAAACCATCTTAATGGTTACCATTTTCTTTGGTTTCCATTTTTTTATCATGTGTTTTTTAGCTTAGCTGCATTTGTCATGTTACTGGTAATGTAGTTATGTTTAATTCCTCCTATAAACCCTGGTAGAGGGCTGTGTATAATTCTGTTTCTGTCATTACGAATTCTGATTCATCAGTTTAGATTGTTGTTCTGAAGTCTTGGTTGCTGGAAACAGTGGTTTTCCTCCTTGCCAGGAACTGATGATTTGTTTTCTTCCCAGAAGAAAAGCTTGTTATTTACTTGTTCATAATTCGTGCTTTGTCTGCCTGACTGATATTTGAAGTCCATTTGAAGCTTGGGTATTTTTCAAGTAGAAATCCTTCATGAGTGAAGCAAGWGGATCAACACCAAGTGGGTAGATTTAGCAAAGCAATACATTTAACATGAAAAAATGTAATAAAGGATACATCTCTGCCTCATGACCTTGTATCAGAGGTTGGCCATCATTCTGCAAGCACTTAGGTTTGTATTCAGCCTTGCCACTGTTAGTTGTCCATGGACCAGCAAGGTCATGGTCTGTTCCTAGAAGAAGGAACGGTGGAAGACTCCTTCCGTTTAATTTAATTTGAAAATATCTACTTTTGCACTAGGAAACTTTTCCCTATTTATTATTATTCCTATTCCACAGGGGGGGAAGTCTGTGTTAACCTGAAATTAAGTCTAATTGTTGGAACTTAAACTTAGAAAAGTAACATCTAAAGATAATTTGAGCAATCTGGTGTCAAAAGGAGAGCCGACTGCTCTGACTTGTTAAGTTAAGGGGAGATTGTGTGACAAAATTACCTTTCCTAATTAGCGAGACCATAATAGGAAGAAAACGTGGAGGTGGGGGAAACAGTTAAGGCACATTAAGATGCTCTCTTTTCCATCAGTCTTAAGTCTCTTTACCAACAAATGAAAACATCAGACTAGTGTTCCAAAAGAATAGCAAGAACCTTTCTTTCTCTGCTCTCTTCCTGAGTTCCTAACTTGAGGGCAGCACCTTTATAGGTAGGCTGGTTGGTTGGTGTGGTGGTGCATAATTTTCATGTTACGTTTCTTCTGTTGCAGAAGTCCCGAGTTTGCTCCTGTTACCTCTATGGGCAGTCCTGTTCTTTTCCACCTTTATGGGAGAAAACAACTTATGTAAGTAAGGATGATGGGACTAAGTTGGAAACAAATTGAATTAAAGAGGGTAGTTTAACCTAGTGAGAATTATCCTAATGCATTTAAAATATAAATGTTATTCTATACATGCTTTTTGTTCATGTTACTTGATTTAAAATCCTTCTTGTTTTACATTGGGTATCATTAAAAAGCTAGCAATTACCAGCTATTTTATGTAATGTACCTGGAACAGTCCTGTCAGGTTCATAATATTTTAGAGAGCAGCCTGTATGAGTATACATTGAGAGAAACTAAGTGAGAGCCAAAAGGTCCAATGGGGATTTAAAAGCAAAAATTTGATGACTGATACCATGATACATTTTGGAAATTTCTCTGTTCATCTCAGCATCCTCACTAGAACATGGTTTTGATTATTTATGTTCTGTTTCTTCAAATTCCCCACTATGTTTTGTATTTGACTGTTGTAGCACTTGGCATTGCCTGTCCTAATCCATTTAGTTTGTGGTGTAGCAATTCTCATAGCACATTTTCCTCCAGAGGTGTAAACAGCATTTCATTGTGTAAATTGGCAGAAGAGAGGACAGTTATTCCCATGGTATGCACAAAGCCCATAAACGAATCCTTCTGGATGAAAGATTCTCTGTAAGTGTAAGATCATTATCAAGACTGCTGTAAAAACCTGAATGCTGCTTGGAGAGTCTTAAATATACTTCTGACACTCTTTCCTTGCTGCTAGTGCTAGTTCTTCAGTGCTTGTCCTGCTCTGTAATCCTAATGTTTTGGAGTTGTATTTAAAGAGAATAGCACCTCCTTTTACAGGAGGTGCTATTAGCTGCTGTAAAATCTGTATCAATCAAAGCTGCATACAAAAAATATATATCACTATTTAAAGTAATTTACATCTAAAGTTTGGCATATAATTCCTCAAGGGATGGAATAACATKTAGGCATCATGCCTAGTGAACAGTAATACTGAATGTCCTCTGGGAATGCCAGTCACTGATGCATCAAATTATCATGATCAATAGTAAACCAAGTTCTGGCAAACAGCTAAGTCTTATGGGAAGTGCTAGTAGTGCACAGGTACTGACACACACATAAATATATATCCTGCATGTTGTCCTTCTAAGTTGTTATGTTGTCTCTTGACCCCTATTACCCTCTTCTGCACTTTTTAAAAATTTTTATCCTTGGGGATTTTTTTGTTGTTGTTCCTTCCTGCCTTATAATTAATGTTGCTGTAAACTCATTCCTTCCTGGCAACTGCCATCAAAACAAAAGATGGGCTTTGCCTTCCATTCAAGCTTCCTGCCTCAAGGGCTGGAAACCTCTGGGTGATTGCAGTTACATCCCATTAGTGTGAGAGACAGCAGGCTTGCTGCTGCCCCTGAGCTTGCAGGTCTGAGCCCCTGTGTCCTCCAAATAGCCTGATATGGTTGCTGGCCTTGGAAGGGAAGGGGCTCTTTAGACCAGAAKTGTGCTCTCTCCCTTTCTCACCTGTACTGACTCAGATATTGTAAATACAGCAAGATCCACTGACCTTAATAAATGAAAAGGTGTTCAGGTCCATTTCTATTATGTCATCCATGATTTCTTGCTTCCACTGTTTTCTTCGAAAGTTTTGTTCAGAACTCTAGCTGGAGGCAAAACCTGATGGTTGGATGGTTGTGGATATTTGGGGCTTAACACTGTATGTTCTTTACGCTTTTCTTTCAAGTGCTATTCATTATACAATCCTTTGTACTTTACAGTGCTTTCCTTTGAAGTTCTAGATATGATTTACACCAATTAATGTGATTGGGGTGAGCCTGCTCTGGTGGAACAGGTAGAAAGTTGATACTACAGTTTTACAGATAGTAACAGAATAGGACAGTTGCACAGCCTGGGACATGGACTAGCTTATAGTCACGTGCTTTTTACTGTAGGGCTAAAAGCAATGTCTCTGTGGTCTCTTTGGAAAGAGATGTCATGATTAACTTGGCTGCTGCCTTTATCTTGTGTAGCCTCAATTTCAAATAGCACAATTTAGTGTCTTCAATGGTCTTGTGATGTTTTGTTGTATTGTCACAGTTCTCAGGTTTCCTTGTTGTTATATGGTTCTTAAATAGGCTGCTTCTATTATGTATTTCATACCCCAAGAAGGGATTGCATGTCCAAAAGCTTATTCAAGTTTTTAAAAAGCTGTGCCTCTTGGTCTAATAAAATAAGTTACATTGACCTACAAGCTTTGTCTTGTCCTTAGCTATAGAATTCTTTGCGTATTTTGTGTTCCTTGAATGYTGAAGAGGGAGTTTCAAACTGAGCCGTAAAGTTTCTATTAAATGCATGATGATGAAAGACATGTTTGTAGTCAGGATCTGGCAGCTGGTTTTAAGTTTCAAACTGAAGTTTTGTTGAGAGGACAAGGTAGGGCAGTTTTTTTGGTGATAAAGAGAACATCTTTTTATCTGGTCTAGTCTCCAGTCACAGTAATTTTGGGCCTTTCACAAGTAGCAAACTCGGGGAGGAAAAAAAAAGAAAGATAAGAAAAACAAAATAAAAAGTAAATAGCGTTCTTGTTCCTGCAGTCTATAAGCTGGTGATAGATGAATCTTCAGGGATTTAAAATTCAGTCCAAATGAGCATCCAGCACTTCAGATTGTTATCAGATGAACCAGTCAAATCTAGAGATCTTACATGGGTTTACCATTCTGTGCTGTTAAAATGAAATAGCATGAGGATAAATTTCTTAATTACATCTCACTATTTGTTGTATCAGAACAGAAACTGGAAGCTGTCTGAACCTGGGCTGCATTTCAGTTTAGTATAGAGACAGAAAAAAGACAGAGATTTCCTGTTTATTTGAGTTATTTTGTCCTTTCTCACTAAATATGTTGGCTTGGACAAAAGTCCAAAATATAAATACCTGACTGTGTTGATATGTGCACATATATGTGTGCTTCTGTCAAATACACATTATTTATACACACATCTATGTTATAAAAGAATGCTTAGAGACACAACAATAATTTCCAGTATATTCTTATTTCCACTTGTGCATAAAGATCAACCAAACATTAACATTGCAACCATTTTGCAGCTATTTGCAGAACATGAATTATTTCTTCTCACTTCAATGTGTCATTGTAATTAATTCACATTGGAGAATAACATTCCATTTTTAATTTAACCAGTTCSATTTAATTCTGAGTCCTTGTTAGAATGTAGCTTAAACAATGACYGCATCTTATGAAAATATACAAGAAAATAACATCTGCTGCACTATGTTGGCAAACACCAAGGCTAATGAATGGTTGTCAGTATCAAAACAGATGTCYGCTTACAGTTTAAAAAATACTCTTTACCAGTCTAAGTAAATTCCCAAATCAATTTAACTCTTGTTTGAAGTGTGTGGCTCAAGTTGCTTTGCAATGGTGAGGCATGATAGAAATGTTGGTAAATTGAAAGGTTTCTGTTCCCCTTAAGAAGTCTGACTTTAATGTGACATCCTAGTTGGCTTGTGGAATCCATAAGTACAGTTTGATTTGATGAGGATTATCTTGTCAGTAGGAGAAAACTTTCCTAATATGCTGAATATAATTATCTGCATTGGAGTATTACAGTTCAAAATGCTGGAGGGTCTTCCTGGAAGTGGAAGAGGAATGTTTAAGGGAAAGAACACAGATRCCCATATCATACAATCAAGTGAAAATAAATGGAAACAACTTCAGTCCTCTCCACTCCATACATCATATTCTTAGCAGTTCTCAGCATGTAGATCTTGGATCTTCTAAGATCTACCCCAGTGCTTCCCGGTGTAACCAATGTAAGCACCGATGCTCAAAACAATGAACAAACTGCACACAACGTCCATAGGCCACTCTTTCATTTGTTTCCTCACTAAAGACACATTAAATTCAGTTCCTTCTTTCTCTTGGGATAACAAGTTCTTTTAAACCTTTCTTGGTTATCCAGGTCAGTATTAGGAAAGTTCATTTTCTAATGAAGAGTCTTACTTTTCAGCTGAGACATTCAATGTACAGGGTCAGAGGTTTGTGGGTCAGGACTGAGCCACCAGTGCAGATTCTAAATGATTTCCTTGAATGTACCGAATTTTTTAACCTTATGACAGTGTCTCGAGCCTGTCAAGTTTCATAGCTGTAAGTACACTTTGATGCCAATGTGGGCATTAGGCAATATATTTTGACCACTTTTTTCCATAATGCTGGCACTAATACTTGAATAACTTCATCGTGACGTTATTCTCTTTTCTTGTCACTTTTTCTCCAAAGCAAACAGCATTTAAGAAGATTAATTGATTTTTGAGAATGAGTCAACAAATTACGTGTTGTGCTTTATCTTTATCATACACAGAAAATTACTGCTACAGTGTGTCAGTAATGCACAGTGACATATAAATTGGACTGAATCCAGCAGAGATCAGAGAGTGGTGAACACTGCTCATTACTCAATTTACTTTTATGGACATCAAGAGGAATTAGAAAGGAGTCTGTAGGTGTTACTGAGGCTTTTGCTGTTTTGCCAGAGTAATCCCTAAGTATTGCACATACTTAAACAGTTACAGAGGTTATGAATAGTGCACAAGCACAGTGCCACTTACTGTAAACAGTCTTTCACCCCTTACACTGTTAAAACTTACTGGATTGCTGTATTTTCATTACTGAAAAGTGCAATCTTTAATTTTGTACCTGAAGTTTTAGATGTATCTTCCTGTTTGTTGTAGGTATTGACTTCTTATAATAAAGGATTCTCAGTAAGATGCTGAACCCAAAAACATGCAATAAAACCCATGGGAAGAAGTTTTACCAAATGATTTTCTGTCTCTACAAAGTAACTTTTTCTGAACTACTTACCACTTCAAAACTATGGATTTGGGTTTTTTTAATCCTCTCATCTTAGTTTCTAGCAAGTGCGAGGCACCGATTATCTTGTAGAAACCACTGAACTCTGACTTCTTATTCCTTTGATGCTTCTTACGTTCAATCCCACTACATCTCCCAGCCAAAAGTAGAGAAGCAAGGCAAGAGAGGAAAGGGTATAAGTAGAGAGAATTTCCTGTCCTTAGAAATTAACAAAGCCATGGATTATAATTTATTCCACAATTATAGTTTATGGTGCACTGGATGTATGTGGAATCCTGGAATAATTATGGTGTGTGAAAAGTTCATTTCTTTGGTTTCTCTTTGTTCTTCTTTTCACACAGAATCAATTTTAAAATTGCTTCCTTCTTTTTTGCCTGGTAATAGCTTGTGCATTTTACAAAATCACTAAAGCCAAAAATTAGACACAGAATGTGGCCCCTGGAGTGAAACTGAGCAGCAGGTTTGGTTCATTGTGTTCTGACAGGATGGCAGAAAATCCTTGTCTATTCCCTGCTTTTGATTCATGTCGAATTGTGAGAATCTCTCTTCTGTATATTTTGTCCTGTGAGATGGAGGAACAGATTCAGGCAGACAGAGGACCTCCAAGATTGTACCCCAACTTCCATCTCTCCTTGCCATTGCCAATCAGACACATTGGGCACTTAGGGTCATAGAATAGGGACATCACTGCTGTTGTGCTGCCTCCTGCATTGGAGCTGCACCAGAGCATGAATATGTTGAACATGAACATATACTGGAGTGCCCAGGAAAACTGGAAAGCAGCAAGTCATCAGGAACTACAGTATTGGTCCAGTTCTGGAGGAAGCTGATCACAGACTGGCTGATTTGCTACCAAAATGTCTAGAACTGTTTAGAAAATAAAGTGTTGTCCTTGACCCTGGAGAAGAATTATTTAAGAGGCAAGTAAGGGAATTAATTATCTGGAGAAAACCAGACTAGAAAAATAATCTGCTCAAAACATTCAAATTGAGGGGAACACAAATCAGTGAAACTTTTTGTTCAGGGTAATCAGTCTCTTTCATTCTACTCCTCCAGTCTTCTTCATGTGTTGCGGGACATAGTTTGAAAGAGAGAACTGGTGGCAAGATACACTTAAAATAGTGGCAGACAGAAAATAAATTCTATACATCTGTTTGTAGTTTCCTATCATAAAAATACAGAAGTTGTAGAAGACCCACTTGGACTTTCCTGTGGAACTTTCTGTCAAAAGGATTTGCTAAATGTATGTTAAAAGAAACAAGCAAAACCCAACCACAACAAAAGCACAACAGAAATAGTAACATTCCTCTTTTTTAAAAGCTCATATGATTTTGAAAGTCTGTACTTACAGAAAAGCTGTTTCAGGGCATAGTCCGTAATAAAGATGATAGTAATTTTTCTCCCCTTACTTCTTTCCTAGATATCCTATGGTCCTAGTAAATACCAGAGCATACATAGCTCCAAAATTAAACTCTATAATTAAAACTAGCTCTGAATTTTGTATGCTTATTGCACATTGTAGCCACCAAATATCCCTTTTGGCCATGTCCTCAGTCAAAGGAAGAACTGTGAGGGTTGTTTCTTTAAAACAAAATAAATTGAAATGAGATGTGAGGGGTGAATGGAGGAATAGCCTTTTACACTGTGTTTGGTATCTTAGTGGAACTGTGGCATGTCTGTCAATGGCAACACAGATTTCCTTTATGCTGCTGGCCATGTTTTGTACCAGTCTTGCTTGCAGATTTTTGAGATTAAGGAAGTACTAATGCCTCATCTAGAGAACTAGTTTTCATCTGTAGCATGAAGAAAATATAAGGCCATTGCATGGAAGTTTGCAGATTATAGAGATTGGTGGGATGAAATAAATAAACTATAAACCTATGAACTAGGTGCATTTACATGTGACAAATGAAAGCCTGTGTGTTTCAGAACTTATACAGTGGGGGCTGCATCTTGAGTAAGAAAGCTTCAGAAATAACAGGGAAGGGCCAGGGGTTGAGGGGTAGTTGGTTGAACACACACTCCTAGTTTTACACTGAGGCTGTGTAGCTATCACAGTCCTTGTAGGCAGTGTAGCAGAAGGAATCCAGAGCAGGGATGGAAAAGCACATTCTGCCATTATACAGCATTAGTGTGAGTTACTGGGCTTCCTTATCCTGTGCTGGTGTTAATACACTCAGGAAGGAAGAGACAAGAGAAAAGTGGTGTAGAAAACTCATTAAGTCTCCCAGAATAAAAGGAAAGCTCTCAAATTCACCCATTGAGGTGACTTGAGGTGACATATCAGTCTTAATACACACAGGAAGATTTGTAGTATGGCAGTTTTAATGAGCTGTAATAGGGGAATTGGACCAATTCATATTAGAAATAGAGTGCCAGATTTTCTAATGGGATGGTAATTAGCTCCTGGGTCGTAGCAGTCATGATGGATTTTCCGTCACTTCCAAGACCTTAAATCTGATTGTGCACTTCTCCATACAATTAGTTTTGACTGCAGCTTATTAAAGTGACTTGGGAATTGTTGTGTGAGAGTGTCTGCTCTGGCTAGATGAGTGTTTTCTGTGTTAAACTTACTTGTAGTTGATGTACAGTTCCACTCTACAGAAAGTTTCAAGGTTCTATTTTACTGAAAGTACAAACCACCTTTGAAACTGCATATCACTGGAATACTTCCACAGTGTTGCAAGGAATAGAAACACTCTCCCTCATTGTGGTTCATCTCTCAAGGCTGCATTACCTTTTTTAGAGAGGTCTCTGCTCATCCTGATCACCTATGTCCTCGCTGGATATCCAGTAAGATCTGGCAGATTAGTTCTTGCTACTATTTTTCACCAACATTTGGTCACATAAGAGTGATTTTCTGGACTGTTTCTTAGACCTTGTGGAGAGTCCTGCAAATTCCACTGAATGCTACTTGGAATAGATTGGGAGATCAAATCCAAACCTCTTAAACTGTATGTACAGCTGTGAAAGAATTCGATGTTGCTAATTCAGGAGAGGTTGCTCAGCATTTCTTTACTAATCAGAGGTTGTTATGACTCTTCTCATTCTTCAAATCTTCTAGCTTTCAATCCATTTCTGTTCAGTGTAAAAGTATATTACTTTCAAAGCTGGCTATAACAAACTGAAGGCAAGTGCTGCAGTTGTTTCAGCGCACACAACTTGCAGTGGTGAGGGGAAGTAACCCCTATCATCCCAAAAGAAATGGATGTCTGTGGGACACATTTTGCTCTGTGATACCTTTGTTACTTGCACAGGATTGTACTGGTGTGAGGGGACAATATATCCTATGGTGTTCTTCCCACAGACAGGGTTGTATTTGATAAGAGTGACCCATCTCACAGCCAGCATGGCTTCATCAGAGGGAAGTCTTGCTTATCGAACCTGACTTTCTTTTATGACAAGGTAACCCACCTCATTAATCAAGGGAAGCCAGTAGATGTAATCTTTTTTGGTTTCAGTAAAGCTTTTGATACAGTCTCTCACAGGATCCTTCTGTGTCGCACTCGGACACGAAAAAACCACACAGACTCGGCTCTGTCAAGGCAGGAGCAAGAAGAGGGACCGGACGACCCCGACTCGTTTATTTATATGTTCTTAGAAACCACCGTGGATTGGAGGGTGAGGTTGCCACCTCTCAATCACACTGGTCAAAGGAAAAATCCATCAAACGTCTCCGCCTAGCAGAATGGAATGTAAACAATGAGAGACGGTTATCAAAACATGGCTATGTTTATAGAAAATGCATGGGAACTCTGTTACAGAAGTGAAAAACATCAAAAAACTGCAAAACCCAGGGCGACACTTCTGGACTAAATGTCCAGCCCACAGCTGGATAAACACATCATGTGATGCGTGAGCAGTTGGCTCACAGGTCGGGCACAAAGRGTGATAGTGAATGGGGTGACATCAGACTGGCGACCTGTCAGTAGTGGGGTTCCACAGGGCTCCATCTTAGGCCCTGTGCTCGTCAATATCTTCATAAATGGTTTGGATGCAGGACTGGAAGGGATACTAAGCAAGTTTGCAGACAATGCAAAGCTGGGAGGAGCTGCTATTGACTCGCTTGAGGGTAGGGAGGGTCTGCAGAGAGACCTCAACAAATTAGAGGGCTGGACAATCACCAAAAATATGAAGTTCAACAAGGGCAAGTACCGGATTCTGCACCTGGGATGGGGCAACCTTGGATATACAGACAGACTGGGGAATGAGATGCTGGAAAGCAGCACCGTGGAAAGGGATCTGGGGGTCCTGGCTGATGACAAGTTGAACATGAGTCAGCAGTGCCCTGGCAGCCAGAAGGGCCAAGCGTGTCCTGGGGGGCATCAGGCACAGCATCGCCAGCTGGGCAAGGGAGGGATTGTACCGCTCTGCTCTGCACTGGGGCGGCCTCACCTCGAGTCCTGGGGGCAGTTTTGGGAGCCACAATATAAGAAAGACATGAAAGTATTAGAGAGTGTCCAAAGGAGGGCCACAAGGATAGTGAAGGGCCTTGAGGGGAAGCTGTGTGAGGAGCAGCTGAGGACACTTGCTCTGTTCAGCCTGGAGAAGAGGAGACTGAGGGGAGACTTCATTGCAGTCTATAACTTCCTTGTGAGGGGAAGAGGAGGGGCAGACACTGATCTCTTCTCTGTGGTGACCAGTGACAGGATGCAAGGGAATGGCCTGAAGTTGTGTCAGGGGAGGTTTAGGTTGGATATCAGAAAAAGGTTCTTCACCCAGAGGGTGATTGGGCACTGGAACAGGCTCCCCAGGGAGGTAGTCACAGCACCAGCCTGACAGAGTTCAAGAAGATTTTGGACAACACTCTCAGGCACATAGTGTGACTCTTGGAGTGGTCCTATGCAGGATCAGGAGCTGGACTTGATGATTCTTGTAGGTCCCTTCCAACTCAGAATATTCTGTGATTCCGTGATCTCAACAGTGCAAGAGGGAGCTCCAGCAAAATAAAAATCATGCTCAATTTTGCAAGACAGAATGTGTCTCACAGGGGGTACTGCTTTTCTCTCCTCTCCTCCTTTCTCCTCTCCTTCCCTCTCCCTCCCCCCCACTTCCTTGTTTTGACTTGTACTCTGCTTCATTTCTGCCTGCTGTGCTGAAGAGTTGCCATCCACAAGAAAACCTCCCATCAATTCAATGGGCACAAAAAAAGTTCTGGTAGGATCCAGAAGCAGCTTGAACCTAACCTGGCTGAAATGGTCATCTAAACATACCAAAGCATCCATTATTCTAGCAGCTTTCGTTGCATCTGTTCCATCTCACAGAAAAAACACCTGTGAAGGGAATGATTTTATTATCTGTAATTTTAGCTAAACAATTTACTCCCTGTCAGAGTAATTTCTCCTACTTTTATGAGTGACTGTTGTAACAAATCTTTTAATATTGTGGTTTCTGGACTAACTTGCTGGTGGTTCATCACAGCAAGGTTTTTGTTTGTTTTTTCAGTTAGTCTGGTTTGGAGGAAATTGTTTCTGGTAAAGTCCCCAACACAGGGAAATGTATTAATTCTCAAAGCTGTATGAGTAGCTTCCCCAGGCTGCCCGGAATCACACAAGAGAGTGGTGCAGTAAAAGAGTCACTTTTTCCGCTTTGAACATTTTGAATGAGTGGGTTCAGAGAAAGGGTCTCAAAGAGACTCCTGTCCTTCTTTTTAATACAGTCCTGCTCAGTGTTGTGTTCAGTTCACGTGTTAATCATGTTTCAAGTCTGAAGTGATTGTGCAGACCCTGAGATCAGCTCAGTTGATTAGAGTATGGTGCCAAATAATGCCAAAGTTGCAGGTTCAATCCCCCTATGGGCCCTTCACTTAAGAACTGGACTTGATGATCCTTGTAGGTCTCTTCCAACTCAGAATATTCTGTGATGCAGGAGAGGAGGAAATCATCCATTCAGCTTCATGTATGTAGTGACATGTTGTAGTTTCTAAGTTACTTGCATCTCTGGCTTCCCATGGTCCTAGCTGCAGCTGAAGGATGGTGTCTCCCTTGCTTGATAGTCCTGCTCTTCTCTCCCCACTGTGCAGTCCCAGGCTGAGTCTGTCTGAGAACTGAGCAGTTCCCAGGGAATGCATCTCTACAATTGCAATAGAGATACCAAAGCTATAAATGACCTGATTTGGAAGGGACAAACAGCACAGTCTTTGTATTGCAACAAGGCTCTAAGTTGCAGGAAGATATCTTGAAGCGCTGACATAACTTGCACTGCATGTGGATACAGAGCATGTGAGGCCTCTGCTCTCTCTTCAACATCTCCTCTGCCCCCTCCTCTCAGTGTGCATTGTGGACATGTGCCCTGACTACCTTGAGAGGCCTGATTTTGTGATAGAAACTACAAGTTAAAGCAACAGTATTGCTTGTGACGTGTCAGGACTCACAAACCAAAATATTAACTCTTCAAAACTCCCCTGCCCCTGTTCTTTTAAGCATCCATAGCTAAACAGTTTGTCCCCACCCTTTCATCAGTGTTCTTCAAAGGCCAACACCACAGAGCACTACACACAGCCAGCTCTGCTTGGCTGTGAGTTCATTCCCATTAATAGAGACTGACTGTCCTCAAACCAGTAGGTGTTATCAACAGAGGCCTATAAATCTAGTTAAAATATTCATGCTTTTTCTTGTGAGGCGAGGATGTGAAACAAAAAAGACTTCCCTATTCTGGTATAGAGGAGTTACATTAACTCATTCTCACTGTCTTAAGTCTGTGAAGGAAGTGGATTTTTATCTTGCTTTTCTAGCTAGCTCTGTAGACAAAAAGTCCTTGCATATACATACAGCTGTCAGAAAGTTCCTCTACAATACTTTCTGAGTTTTCCATAATTCTGGGGTCTCTGTCACGCTGTCACACGTACATTTGATTTACTGTATTGCACTACAGAGACCTTCTGCAAATTCATTTAATACTGACCATTTAGGGTTCAATTTTTATTGCACTAGCAAGCTTTTGAAGTACAGGATGATGTAGATTGCTAAGAAATAATTCCTGCCCCTTCATTCAGGGAAGGCACTGTTTAAGTAAAAGCAAAGATGGGTGCTTGTAGATAGCAAGGAAAAAGTCAGACAAATTACAGAAATTGCAAGTCCTGCAGTTAATTGAGAAATAACAATTCAATCCTGCTGTAAAAGTCTGTTTGGTTTAGGGTGAGAATGAATGTGGGTATTTAGTTTCTTGACTCTGTGAGGTGGTTTGCTGGTTCTGACTCCTTGCTATCTCACAGCAGCCACAAAACACAACCACAGATCCCATGGATGGCATGGCTGTAGAAAATTCTACAGTGAGTTTTCCCATCTGGGAACACAAGTGCTGTGTCATGCTGTTTTCTCAGAGTGGATTTTGAAAATGTTTATGGTGGTGTATCTTTTTTACATCTCTCTCAGTGCAGTGTGAAGGGGTACAAGAGCATCTTCTACCTCTTAATGAAGCTGCAAAAATAAACACAGCAGTCTTGTCTTGTTTTCTTACAGCATTTTTTATAACTCAAGCAGGTTTTTGGAATCATGCCCACCTGCCCCATGAACAACTTTTGCGATGGACCAATAGGTTCAGACAGATTGGCAGGAGAGCATTGATCTCAGAGGTGTTATAATCCTACAAGCTTCAGAAGGAAGCCAAGGAGGAGGGGAGAGAGAGCCCTTATTAGTGTCTCTACAAGGAAAATAAAAATTGTGGGACAGGTTTGTGCCATTTTAGACACCAAGAGTACACTTAGGAGAAAAACAGTATAATGCCTTAATGGCAAAAGATTATATAAGCAGCTCTTCCATAGTATTAAATATCAGCAAATCCAATCACAAATCCAGCTGACAATCCAGTGACCATAAACTGAGGTCTGGCTCCAAAAGGAGCTCCTTGGATTTGTTTCGTGTGACTGAGCTGCAATTGCAGCAGTTAAGACTGTCCCCTGGTTGGAGCACTAAGAATGTCTCACTTTCCCAGGTGCTTTCTTTCATGGCCGCTAACATGTGAGATTGCCTGACCTCCTTTCCCTCAGCCATCACACTCCTGGTGGTCTGCTGCCCTTACCCAGTGGTCTGTTTTCTTTTGTTTGTCAGCATCTATGTCGAACTTTGTTTAAATTGTCCAAGGCRTTGGAAAGATAGGTAGATGACACACATAGGATGTCATACACAGAAAGCCTGACTCAAATGTAAACTAGATGGCTCTTGAAACTGGTGGTGGATAGTTCAAACTTCCCATATGTCAACAGTTAAAAAATAAAGAACAAAAATAGGGAAATAACCTTAAAACATTTCTTCAGAAGAGTGTTTAGAGGGAGTCAGTACTCTCAGTACACAGCACTTGAGACCAATATAATTTTGTGCCATGTTTTTCTTCATGTTGTTTGATGTGTTTTCTCTCTGGGACGGCACCATGCTACTATTTCAGCTTGTAGGTTCAACATGATGGAGCTCCTCCCTGAGGTGCTGCTCTCTAGAGCAGATTGTGTGGTGTTGTGCAGTATTTGTCTTCCTTGTTTTTAACCAGCTTCATTATATCTCTTCTCTGGACTTTTTCTGCAGCCATTTCAAATTGCTACAAGGGTAATCCAAGGATATTTGAATAATGTGTATTTGGTGTGGCTTCCTGCAGAAGTGATGTCTGCTTTCAGTATCTGAAGGGAGTTATTATAAAAAGCTCAGACCACTGGAAGGACAATAGGTGTGGTTTGGATTCCAATTTATTATCCAAATAGTGCCATTCAGTTCTAGATGGAAACAATCTGGAAGTGTTGGTTCAAACGTCCAGTCTACCAGAACTTCCTTCACATCCTGGCACCCTAGCAGGCAATTTCTTCATTCAGTCTCTCTACTTAGGAGTAGAAGCACTTATTGCCCTTAACCAGAGGTGCGGATGCTGCTCATATTGTACCTGCAGAGTAGAAATGGACTGTCACCTTCCTTAAACTACCACAGAAGTCACTTCTTTTGTGATGGAAAGAAAATAATTCAATGGACTTTTTAGTTTGATTACTCATGAAAACCAATGCCATGTTTGGTATCTTATTGAGAATTTCTGGTGGCAATCCAGCAAGTCTGAATTTTGTAAGAAGAACATTATTAATAATATATTTACCTGATTAACGTAACTTTGAGGAAGAAAAATGTGAATACTTTTTCTCTAGGAGTTGGCGCAGTAAATAGTATTTTCTGATTCTGCATCTAAGGAAAACAAGCTTAGGTATTACCTCAACAATTCTTTTTGCAGGTTATAGTTTTCTGGAAATATGCTTCCTTTATTATTTGTAGCTCTGGTCTCCCAGCCTAATGTGCTGTAAACTGCTGCTCTGATGACTGTCAGCGCTACTGCAAATACAATGCTGGATTTGTGGGGGTTCTTACTGAAAGTTTATTTGCAGTTGAATACCAAAGGGTCAACTTGAAGCATTTTGTATTAAGAATCCCCTTTGTTTCTTAATGTCATATGAAATAAAAGCCAGTATTTATTTTCTTTCAACTGAACTTTGATATAGGAATACTATTTTTGAATGCCTCCCATTCATGTACATTTTGTCTGTTGGTTGTCTTTGGGTTTTCTGGATGTGAGTGCTGTGCTTTGGGCTGGGTGTGCCAAATGGTTCCTTAAGGCTCAGGAACCTTAATGGTTCCTTAGTCAATCCCATTACTTCACACAAACATTCCTAATCACTTTGAAAAGACAATAAATATCAGTTCATAAATTAATTATTTGCATCTGCCTGCTAATATTACAGTTAGTGTGTAAGAAACCACCTGTGGGATATTTTTATTCTTTTCTTGTATGTGACAAATATGGATAGATAATGCAAGATGCTTCAAAGAACTGGTCACGGAATTGTTTATTTTCCTCATGAAAAGATTTTGATAAACGAATATGCTTGATTTTTATGAAAATCAAACAACCCTGAAAGGTCACAAGTCCCAAAACTATGTAGGAATTTTCTTTGAGATGGAAAACAGACCTTTTAATTAAAATTTCTATATTTTTACCTTTTACCTATGCAGTTTCTTTTTTTGTTGTTGGTTTTGCTTTCATTTTTGATTTTTATGGTGAGTTCCAGCAATTTCAGTTTCTGATTTCCTTTGTTTGAAAAAAATGTATCCACATATATTGAAATTAGTTTATTGAGGTATGTATTATAAGATTATAGTACTGAAGCCTTTTCAACATTAACTGAAGTGTTTTTTTAACTTTTTAAAAAATCTGGAGGCAATTTGACCAAGTCACATGAGTAAAATACCCTGTCCCTTGTTAGAAACTAAATGTTGATGTTTTTAGRTCAGGATGAAAATGTTTTGGAAATGTATGTTGTGGTGTTTTACTTCTGTACTTCTAAGGCAGCTAAAGCAGATACTATCCAGTTTGTTGAGTGGAAATTTCCAAAACAGTGCAATAAATTGTAAGCTTTAGCTATGCTATGTGGCATAATGTGAGAGTATTTTATTCCTACATTGAAAGAGCCCAAGGTTTAAAAAAAAAAAAAAAAGGCAAGAATATGATGTGTTTTATGGGCACTCCCCCAAAAAGTTATATGCCAAAAATAAGCAAATATATCTAAAAGGCCTGGGGGCACATGATGGAAAATATAGGACATTAGGATGTTTCTCTACCTTTGACTGTAAAAGTTGAGTTTCTTGGTCAAAAAGAAGGGATATAGTGAGAGTTCAGCAAACTTTAAAATGGGATTAATAAATCCAGTATGTTAACAAAGTGTGGAGGCTACTTGGAAGGATGGCTGTCAAGCACACAGGAATAAGTGAAAAATATTGAAGTGAATACATAAAAGGTTTCTGCTTTCCTTTTGCTAGAGGGAGATACCCTTCCATTAAAGGTGAAACAGGTTCAGTGTGGTGGGGAATGCATTAGGCCAGCTACACACTAAACTTGTATTTCTCAAACTGGGGGGGTTTATGGAAGGGGAATCCTGAACAGCCAAATCTATGTTTTAAAAACAAATTTTCACTGCTAGTAAATATTTCTGGAAAGCATTTATTTGCTTTTACTGCCAGCAGCTGCTCATGCTCTAGAGCAGGGGAGTCAGTGTTTAGACTTGTAGTCAGTATTTGCAGATGCCCTTCACTCTCCCAGTCTGGTGGGGCTTAAGAGCTGCTCCCTGTGGAGAAGTGCTGGTCAGCATGGCAGTAGCATCAAAGGGGAGGATTTACTCCTGATAGCTGTGTAGGCATGGTTTGTGTGGTTTCGGACAAAGTTTGTTGGAAAGAAGGGAAGAAYAATCACATGTAGATGGATGGGCACAAACAGAGACGCATGTCTGCAAAAAAATTGAGGTATGTAACAAAATCAAGGAATACTGGTTTCTAGAGTCCTGCTATGAGACAGGGTTAACTCCATCCTTGTCCCACTCTGCAGGGCTACTCTGGAGCCAAAACTTTAAAAATAAACAGAGTGCAATACATACACTTAATAAATGTAAACAGTTTGTTTAGCCCTTTCAGAATGGGGCTCAGTGCAGGGTGTGATACACTGGAAAGAACRGTACAGTGGTTTTTCGGTGTCTTTTATCCTAGCATAAGTGAGATGGACACATCAGGACAGTTTGACCTCTGGAGTCTTTCATTCTTTCAAGTCTGTTGATACTAATGAGGCTCTCAAGCAGAATGATCTCCCCTTTTCTGTCATATCTTCACTTCATCCATTCCTGGCACCCTACCTCTTTGTTCTCCACACGAAAAGCTCATTTACTTGTTGTCTTGCTGGCTGTAGCTGCTGGGGTTCATTTCCTTTCTGTGCATTTTCTTCAAAAGGCTTGAAATGTCACACAGCTACATGTCCTGCTGAGATGCTCTTGTCTTATTAATGTACCAATGGGTGTTTTTTAATGAGAAAACATGAAAGTATCACGAGCCTCCTCTGCACCTCCCCAGATGGATCATGAGAAATTGATGAATTGTGTGAAGTCTGCAAAGACTTGGGAATTCATTTTAAGTCTGTTTGGGCAAATATGCACAAATAAGAGTTTGTTCTTTAGGAAATGGTTTGAAATTGGCTTTTCCAAATAGCATATTTTGATGAGGGCTCAGAGCTCTGAGTCTGAACACAACCTGACACAGTATCCTCAGAATAATATGACTAATAAATTCCCCTAATGTGGCAACTTACATCACAGAGGCTTGCATTAACTGTTTTCACTGACTTTCATCTCTTGAGTTGGTAATTTGGGGCTCATACATACTCTCTAGTAAGAGCCATCAGATGCTCATGAGGTGGGTGCTTACTCTCCACTGCTCATCTCCTGAGGAAGTGATGCAGCATAGATCCAGTGGTGGGCACAAGGTTGCTCATTTCAAGGCTGGGCTTGTAACTCTGATGATGTGTGCTTGTTCCTTCTTTATAGGCTGAGGCAAGAGTCATCCCAATAGTGCTTTTGAAGATCTGGTAGGTGTTTTCTTGTGAATTTAGGAGCTTCACTTTTAACTCTTGAATGTCAGACTCTTGGTCTAAGTTGGTGTTTGCTTTGGCTGCACTTTTTGTTCCACAGTGTTCAATGTATGAGAGAGAGGAGAAGGCAGGAGAGCAAAAAGAGTAGGCAGCAAGTAGGCAGCTGTTTTATCTCTGCACTGTGTTTTAAACAGGTCTGGAGAGACCTGTCTGTGTGTCTCAGTACACTGTGCAAGGCAGGCCCACTGCAGCTTGCTGAAGGAATGGTTTGGTTGTTTCCTTAGTGGAGACCGTCGTCTCTTGGTTCTTTCTACCCACCATACGTGGTCTATGCATGACTTTGAATTAAGGGATGTGGTTGGTATCAGTAGGAATCACAGCACTTCTAGAACTAGGGCAAAATACCCAGGACCACAGATTTCAAAAGCCTCAGCTCTGGGTTGACAATAGGGTAGTTTCTATGACAAGTGGTTTTTTGGGGKTTTTTTTTTGAGTGTCTTTGAAAGTATGTCAAAGTCAAGAGGTGATATGAATTATTTGTGCCTACATTACTTTCAGGAGAAACTGAGGCACAGATTCTGTACCTAAGGGGTTCCAGAACAGTCACACGGAATTATATGATGAGGTGGGGACGTGCTAGGCTGCAGCTGGGAGCGTGCCTTTGATTGCTGTGTGCCTTTCCTGAGCAATGTGCCCTGCCAAGATACCTCCTGTCCTCCAATGCAGCATCCTGGTGTCCTGCTACCCCAGGACCTCCCCATGCATGGTATTGCATAGTTTCAAACCCCCAGTGATGACAGGAGGGTTGGAACTAGATAATCTTTAGGGTCCATTCCAGTCCAACCCCAAAGCTATGGTTCTCTCACTTGAGGCTGGCTGGATGCACTGTGGGGCTCTCCAAGTCAGAGGTGGCTCTGTGCTGCAAGGACGTGAGAGGCTGTGCTCCTGGCAAAGAGCAGGTGCTGCGCTCAGTACCTGAGATTTGCTGGGGCCTGCATTATATTGTAGCTGARAGTAATCTGCCTGCACGAAACTAGAAGGTAGGGGGCAGGGTCCATCTTGTATCACCTACAGGCRATTCCGTGTAAGAAAATGTGAAGAGCCACCCAAAGAGAGGAGAAAGGTTCATCTAATCACTATCCTGTTGCTGATCATAGCCAAATGGGGAAGCCTGGAGAGGAATGTGAGAGCAAACCTTTAGTCATCCCTCCCCAGAAAACTCCCCCAAGATCCAAGGATTTTTGKCTCAGGTACTCCCTAAGGCAGTGGTGGTAACTTTGTATTCTGGAGTCCATGACAGATTTTTCATTGTGAATTTTCCGATTTTGAACATACATACACTTTTACACATATTCGTGTGCTAAGATGTTTTGCAGCTTAACCACATATTGTATCATCAAGAATTTCTCAATTGCTTTGAACTTTTTGCCACCTGCTAATTTCATTTAATGCTCACAGTGGGAATTATACTTTGAGACCAGAAGATCCCTTGCTCAGCGTGTGATGTGTAGTGAAATGTGTGCTGCATGGGCAAATGGGAGTCATAAACCAGAGATTCCGTTGGTCCGTGCTTTGTGAAGGCACATCAGACTACCACTAAAACTCCTATTCCACTGCAGGAAGAGTTTCCAAAGAATGATTCACTTTGTACTGCCATGTACAAAAATTTAAATCCTGAAATCTAGTGTGAAACCTAGGGGAGGAGGTGTGGGAAAGGAATGATGAGGAAGTTTCAGATGAGACCTTGTCTTGATACATGCATTAAATATTGTAACCTAAAATCCTTTTATAGTTAGGTCAAAAGTTCAGAAGAAAATAAAGCACTAGAGGAAAAGTACAGCAGGGATTTCCCTTACAGAAATATGTATCGAAATATGAAACTGTCCTTGAAAATAAGAACAGTAAGGTGTAACAATGGAGCACAAGACTGGATACATAAGTTATTGATGGCAGCAGATCTTTAAATTACATACAGCAGTGGGGAACACCCAGCATTAAAAGATAACACATGCATATCCGCATATTGACACATGTTCTTTTTTAAAATCTGGCCTCCTGTGTTGGTGTTTTCATTGGCAGCAGGAAAATGAATTTTGTCTAATCTCTGATTTTCATTCCAGATAGCATCTTCCTTTTTCCAGCTGCCAGTAGTTACAAGGATATCATGCAAGAGTAGTAGCTTACTGGTATGAACTGGTGCCTTGGCCTTGCAAATCTCATAGTCCTGACTCCTGTTTTGATGAGCTGTGCTGTTTCCTTCATGGGTTTCCTTCGTGGATACCTTCATGTTTAATAGGATTACCTGCTTGAGAGAGGCTTATGGAACTGAGATCGTTGTGAGGAAAACAGTGAATGCTCTGTGCTCATTTTTGTGCTATAAAGGCATATCATTAATTCCTTCTATATCATACTTGTGTGTGTGTGTGTGTGGGTGGGTGGGTCTAAACCTTATTGTGATCACAAAATCAAAGGGAGACCACTCAGAAGCTTCTAGTATTGAGGTTTCATTATGCCTAACATCCATACCGTCTTCCACTTACAGCTTCACATGTTTTGAAACAAAAAAGCACTGTTTTGGTGAGTTAACACACTAAAGTTTGAGGAGTTTCARTTATCACACTAATATGCAAGCAAATGTAGAAACATCCATTTGAGGCGTTTTACCCATCACTTTTCTTAAATGTCATCCCTCCCAGCAGGAGTCTGAACCAGACAGCTGCCACTAAAACAAACCAAAAAATCTGTAAATGTGGGATCAGTAAATATAGGATCAGTAGATACTATGAGAGCTTCTTGAATCCACTCCCCTTAACTGTTCTGACCAAATGATTGTCTAATTTCTTTTTAAAAACCTCCACTGATGGAGACTCCACATTTTCCACACACAGTCTTTGAGTGCTAAACTAACCTTCCCACTGGAAAGCTTTCATTATGTCAAATTTGCATCTCCCTTGTGCAATCAAAGCCATTAAATCTGTTCTATTGCAACAGGCTTTGGGAAGAGTCAGTTCTCTGCTTTACAGTAGCATTTTATGTACATGAAGCTTACAGTTTCCTCTCTGCCTTCTCTTTGCCAGATTAAATCTCTCCCATCCCTTTGATCATAACCTGCTGCACACTTTCTCTGGATCTCTTCCTTAAGTGGGCTACCAAAAACGGATGCAGTAATTTAGACCTTGCCCTAACAGCATTTCACGAAGCAGAAGTTTTAGAAATTTCTTTGAATGTATTTATATAGTTTAGTATGACATTTAGCTTCATCCATCTAAGGGTAACCTTTGGCTTTTTTGTGACAAAGTAGAACTGTAACAGGAATGGCAAACCTGTGTTGCTGAGTCACGTGTGGTCTGCAAGAGGAGCATGTGTAACTTCCCTGTATTGGGCTGTATAGAGTACCTGGAAGCATTACCTGTGACTGGAGCAGAGAAATGGCTCAGACACTAGAATTTGTTCCTCAGGCTGAAGTGTGGAAGATTCATTTTCAATTTGGATTGAATCCTACATTTCTCCTTAAGAAACGGAGCTTGAAGAACTGGGATGAATGCTGCCAATTGAAGGCAGCCAAGTAATCACCCAAGCTACAGGGCAGTGGTTTTCCTGTCCATCCCTGCTACAAAGAGTAAAATCCAGCCAAACACTCCTCACTTGTAGTACTTGTATTTAACTACAAAGGCAGCACTGTCAAGCCAGAAATTGTCTAAGCTGAAGATAACCAAAGGGACAGTTTCTGCTGAGTGAAGCCCATTGGTTATCACTGAGATGGAGAAACAGGACTGCTGAGCAAGGAATCTTTGGGATCCACTTCTGTGATACATAACACTGCAAATATAAAACACTGTCTAGAGCTAATCTTAGATACAAAGTACTGAGCTGGTGTGTTAACAACCAGCACCAGTGTTGCACAGCTCCATAGGAAACCTGCGAGGACTGCTTGTCTTCCCAAGTACAGTTGCAGCTGTACACAAGCTCTTCTCTATTAGTACAACCTATGAATGAATAAACACTGATAAGAGATGCTTAAATATTGTGTCTGAACTATGTTTTGACAGCTGTCGCTTGTACTGTCTCCCCCTAGGTCTATCTTTTCATTACATCAGGTTAACACAATGTTTCAGCTGTCACCCTTGGCTGATAGCAGAAAGGGACAAATTCAGCCATGGAATGAACAGGTTTAGCTTTTCCCACCACCAGGATGAGGTGCTTGCTGCTCTCCTCTTGAATCACTCACTACTCATAGTCAGTTATCATGGTTAGAAAAAGAAATGGCCTATCTGAGGGCTGAGCAGTGGTTCAGGGAATTGGCATGTGCTTAATGTGACATTTGGTCCAGCAGCTAAAGCATTTTTAGCTGAATCTGTGGTATGTATAATTCTAAATCCCAAGGGTTAACTGTGTTTTCATCACCTAGAGGCATCTGAGAACTGACTGGAGAATGAGAAAAAAGTAGTCCTAGCTCTTGAGCAATTACTTAAGGTCTGTACCCATCTTTCCCTAGTCACTTCAGTGTAGCTGCAAATTGGAATTGCTCAAATATTCCCAGAGAGTAAAATGTAGAGCCTTCAAAGTTAGTGTTCCCTCTATGTAGAGACTGCTACATGGGGGATGTAGGTAAATACCTTTAATGGCAAGTTTATGGAGGCAGGATCAGTCTGCTTGGGAAGGGATTCCATATCACACATCTTCGGTGGGTTCTGTAGTGTTGCTGGGAACTCGCATGTGAATAACAAGTCTTGGAAATACTCTTTGCAAGGGGTTGGCTGCTGGAGAACAAAGACTGAAACCAGTTCAAAGAAAAATATCCTCTAACAGCTTGGAGTATAATATATTTTTAAAATTACCCTGGAAAGTGAATTTCCTTTGGAAAATTTGTAACCAGGAAGAACTCTGAATAGACTCTTTGCTGACTGCTGCAGAACTGTATTAAAATGGAGCAAAATATAGTAAGGTACAATAAATGTTACAGCTTGCATGTAGAAGCTCAGAGTATTACAAGGTTTTCCAAATACAGGAATTCTAAATTTAAGGAAGACTGGTCAGATTTTTCCTACTTTCTACCATGCACTAATGTGCACTAACAGAAAGTAATGTACGCACTTAGTAGTTTCTTTGAGATGCATCGTTATGTAAAAATAATGACATTCATGATCTGCAAAGGCCACTACAGTGGAGGTCCTCTGGGTGGCTGTCAGCCCGACACCCTTCCTGGTCAGCTCGGTGGTGGTGACTGTACAGAGGATGGACCTTGGGCCGATGGGCCGATGTCAAATAGGGCAATTGCAAAGGACTGTCACTATTTTGTGCTAACACAAAAGTCTGAGTTTCCAATTTCTGTCACACAAAACTTCACTATTTTGTTCTTACTCCTTTTCTTGTTTGTATTCTAACACTCCTTTCCTTTTGAGATASTTCAGACATTACTGAGATAGCAGACAGAACACAGGTATTTTTTCTCAGAGAAGTAATGACTCTTGTGTTTATGTCTGATCTGGCAGATTCTCTCTTTCTTCTTTTTTTTTTTTTTTTACACCATTTGTTTCAGTAGCAGATAACTTCCCCTATTCACCATCACTGCCATGACAGGTCTCCAGTTTCCATTCTGAACTGCAACCTCTCACACAGTGAGGGAGGAAACTGTAGATGACTGAGCATTCTCTATACAGAGAAAAATCACAGATGTACAGGATATTCTGAGTTGGGAGAGACCCACAAGGATCATCAAGTCCCACTCTTAAGTGAATGGCCCATATGGGGATCAAACCCACAACCTTGGCATTACTAGCACCATGCTAATATCCCTTAAAGASATTTTTCCCCTTTTGCTGGAAGGAGTTGTCTGCAGGTCAAGTGGGTGAGTTGGAATGAATCACAGAGGAGAAAGTGAACAGTCAGTTTGGGGTCATCTTTATTCTACTTCCCTTGTCTCTTCCGTTTTCTAGTCTCATTGAAGTTCAATCTTTCAAGATCTTTCCTGAGAGCAGAAGGGGGCAAAGAAAGCACATCTCTCTCATTTTTTCCCTAGTTGTCAGCCAAAAGCTAGTCAGACTTTAGCACCTGTGAAACTGCAAGGAGTCATTTCTCTGCTTCTGTGCTAGTTCCTGCTCATCTTGGTGAAATGCCTCCTACCTTTCTACTTCTGTAGAAAGGAGAAGCTATCTGACTGCTCTGCAAACTGACGTAAACCCAAAGCACTTTCCTGGAGAGAGAAGAGGTTTGTGATAGCATGGGAGTTATGGAGCCTGTGCACGATGCAAATCTGAGACTTCCCTGCAGCAAGAACAGAAAGGCCGGGGTATGCAGTGTGTACTGTGGCTCCTCGGGAGACTTCAGCTGCACCTCCCCACAGCCCTGGAGCCTAGCACAGTAGGGCTGTGGTAGTCCATCATGGCAGTGGCACTGGTTTGCTCTTGCTCACTTTCCCAAGAAGTGGTAGCCCTGCTTTTAAAAATCCTGCCTGCCAGAGCTGCTTTGTTACTGCTCTGTGCTGCAATGGGCAATTGCAGTTGCACATAGGTGCTGCTAACATTGCTGCAAGAAGCATTCACTTTGACTGAAAAACGTGCTGGTTGTTAAGGGTAATGCCTTTTCCAGGGACTGCTGGCGGGCTTCTCTGAACAGATTTCAAACTGCAGTGTAAATATGGAAGAAATTCTGCAAGCTTACCAGGAATATGGGGCAAAGCTCTCTCCCATCTCATCTGTGCTTTTGTCTTGTCCTTTCTTCCAGTTTGCAGAGCCCTTTGCTCCTTTTCTCACTGTGTAGTAGATAGGAACATTTGGCTTTTTGCAATCAAAGCAGCTAGGGGGGGTCTCAGTGGGATTATTTTTACATGTAAGCATTGCACAAGTCCAGCTCCAGGAAAAGAGGCCAATATTTTCTTTAACACATGCTGGTATAAAATAGGAACAACTCTTCTAAAAGCTTAGAGACTGAGATGGCCTTGAATTAGATCCAAGGACCTCAGATTAATTACAAAACTGAATCAGAATGAATGTTCCTTTATAGTTCTGATGCACAATGGTCCCTGGACTTAGTGAACCTGGATGTGAAATCTATAGATAAGGATGATCCATACTGAAGCAGAATAAAGGACACATTTATCTTACTGGGAATTAAGGGTCTATCCTTTGCTGAATTCTGCTGTTACTTTACTGTATTTTAACAAATCTAAGAGCAAAATCAGATCTCTACTGAGGAGAGGAGGTTGCAAGGCATATGCAGCTTATTTCACTCAGCCGCGCTTCTTTGCCAGAATTTTGTCTCTTCTCTCCCAAAAATGGTGCTGTAATGTTTCTTGTGCTACAGAAACCTACAGCACATGCCACAAAGGTTATCTGTCCTCCTTCTCATTTAAAGGCTGTCAGGGTAGAGCCTCTATTAACATTGTAAGTTTTAACTTGCAGAGTAAGAACCTGAATAAATGGTAAAGAACTCCCGTTGCCTTTCACAAAGAGATGAACAGCCCTTTCATGCTTTACGTAACTGCAGCATGCTTTGGAAACAAGGTTACATCTATTTCAGTCATTATGACCGAGGCAGCTCAGGCAGCACTAACTGCAGGCAGGTTTCCAAGCAGAGAAAAGAGTTGGGGCCTGCAGCAGTCTGGGAAAGACAGCATTTGGGAACGAAGGAGCCCCAGGACCTACACTTGCCAGGAGCCACACGTTCACACAGACGCCCAGTACTCCTCGTAGGTTGATTGGCACTGTCACCCGTGAAGAGGAAGCATCTCCTGCTGGCTTCCCACCAGCACACAGAGTCTCTAATTTAGGAAAGCAGAGTAGAGTCTTGCATGCCAGTCCTGAAAAGCTACCAACCCTGATGTGGAAACAAGGACAGGCAAATCTGCAAAGCTCTAGCCAAGAATAAAAGCACACTCACTTCTGAATGGAAACAATTTCAGCACATGGGGAGATGAAGGGACTTCGTTAAGCCTGGAGGAAACTCAGGGAGATCTGATTGCTGCTTGCGGCTAGAAGGGGTGAGGAGATGGAGCCAGGCTCTTCCCAGAGGTGCATGATGACAGGCACACAGTGGCATCAGTCACACACTGCAGTGAGAAACACCAGCTTGATACAGGGACAAAAATGTCACAGCCAGGGGGATGCAGCATGGGCACACTTGTCCAGGGAAGGCAAAGGGTCTCCATCCTCGGAGACCAGTCAACCTTGCTTGACTGTACAAGGCTCTGAGCAACATGCTATCTCTTTGAAGGTGTCCCTGCAAGGAGTGGAATAGTGAATGAGACAAGCTCCATACCTCAATTTTGCTTTGATTCCAGGTTATTACTTATGTTATTTCTAACTTAAATGGCTGTGAAAAGTCACTTCACTCTGTCTCCCTCTGCTTCCTTACCTTCATATTGGAAATAGTATTTTATTTCCATGAAATTTATGCCCTTCATTTTTATTGACCTTTTTAATTCCAGGGTGTGCTTGAAGGTATACAAGTCATAAAGAAAATGCCAATCTTTAGGGAAGCAAATACTGAARAAAATGGCCAGTAGTTCAAATATCCTGACACTGCTGTAACACCTTAAAAAAAGAGGTTTCTTGATGATAGGRATTGAAATTATAAAGTATATTTGTCAATTTTCCCCTTTCCAGGTCTCCAGAAACAAATCTCTTTTCATCTAGATAAGCAAGAATAATGCAATGTGGTTATTCTCCATCATGTGCACATGAGAATTTGCTTGAAATGATGTAGAATTGGTCCACTCTTAACTTATACAGAGCTTGTGGGCATTTGCCATGTGAGGCTGAATTTAAACAATTATAACAGCTGCAGGTGGAAGGCAATATAGGACAGTTCTGGTTACAGACATTGAAAGATAGTTCAATTTCCTAAAATGTCAGTGATATAAAAAAACCCTTCTACTATGTATCTACAACCACCTCCTTTCCCGTTAGACATTTCACCCTTAGAAAAAGCAAAGCTTTTTCCAGTAGTAATGCTGGAAATATTGCATTACCGTCCCTGCAGGCAAAGTCTTCTCAATGTATGGACACATGAGAATGGTCAGATAATGAATAAGCTGATTGGCTGAATATCTGCAGGTGCTTTATAGTGACAACAATTAAGCTATTCTGAAGCCATTACCATATTACATTAACTTACTACAATTCTATTAATTAGAATTCATGTTCTAGAAAGGAAACAGAGCAGCAATTACATTGGTATTTAATGACCTGTAAAAGTAAAATATAAAAATGGTAAATTTCCTCATGTAATTAATTTAAGGCTGGAAGATGGTGAGTCAGACTGCTCCCCAGTATAACTCCAGCCACTTCTGTACTTTTGTGACATGAATGATTACAATACATGTTACCTTTTGTCTTGGAAGAATAATTATTTGCATCTGAAACTAAAGCTCTGCAATAGGTCTGCCAAAAACTAGATATCAGGTAAAGTTCAGCTGTTCTCACTGAGAAGTCTGAAATTTGATATGATTTGGGGAAAAGACTCAGTAAGGTTTGTGACTAAAGTTGTGAGTTGACATCAGCAATGTATATTTTACAGACAAGATTTAGCAGTTATTACTTTCTCGCATAATATTTTAAGACTCTCTACTTATTTTCTAGCCCCCCACACCTTGGCAGAAGTAAATATAAGTGCTTTTGAGTTATTACTTGCTATTGAAATTCTCAAATTCTGGTGATTTCTTCAAGGTACGTCCTTGAAAACTGAAACAGATGTGTCCTGCCTAGCTCTCTGAGGAGTTATAACTTCAGGACCTGTTTGTCCTGGGGYGTTGGAAGCCTTTGCAGCTCTGTGAGTTTCATGAAGCAATGGAGTTATTGCCCTTGTGTGCTCAGCATGGACCAYGCTTGGAGCCCTGAAACAGAACTGTTCAGGTGAGCCCAATGTGCCTGGCAAYCAGTTCAATCAGGAACCCCTGAAACAGCTCTGCGCATAATTTTGTACTGCCTTACAAGTGGGAACTCTGGGTACCATCCAGTCATGAATCACAGCATTGTGAAACAAAGAGGATAAGCTGGGGCAACTGGAACACTTGTGGGTTGCTATCTGTAACAGCAGTAGAAACTGGGCTAGACAGCTCCTGTCTGTGAGCTATCATCCAGTGTAGGCTAAGTCCACAGAACAACCCACAGGTGTTGCTTTTGGCCTGAGGGAACTCTGAGCCACAGCTTCTTCCAGCCCTCCTTGATGATGACTGTTACAAAAGGGATAGTTGTGATGCACATTATACTTCTGTAATACATGGCCCTAGATCCTGGCTGCTTGTCCACACATTTTCTACTGCATGCTTTTTGTGGAAAAAGCAGAGCCATGGCCCTGGGCATTTATAGAAAATTGTCTGGGTGAGAAGCTACAATACTTACCCTGGGATCTTCCATAACAATGCCTATTTTCAGACTGATTTTCTTCCCCTGGTGAGCGAGGAGAAACTGTGGGATTTTAATGATTCATTTTATTGAGGGACCTGAATGTTTATTGTTGTTTTAACTATAAAAATGTACAGAGGCTGGAATCTATCCAGAGAAAAGAAGGCGGTTTCTTTTATTTCCTTACACTGCATGGGGCAGTTGCAGGGGAATATTTTCATCCTTATTACAATAAGCATTTTCCTGAGCAACAGTGGGGCACAGAAGTCTGCAAGTTTGAAGAAAAACAGGATGACAGTCAAAAGTCAGAGATGAACATTGAGGTGTCTTTTCTTATTTGATGTAGGTCCTTGGCTTTCTAATCACTCTATCTATGCAATAATAGTCAAAGCTGTTAAAAAGAATATCTTAGCAACTCAGAACTTCAAGTCGTAGTCTCCTCCACATCTGCTTTTCTAAGGATTGATGCAAGGACTCAGCATCTTTATTTTTAATTGCAGTTAGTTATTGTGTGTGTGTGTGTCTATGTGCTTATGTGAAACTACAGATATAACTTACATACCCTGTATGAAATCCCAGGAAGGCAATTTCTGTTTAAGTATCAAACACTGTTTAGCCTCAAGTGTTTTAAATCAGGCTTAATCCCTTTTGCCTCTTAACCAGGCTCTAGTACCCCATCACGTTAAAAATAGTTTCATATACCTGAGCAGGGAAACATAATTTCAACATGCTGCCCCAGTTGTTCTCCTAAAGCTTTCAAACCTTCAGAGCAGACATAATTTAAAAAAGAAGTCAGAAGGTCCATAATTTATGTCTCTCTTCGTGAATATATATAAATAAGGATGATGGGGTGTTGCAAAAATAGATTAATGGATTTTACCCAGAGCTTTGTGATACTTCAAACTAAGCCATTATAAACGTTCTGATATGACCTTTTGCTTAGTCTCTCTTGGAGCTTTTCCTGTAGACTTTGTTGCAGCAGGACTGTGAGACAGAAATTCCTTGGTGAGGCTCTCATGTGGGGCTCAATTTCCAAAGCAAATTGTGTTCTGTATTAGTATTATTTTAATTGTTATTTCATAAAAATAGCAATGTGCTTGAACAACTTTTCCTTTTAGTATGGATGGTAGAAACTCAGAAAATAAAATTTCATATCTCACTTTGGGGGCTATTTGTCCAAAGCCCAGTATATTTTGAAATGTATATTATTAATTGAATCAGACCTGAATTTGTTCCTTGCAAATTTGGCAATAACTACTGTGTCCCTGATTACAGGAAGTTCCTTGTGTTAGGGTGCTAAAGTTTCCTGGGGAAAAGGTGTCTCAGGTTCCACCATTTGTTGTGTGGATTTTCACAGGATGCAGACAAAAATCCCAAAACTCTGCATAACGCATTGGTCTCACTGTAAAATCTGCAGTGGACTCCCCGTGGGTGCACCTTGCCTTGGCAGGTCTGTAAATTCAGAAATCCAGAGGGTGATATAGTCTCCATAAGGTTAATGTTATCTCCCAGGTATCTGTCCACCTCAACAAAGCCATGCCTTTTCCTCTTACTTGCTGCTTTTGATGAATAAACAGAGCCATCAATCCATGAGACACAAGTATGGGAAACAAAAAGCTTGAAATAATTTTTCCCTACCACACAAGTGAGGATTTGGTGTAAGGATCTGAGCCCACACAACATTATGGGTACTAATTTTAGATAGCCACCTTTTCAAAGCTTATCCTAACCTAATTAATGTCTGTTTTACCCTTAGGGTTGGCACTTTTACTCGATGAGATTAACAGCTGCATCTCTGTGAGAAGCCTTGTGAAGGGCAAAATATTTGTTAGCAGTTGCTATTTTCAGCCTTGCCAGAATAAACAAAGAACGAGGCACCTGCAGTCGTTTCTTTTGAGAAGTCAGCACAATTTGTACACACTCTGGGGTCAGCAGGGGAAGGCACAGGGAGGATGGGCAGGCTCACTCGTGAGGCTTTAGGAAGATGCTTCTGGAGGGAGTGATGGGCTCTTCAGTTTGGAGACATATGGGACTCTTAGGTGGTTAA
The DNA here is from genome assembly GCA_018881555.1 of Amblyornis subalaris. Lineage (NCBI taxonomy): Eukaryota > Metazoa > Chordata > Aves > Passeriformes > Ptilonorhynchidae > Amblyornis > Amblyornis subalaris. The sequence goes on from JACAXG010000060.1 coordinate 2,204,317, forward strand.
TAACACTCTTCTAGCAAGGGTGAGGAATGCTCAGARGAGCAGAGTGCTTTGAAATCATTAATGCATCTTGGGACAGCCCAGTGTGAAATCCACATTGGCTATAAACAAGAGAGCTAGCACAAACAAACTGGGGGAGTTCAGTCAGAGGGGAAGGTAGGAGAAAATAAGAGATTTTTCTTTCTTACTCCTTTTAATTTTTTTTRTAATTAACCACAACTAGACTTCAGAACACATAATTTTAGAACCTGCTTGTCTAAACAATATACCTTCACCTTGGAAACAATCAGGCATTGGGCTTAACATGCCTCAGAGGGTTACATAAACTAGATCCAGGATAACTCCTTACTCAAGAAAAACATTCCTGACTGTGTGGGAGAGCAGATGGCATTTAGGTAAACTGTACTTGCAGGAAACCCCCCTGTGCCATGAGATGGCAAATGGCTACTGTCACTGCTGTTCCCTTGCTTGGGTTTGGGGGAAGCTGTGGAAAAAAGAAGTGCTTGATAAAGTATGCCAAATGCTCTGGTGATGAAGCAGAGACAGTTAATCTGCGGGCAGGTTACTACAAGGGTCAGCACTGTTGTACATTTACAAGTGCCTGTGGCTGGTGTGCCACATCATACCCTATCCTGGGCAACAGGGAAGGAGGGAAGGGGAATTTGTGTGCTGGCAAGGAAAGACCAGGAGTAAATGCAGCCACAGGATGGGGAAGAAGGATCTACTCCCCAAGACATGACTGAGGGCATCTCATACTGGGAAGAGCTGTGTGGATTGGACTAAAGATCTGAGACCCCTTAAGCAATCTCATCTTGAAAGGCAGTAGAAGACTACACCAAAGTGTGGCTCTAAATTTTACACCAGCTGTCCCTTCACTGGGAGGATCTATGTTGTACTGGATAAAGGCACGTGGAAGAGTGTCATAGCCCTGGAGGCACCCACAGGTGTCTCTTAATGGCCCTGTTAAGTCTTATCTGGGACCACCCTGCCCATGATCCAGAGCCCCTGTTGAATCCTTTGGGTTGTCAGTCCCTGCTCTAGTCATGTTGCAGCAGTGCTAGTCTCCATGACCCTGTTGAAGTAGACCCATGTCCTAGCTTGTCTCTGTGGTGAGTCAAAGTCCAAGGAAGAAGTCACTGCTTTGGGTGAAGGTAGAACGATGGGTCACTGTAGTGAAGGGTTAGTGGATGTTTCTGTAGGCCGTAGACGGCTATTTATTTCACGTACTGAGAGAACTAGAGGAGAACTAAGGGAATTGAACTGGAGCTGATCTCTCACAGCTACTTGGCTGGGTTGGGTTTGGAAAAAAGTTATTAGTGTCCGGTTTCTGCTGCTCTGCTTACCTGAAGATTATTTTCTCTACGAAACCTTTTGGTTTTCCAATACCTAATTTATGAATTAAGAATGAAAGCCTTGTGACTCAGTAACCATGTGGGGCATTTGCCCAAGAGGTTTATCTCATCACCCTGGTTTTGGTCCCTCATGGTCTAATGCCTTTCCCACAATAACCCTTCTGCCTCAATTTGTTGCAGTTACACAAGGGTTCGGATTATTTTTGAGACTACTTCTGTATTTTTACTATTGTTACCTGTAGCATTTTTAGAGGAGGATGGGTATTTCAAGGTGGAGAATATGCAGATGAAAATGCAGTATTTGATTTTGTTGCCATGAGTGAAAAAGCCTGCAAAAAGTCAGATTTTCTAGGTCAATAAATGAATATTTATTATTCAAAAATCTACTGTGAAAAGGAAGAAGTTCAAAACTTGACAATGATGAATAACTTGTATTGTTTCTGAACTCGGAGAGATCTAAGGGAAAAATAAACGTCTTTTTATAGGAAGGGACTCTCAGGGTACTAAAAGAGACTGGCAAAACTATATATTCTGCCTATTTGTAGAACCAGTGCTAAACAACAGAGAAAAATGAGGACATTTAAAAGGCCTAGTGATCTGTTTTTCCCTTCAGTTAGTCTTGCAATGTTTCACAGCCTTTCACCACTTCACAGTAGGTTGAGACATTGCAGGAATGTAGGGATGGAAGTGCCTGATCACTGAGCCTTCATGTTGCCAGCAGCTATTCCAAAACAGAGCTCTTCCAGCACGCTGTCAGTAACTCCAGCTCTTCATTTGCTTGGCTCATCCATATAAATGAGCTCCTCTTACTTTCAAGAGAGCATGTTCTGTTGAGCTTGTGGAGAAGCAACTGTCCCTTTGGATTGTACATCATTGCCAATGCCAGTGTAGGAACTTAGGAAAAGAATCAGTCATTTAGAAAAATAACATTAACTGCGTGCCCAATGCTTTTGGCACCCAAGAGATGGACAGAGTTCCATTCTTGATCAGCCAAGAGAGCAGAAAAGGATGCTACTCACAAGTTCCCAGCCTATCTTTGTGTTCATCCACCATTCATCTGAAGCCCCAAAGTTCACCACAGTAGTGCTGGTAATAAAGACTGACTAATGGTATGTGTAGATTGCTGAGAACAATAACTATAAAAGAACCTAATTTAAACTTACAGTTCTTAGTTGATCTGGGGTATCTTGACTATCAGGTCAGCCTGAGAGTATCTCCAGTGCTGCAGATCTAGTTAGCCTGATCTGCTTTCTTTTCCAAAATTGTAACTAAACTGTGTGTTGTGAATTATCCTTTGCTTTTGCCATCTTTCTTTTGGAAGAAGGGTTATGTTTCCACCACAGGCCCTTGGAAAATAAGGAAAGTCAGAAGGATCTGAGAGAAGCCCATGTGTGCTTTCCCACAGGATAGAAGGATGGAGCAAGGCTGTCTGGGGTGCAGCTGGCTGAAATGATTACTTTAGCACTGCAGGGATCATCAGTGTGTTGTCAAGGATGCGTCATTGGGCCAATGCATCCAGAAAAGGCTGCACGTACACTGAGGAAGCGCTGTTGTACATGTGACCTTTTCTTAAGAGTTTTTACTGGACCTTTAGTTACACCCAGTACAGCCACTTTGTAAAGTCCCAGATAAAACAGCTTTTAAAACTTGGCATATCATTATTTAACTAAGTGGTTAGTTCCCAGCGGAAAGGTCTTTTCAGCTTATCTTTGAAAGACAGGCTTTATTGTGCTCTGGCTCTGTGATAACTTCTCCAGTTTGTCCTCTGTTGAAGGGAAATCTGTTCCATAACTTAAAACTTCTTACTCTTGAATTTGTATGCTCTGAGGGCTAACACCTTTAAATGTGGTGCATCCAAAAGAAATTAACCTAAGAACAGCTGACTAGAAAAATATGCTTATTAAATATATTAGTAAGATGACAGATTCTCCATATTGTTGCCAATCTGCACCTCCCATCCTCCTTGCTTGCACTAAGTAAGGACTTGCTCCTGGAATTCAAAGTTGCTTCTATTGTTAAATCTGATAGGTTCCAGCTAAAAGTCGACATCAAAGGAATGTATCTCCACACTGTTGAAGCAGGCAACTCGTCTCTTTTTGCCTAAGGGAGAGTAACACAGAAGGCAAAGCTCTTGTTGTTGCCAAGAAGCCTCCAGTCCAAGTGCTTGGGAAATCTGACTTAGTAAAGAATTTTTTATCTTTTGTTTACAAGTAACAAATTCATGTTTTCTATAGTAGATTCAAGCTTGAATAATGTAACAGGAACTGTATTATAAGCTCTATATCCATGCTTAAAGCAATAGTTCCAGAAATCCCAAACCACCTGAGGAAGTCTAYTTCAGATTTGGCTTATTGTACTTTATTCTTTTGAGAACAGAAACCAAGTTTAGAGTCAAAAGCTAAGTTCTTATGATGGGCCATAGAAAAAAGTGTACAAATGTATTCTGTGCTAACCCAGTCGCTGTGGAATAGCTTTCTATAAGGAAAAGAATTTAAAAAAACCATAAGAAGCTCGTGTATCACATCTAATGATTATCCATGAACAGCGAAACTGAATCAGAAAATGCAAAATACATTTACGGGTGGTACTGTCTTTTACCCTGGCGAAATAGGAATGGACTGATATTGTTGCAGGGCAAATTTAAAATTAAAAATTGCAGTTCCTACTCCGATAGTTACATGTTTAAGTATGTATTTAAAGGATACATTTTGGTTGGTTAAAGCAAAATTAATTCTAAATACAGAAGTTAAAGAACTATCTATTTGACAGATATTTTTAAAAATTCGGTATGAATACAAGGCTCAGAATGATTTATTAAGCCCACTAAAGCTGGAGTCATGCATAAGCAATGAAGGAAGGCATGCTGTAGCTCTGTTCTGGCTTTGCAAATTCTGCTTCTGGTTTTAAAGTTCATAACTTTTAAAGCTCTCTTCCTTTGAAATGCAAATGTTAGTCCATCTTGGTATGCCATATGCTTTTCTTAATAATATTATTGTTTAAATGTTGGTTTATTAAAAAAAAATAAATTCTTGAAATACTCTCTTCTTGCACTCCAAAGAATCTTCTTTTAGATTTTATAGATTCCACCAGTGTTTGGTGAGACATAAAACCTAACTTTTGACTTTGATTAAGCTGTCTTTCAGCTTTATTCATACCGGTGCTCAATACACAGTAGCTTTTCAGACAACAATAAATTGAAAATGTTCTCCTTAAGAATTATTTTCTAGGGATGAAAGTGCTGACTGAATGGTCAAAATAAATGAATGGAAAACTCACAAGTTTTGCAAAGCTACTGTCTTTTCCATGAAGTGTGTGACTCAGTGAAGTCTTGAATCCAAACAATTTTAAAAATTAAAGGAGGAAAGAATGTTGCAGCTTCTTATTTGCGGACAATATAATCTGAGTGAAAATTCAGAAAGAGCTTGTACAGTTTTGAAAGGAAAATGCTTAAATGTTGGTAAGAAGGTAAAATGTAATCAAGGGATACACAAATGAAAGSAAATAGAGGGAGGTTCAAATCAGTAAACAAATTAAGTAACTTTGTTCTGCTGGGTTGAATGAAGAGAAGTTCTGGAGGTCTCAGATCCAAACAGAGGTAAAGACTGGAGACAGTGGGATCTGGAAGCACAAACATTTTAGTTTCACCTTCTGCTTTATTTTGAAGTTCATAGGAAGGCCTGCAATGTCTGCCCTTCCAGCTACATTCAAGACTCTCTACCCTGAAAGCTGGGATTTGGAGGGGCCTTTTTCTTTGGGGAAAAAAAGGTAACTTTGAGATTATGCCCTTCCATAGAGAAAATGGGTTTATACCAATCTCTCCTAGATTGCAGACTAGGATCTGCCATAACCTGAAGAGGAAAATGCAGTTCTTGAATGTGAAAAAAAGGGAGGTGTGCTCCTCTACACAGGCACGCAAAGGATCCATGGGCAAGGCTTGTAGGGATTTGGATTCTTTTCCCTTCCTTTTCTATATGAACCATTGGATGCCTCGCCTGACCTTTCGATGTGGTGAGGAGAGAGCAAGCTACTTCCAGGCTAAACCAAAAATACAGCATGGAGATGGCACTGAGGGATTGGGTAGATACATGCTCTGAGCTTGTCCCATATTCTTTACACCACTTTGGGAAACCTTTTCTGTTTCCAGACTGGCCTCCAAGGCTACATGTCTAATAGTAAATACAGCAGGCTGTGTTTATCTTTCAGCACGTTGTTCAAGTGGAAGAGTTGTGATAATTTCAACATCTTTACATTCTTTTTTCTTCTAGACAGGGACAGTCTAATGTAGTCTGTTTCCTCGGAGCTGGCCCCAGCCCATGCTATCCCTCAGCCCAAGCCTGCACATGTGGGACAGGGCTGCTGGGTGCAACTAAAGCCCAGCTGGTGAGGTGCAGGCTGTTAAACAGCATGGCTGTACATTTACCAGGGCACAGGTCTGTGCTCTGGCCCTGCTTAGTTTATTATATTTGACATAGCCCAAGTACTATATCCCCATAAGCATTTGAGTTCCTTTCTGATTTGAATTCTGTTGCCAGTAAGAGGTGGTGCCTGATGCTCTTCYTGATTACACTTGGAAGGAAACTTCTTCCTAAGCATTGAGGGTAAGAAATCTGTACCATAAGTCATTTCCAGCCTATGTAGAAACGCATTTTCTATTCASTGCAAATGCAACTTCTGACTCATGTAAATATGTATGTCTCTTTAGAGCCTCTTGAACTGCATGTCTTGTTAGTGTAGGTTGATAGCAGTTAAGTTATCCTGGTAAGGCAAAGTTGTTCAGGGATTTGAAGGAGTCTGATCATACTGCTATGGTTTAATGCTATCATTATTAAGTTTCTGTGTGTTCTGGTGGGTCTACCTTAACGATGACTGAAGATGAGTAAGGAACATAAAAGATTTCTTTAGTCTCACTTTAAAGGTTTATTTTTTTCCATTCAACTGCACCTTGATCTATTAGAGTTTTGGTTGCTTATAGGCATAAGCYACTGAAGTATGTTTTGTTCCTTTACTAATAATTTGTTTTTCTGGATAGTATGTCCTTACTTCCGATTACCTGCATGTTGCCTGACTGTTTTCCTTTTGAAATCCSAGAGGGAAAATGCTGTAACAAATAATCGCATAAACGTTGTATAAGTGCTTGGAAGTTAACAAGGAAATGAATAATAGCCAGCATGGATTTGTCAAGAAGAAATTATATCAGACTAATCTATTTTTTTTCTGTGACCATATAGACAGGCTGTTTCGATGGGGAGAATCAATAGATGTCATGAGCCCTGACATTAGAATGCTCTCACATTCCTGCAGATAAGCTGGGGAAACGTGCTCTTGATGTGAAATTTCTCATGTGGCTGGTTTTGTGTTCTCAGTGCATAGTTCTCCATGGGTCACTGATCAAATGGTGTTAAGCAGTAGTGAGGCATTGTAAGGGTCTGTTATGACTCTGGGCATACTCAGTCTTTTGATGAGCAGCTAATTGACAGAAGAGGAAGCATTATATATAAGTGTATTATACTTGCAGATAATAGTAAACAGGGAGAGACTGAAAGGTGTGCGAGGTCCTATTAGGCCCAAGAGAAACATCGACTGGAGTGACAGTGTATAGCTCAGGGTACTCTATCCCAAGGAAGATGTGTACAGCTCTAATTGGAAAGCAACAAGAATGACCAGTGGCCTGAGAGGGGGAGGGTAAAAGAGCTGTGGTTGATTGGTCCAGAGAAAAAACAAGAGAAAAGGCAAGTCTGAAGTATATGGAAAGGTCTCTTAAAGAGGAACGGAAAATATTGTTCTCTTTGTCTGTAGCATATAAGAGGGAAAAAAATGAACTTAAATTGTATCAGAGGACACCGATATTTGACACTGGGAAAAACTTTTAACATTAAGGATAATTAAGAACAGGAACATGCTGCCTGGGGAAGATGCATAATCTCTCTTACTGTTTTGTGGGTTTTTTTCTAAAAATCAGCTAGACAAAAATCTGTCAGGACTGATATAGTTACAAGTTGATTTTTGCCTTAGGGCAAGGGGCTGGGTTAGATGAATTCTTGATTCCTTCAAGCACTATTGCCTGTAGTTCTATATGTCACTGCTGAATTCAGCACTTCCATATTCATGTCTAAAAGCTGGCTGAATACATAGGGAGCCTGAGTTTTCACTCAGACCTCTCCCCTGTGCTTTCCTCTAATCCATAAAATGAAACTCGAAGGAGTAGATCTAATTAYGTTTTAGTTTAGAGGCACAAGTATTAGGGAGGTAAGAGATAAAGAAAGAGCAGAATCTCGGGTGAGAAATGTCTTGCCTTCCCAGTGACGTCCTGCCAAGTGTACCGAGTTCAGCCTTGTTATGCTCCCAAATGGCCCATCTATGATTGCATTAGCACAAAGTATCACCATCTGAGAAGAGTTCACATGCAGAATTCATTGAATTAAAATTTTAGGCAATAAATGAGGGCTTATAATGTATTGGCAACATTATCAGTAGCAAGATTGCCAGCATATTAGTGACTATGATGGATTGACTACTGGGGAATTCATTAAATTTACAAGAGTCTGCTCAAATGAATCCACTGGCTAAAATACTAATTGCTGCCCTTGGGAGCACTTTGGCCATTTAGTYTCCAAGCAGAGCTTACTCTGAGAAAAGGATTATGCTACTGATGTTTGCTTGAATTTAGGAGTAGAGTCAATTTATGTTAGGTTTTTTCAACATTGACAATAGTTTCTGTTTGTAGAAAGCTGCTGCCTTACAAAACATAGGGCCTAAAAGAAATAATTTTATGAGTGAAAAATACATTATTTAACACAAAATGCCCCAAAAGCATAAATATAAACAATGACCAATATTATATTTGTGCAATGAAGCTTAATCTAAAGGCTGTGATTGGTTGTGCGGAGGATAGCAGTGATTTCTGCCTGCGCAGTCACTTTTGCTAAAAGAGGAGAATTGCTGAAGCTTTAAAAATGAATGTAGAGAAATCCTCTACTTCTTAAGCTGATGGACACTTCAAGGTTAATGTTGCAATGTCAAGTGTATCTGCATATTTGTGAATGKGCACTGGAGAAATTCTCCAAAGATTGAAACTGTAACTCTCTTCAGCAYTGTGGATCTGTGGAATTTTCTTGGATTAACCCAAAGTGCAAAGGGTCACAATCTGGATTTAATTTCCTTATTTGTAAATTCTGATTCTGGTTTAGACAACTGGAGATGGTTGAAGCAGAACAGACCTTCTCCAGGTGCTTTTGATTGAATCACAAATTGGTTTATTGACTACAAAATTGAGATCTTTAATAACTTTCATGGGTCAGTACCTGCAGAGTAGATGCCTTTAGTGGAACTAGAATTATAACTATAGTAATATAGAAAAGATGAAGCATTTTTGGATGAGGTGATTTTTTTTGATAGACCCTTAGTGTTATATACTAAATGTTAAAGATAGCAATAATAGTTAACAATGGCCAAGAGAGGACAGGAAATCTAGGGCTTGTTCATCTAGTGCTGATGGGCTGCTATTCTCAGACCCTGAAGACCACCACCTGAATGAATCACTGTCTGATAGTAAGGTGAGTGTTGGGGCAGGAGARAACTTTTCTCACACTTCTGAGCTTTGTTTCAAAGCTCCAGGTAAACCGTAATGCAGGTGCAGTGGTAGCTGGCATAGTCTTATTGTTACAATACAGTCTTTCCTTTGGGCTTTTTTTTTTTATCTTGCACAAGATGTAATCCTGGCATGTCAAACCTGGGGAGCGAGTGACTCATCTATTGTATTGCCCTATTCTCAGTAAATTGCAGTGTGATTCCCAATTTACCTGCCATATGGTCGGTTCTTGAAATTCCAAGTGCATAAGCAATTTATGCCCAAGAATATGGGGAAGGAGCACATTACTTACAAAGTATGTAATCAAGCAGTGTGATCCAACCCATTAACTGGGTGACATCCTTCTCTTTATTTGGACAGTTTACTGGCTCTGAGGTTTCAAGTGGGAGCTGTCACTTACACTTCTTGATAATAAAACTTAATTAAAATTTCATTGCTTTACCAGCAAGCGCCAGGTCACCAGATGGTTCCTAATTGTTATGTCCACATATTTTGTGCTGGATTGCAGCAGATGATGTTTGTGCTAATGTTASTGGGACAATTGCTACATGTACTTTGCAAATGTTTAATACACGTATCTTAGTGTTTAAATAATGTAAAATAATCACTTCAGTATTTATTAATCCATGTAAAGTAATAAACTTCCACGAGATCCAAACAGCTTTTTAGCCTCAATAAAATAGTGGGTCCTTATTAAAAAATCAGAATTTTGGAGATTGTAAAAGCTGTAATCCAATCAGGGAGGTAATTCAAGTCACACTGTCTCGTCATATCAGTATGTGCAGTATAAGTAACACTTGTCCTGAGGCAAATGCCTTCCACAATGTGGGGATAGGATACCCACATTGGGATATTAAGAGTAGATGTTAACAGGAAAAACAAATRAAGGACATCTGCTGAGCATAGCAGGTTTATGAAAGGCAAGAAAGGATACACACTGACAGGATGCGCATCCACATACTTCATACTTCTGAAACTCTTGCTCAGGCCTTTTTGGGCCTGGAAATATACTCACTGTGCTGGGCTTAGAAGAGTGTCATGAGCTCCAGGCCTATYCTTGGCAGAAAGGGAGGATGATCACTGAAGCCCAGTAAAGTTGCAGGCATGGGTTGGACCCTGCTTCCCTGCCCAGCTGTGTCCTTAGAGTTCTTTTCCCTTTTGGTTGTGCACATGAAGAAGTGGTAGCTTGGCCTTTTTCTTGTAGCTGGTTCTGTCACTGTATGTGGGATAATGAAGGAGTAGAAGGTAAAGTGGTTACAGAAGATTCTTGTAAGAGCAAAYACCTGGGCTGCTCTGAGTAAATGGCAAGAGGGAGCTTTCATGCAGAAATGGACAAAATTATTTAGGTCTCTTCAGGAGTAACAAGCATGATACTGGAAGACAGAACCAGCTACCTACTTAGACATAGAAACTGAGCACAACCACAAAGAGAGCTTTTGGAAAATAGAGTGTAGTAACAGATGATGTGGTGTTTGATGGATTTCCTGACCACTTGCTAGAGTGGGCACAGGAGGTTTCCTAGCTGATGCATTTGAGAAACTAATTTGTTTTAAGAGACATTTTTGCACTTAACCTCTAGATGTGCCTGAAAGTCTTGTTGATGTTCCCCAATGCCTGTCAGGAAGATGATGAAAAAAGAGAGAACAAGGAATCCCTGTCACCACTGATAACTTTATAGCAATTTCTAAACTTCRGGTGGCAGGGCTTTCCTTTTTGCTTCTTTGGTTGTTTTTGCTTTACTTGTCTTTAACTGGGATATCAAAGGGCGTGTGGTGATACATGTGTTTCTGTGAGCACTGCTTGTTTTTGTCCAGAACAACTCCCAAACTGAAAAGAAAGAAAAGATCAGCAAGTTGTGGTGTGTTGTGCAGGGATGACTGAAATGGCATTTCTGATATATCAGCAATTTTTATTCAGATTTTCTTAAAAGACAAATTCTTCCTTGTACAATCAGGAAAGTAATTGAGAAACCAGTGGAGATGCTTAAGTTAGCCAAGGGAGAAGCAAATGAAACTAGGTTCCATCCAAGAGGAACTCATCCCTAGAACTTAATTCCTCCTTCCTGTTCTTGTCTGTCTTCATTTTAATTCCTACAGGTCAAAATGCAAGGCATATGGAGCTATTCCAGAAACACATACCTTCTTTGACCTGGAGTGCAGGGATCAAAATCTTGTTACTATTGCATCAGTACAGCTTTACTTTACTTTCTGCTGTACATCTGATCCATAACTTTGGTATTTACTCCAGTTGCGGAACTGTTGGCAGGCCTGTGTGAAATGGCTCCAGTAAAAGCAGGACTGCTGGGATCTACACTATTGCTAAACTCAAACAAACAAAAAAAAAGCATATCTTCACAGTTCTTCCTGTTGAGATCAGAAGTAGAACTAATAAGTACAGTGAAGAAAGCTGTTCTCAAATTATTTGGGATGTTAACTGGAAAGGGAAAGTGCTTAGAAATATTTCTCAAATGGTTTCTGTAAACATTCCTTGAATAACTTTCCTGTGCCTAGGTTTGGTGTGTGTTTAAGAAGACAGGGACACTTTCTAGAAAATTAGTTTTTGTCTTCCCTTTTCTTTGTTAGATATCTCATAGAGGCTGGGGAGACAAAATTTCAGTTCCATTTTAAGACTTCAAAAGAAGCAAATAARATTTCAGAGGAGCAGCCGGAACTTAGCCCCCAACTTGACACACTTCTCTAAGTTTGGCCATGACTCACTGTTCTGGACATATAAATGTGATGCCAGTAGCTGACAAGGGATGCTTCTTTGGCTGACTACCGTGCTGCTATAAGGTTTCAGAAAAACAAAAAGCAAATTTCAGTTAGGACTCTATTGCAATTAGTGCTTTCCTTGATGCAGCCCTTGACTGTATCAACCCACACTAAATTCACATGGCCTGTGTCTAATTTGACAGAATTTAAGCAACAGCTAAAAATTTGAAAAAAGCATGCAATTAAAAAGTGATGATGTAACCATGATGAATACCAGGGAAGCAGCGGGTTAGTAAATCTGCTGCTGACATTGAAAACAAACCAAAACTCCTGTTGATAAAAGATTTTGATAATGGCGAATATGCTCCAATATTTTGTTATTAAAAATGGACATATAGGAAATGTACTGAAGTACCTTGAATTCGGGTTCTGCTGAAGGACCCTGAACCCTGTAGAAGGTTGTTTTGAAGAAACCCTGTGCATCTATTCCATTTTACAAATAAAGCCACACGATGTTCAGGGGGCTGTAGAGTAGCAGTACAGCAGCAGCAGGAGATGAGAGACCTGCAACAATCAAAAGGCAGTTAACAAACAGATTTTCATACACACAATAATTCTATTGCTGAGTCTTGTTCGAATTATGGATAAGAAAATTAAAACTGCATCCCATGGTACATCAGAGCTTCCCTCATATTGTGTTCGATGTTAGCAAGAGTTGACAATACATCCTGAAGAGTTTCCTTCACGACATACGCCATTAAACTTTGATCATTACCTTAGTTTTATCCCGGTGCTGACAGGCATAAGCATATGAAATGTTAAGGACTGCAATGTAGAGAAGATCAGACCATGATCTGATTTTAAATTTTACATCTTAAATTTTATGTCTGGCATGTTCTTGTGGACGAGAACTCTAAGAAATACAGGTACCCACAGGCAGGAAGATCAGCGGTGGCATGAAGGAAGGAAACAGAGATGTACAGCAATTTCCATATTTTTTATTTATTTTTTTAAATGGATGAAGGTAGAGTTACATTGAAATAGGTACAGAGAAAGAAACTAAGGTTCATAGAAGCAGGAAGGGGATAAACCATGCAGAACCCAGCAGGCAATGGGCAGAAATTTAGTTTGATATCAAAGATGAGAACAAATCAGTGAAAGTGTCTGAGAAGCATTTGGAGGTTTTTTGAATGATAAGTAGGGAAAGATGAATTCTAAAGATGGCATAAAATACATTATGAGAAACTGGAACAGGCAAGGCATAAAGATGAAAGCCGTAACGGGGTGGGCGGGGGGAGATGTCTCTGAAATAAGGTTCTGGATATCCTGTTGGCATTGAAATTTAGGGAGGAGTCAAAGGTTATGTACTCAGTATAAAATATAAGGGACAGGAAAAATGCTGAATCTGCCAACAGTTAAATACAAGAGAAAAGAGCTGGAATATCCTTGACAACAAGGGAATTTCTTTCACTCATGATACCACTAAACTTTCCAAATGCTTYTGAAAATATTTGTTGAAGCGTGCCTTATCTTCTTTCAAAAACATTTTTGCATTCCAAGAGATAATATAGTTAGAGTCCTCTGCATGGGTTTCCATTCTGCAACCATTTTTTAGGTGACTAATTCTTGTGGAATTTCAGGGGATTTGACAATTTAAATAGCTTTGCTTCCTTTTAAAAACCTGCTACCTTCTGTTAATAGATACATAGAGAACATGAAGGCATGAAGGAAATGTATAGGCTATCACCCAAAATGTTTGTAAAATGTCTATGATTAGAATAAAAATATGTAATAGACATCTGAAATTGTTTTAGTTAACATTTTCGTTTTATGGGGCTTTTTGTTGTTTGAGGAGGGAAGGTGGGTTTGTTTGGCTTTGGGTTTTTTTATTATCTGTACCTGAATCGATCTTTAAATGTTCATTTAGTTAGGACTAGTATAAATCTCAGATGTTATTTAATCACTTTCTCTACCAAGCCACGTTATTTTAAACAATTGGTAAATGAAGCACTTGCAGAGGTCTCTGCAGAATTGAAGATTAATACTGTTTTCTCCAGCATGAGACACTCAAATTTATCCTCTAGAAAACAATAGAGAACACTGACTACACTTCTGGGAAAATGCAAGCAATTCTGTAAAGTCAGGGGAGGTTTACATTACAATTGCCATATAAAATTCAGACAAGTGAAACCATAAAACCTAAACCAAAGCAAAAACGGTTTAATGCAGGTGAATGTCAATGCCAAACAAGAAAAAGACAGTGAAGTTGCAGCTTGTCTGGGTGACTTCAATGTAACAGAACTGCGTGCATACAAGGAATTAAAAATGAGGGAAGAACTTGAACATGAACAAAACTGAAATTAAAATCGAACAGTACACTGACTGAAAGTGAGGATGGAAAATGCAAGCAGCTATCTGGTAGCAAACATTAGCTATAGCAGATGTGATTGCCATTAGCTCTAAATGCATGTTAAATGAAAGGCATCTGTTCTCACAGAGATGGCCTCAGTCATCTTAAAAGAAAGGTTAATTTGGAAATCAAAACTTTAGAAAAGGATTAAAGACAGAGTTTGGTAGAGGCAGAGAAACCTGATGTCTGCCATGCAAATGATAACCATGGGCAAATGTTCACAGTCCTGGACAGTCATTTTGCAGCTCTGAATGAGTGGTGTTACACAGCAGAAAGTCCTGGATGTAGAAGTCAACAAAACCTTTTAAGGGTGTAAATACAAGATTCAATGATTTGACTACTTTCTAGACAATCAAAGATGAGCAAGTAGTAAAGTAATGCTGGTGACAAATGCTGAGAGAAGGAAAGCAAAGTCCCAAATATTTTAAATAATGACTAGCATTTAACTCTGAGCAGCACTTACACAAAGAGAAAAAAAATTATTACAATACCAGGCATCATAAAATACTGGGACCTAGAAAAATGAAAGTAGTAAGAATAAGTCAAAAGTTCAATTGCACAGTTAGCAAGGCTGGATGTGATTTCAGAAAACTGGGGGAAAGGATTCCCAAAATGATGAAGGTATTACAAATAGTAAAATAGSTGGTAGGAACTATCATCAAAGAAATCACAAACAGAGAAGAAACTGTATCATCTAATCAGGGTGCTGAGAGCTGAGGAATAAAAAAAACGAAGTGGAGGAAACATACATGGCTGGGACTTCTTAGCATTGTTCTTAGCCACCAAGTAAGAAGGCTTGTAAGAAGTACTTAGCAGCAGGAAAATATTACAATAGAAGGGGTAAAATGCCAGAAACTATCAGTATTTGGTATCCTGCTCTTCCCATTGTACCAGCAGTTATATAGCAGTGGCTATATAAATTTATTTTAATAAATAGTATGCTGAAGTAACTGTTTAAAAAACAGTCATAGCAACAGTCATAAAATCTGAATTTATGTGTAGATCTAAGAGTTTATTGGGTCTTGTTGTAAAACATGAAGTTCAATTTTATTTGGGCTGATTTAACCACCCTTACCTTAAGCAACAAAACTATGTTTCTGAACACCTATCTACCTTATTTCTAAAATATCATACAGATTTAAAGCAATGTTGCTCAAGTAACAAGTCTAAGAAGTTAGATGACTCTGTTTAGTGAGGCTCTATAATAAGTTTAATTACTTCTCACCTTTGAATTCCACTGAAGGAAAGTTTAAAGTTTACAACATAAAACTTGAAGTAACTATAATTTACTGTTTAATAGTGTGGAGCAAGGAAATTTTTAGAGGTAATGAGTCAATGAGACCATGTATTCTTAAGTATTTATGCTGTTTCTGGGGCAGAATTGCAGTGTATTTGCTACTATTATTTGCTTCTCCATGCATATTGCCATGTCCCCTGCACAAACATTATCCATGCAATTCAGCCCTTACAATTCAGAAATGAATGATGTCTTGATGAAAGAATGGTGTAATACCTCCATTAGAGAAATCTCTTATTAAACCTCTGATATTAATTTGATAACGGGGATACAAGGTGCAAGTTATAATGACAAAATTGGCTAGCTAACAGCAAAATGTAGGTGTAGATTATTACAGGAATTGTACAAAAGGGAGTTTGTTGCTGCCATGTTTTTTAAAACATGGTAGTAAATATCTCTGGTAGTAAATATTGGTAGTAAATATCTCTGTTTTGTTCTGTTGGGTTGACATATAGAATCCTCTTGTCATTTGCAGCTATTTCTTGCCAATGTATTGGTTTATGAGTTTTCAATAATAAAGTTCTTCCCCATTGTTGTTGACTGAGAGTTGCTGTTTGAATGTTAAKTAAAAATTCTTTTACTCTCACAACCTAGTAATATCTGAAAAGATTATTATCCCTGAGGGTAGAAACTATCTGCTAACCTCTCCATGCGATAATAACTACCTGGAGTATGTATTTGAAAAGAAAAAAACAAACTAAAACATGCAAGCATGATGCTGCAGTTTTGTTCTTGTGTAGTCTCCTATTGTCTTCCTAGTATGCATTTTCTGTCATTTTCATCATTCTCATGATAAAACTATAAATGCTGTTACACAGTAACCATTAGAAATGTTATCCCAAATAAAATTAGCTGAAAAGAGATTAGTTTCATTATTTAAACAAAAGAAATATTGCTCCTACCATATTTGCTTCTGGAAATTGAAAAGTGAAGATGGAATAGGGGATAGAAAAAGGACTGGAAATTTGCCCTTGAGTTTCAACCTGTTTGGAGTTGAAAATAAAGTCTTATTTTTAAAATAAATTTTTCTTAAATAATGTTCTTCAAGTTGTGGACTTGTAACTCATATAAATAGCCACACTGTAAAAATGGTTGGTCAGCATTGTATTTTAATGACAGTTTTGCCCATGAGAAGTGCAAGACATTATTCCATCAACATAATCAGAATTACTGCCATGTATAAATGACAGTCTGAATCCATGTGTATCAAAGAAGTTCATGGCATTAGAAGGAAAAAAGTACTTTGGTCTAAAATTGTAGCTGATGAAAGAGACACCCTAAATAACATTTAAGAATTACTCTTGCCAGAGATTCCTTTGGTATATAGGTAATTTCAGCTGCTTACCTTTAGAGTAAAAATATTAGTAGTGGTGTTCTCAGAAGTCAACACTAGATACTCCAATAATCCTCACAGATGTTCATATTTTAAATAAGAGAGGTACTGTCATTCCTACAAAATAAACACGTGGTAGGAGGGAAAGTAAAAAATCCCTCCAAGATGTTAAAGTGTAAACACAGGCTCTTGCAGTAAAGTACATGGAAAACTACAGTGAGAAATGAAAAAGTTGTGCAAAAAAGTCAGATTGTAAATTATAAGGAAAAGGGGAGTTGGTAGGTCTTTCATTTAACCCTGAGGATAACTGTCCTAATTGATGAGATAGTTAGGAATGAAAAGCTGACATAGGAGATGAACTACTCAAACAGAGGGGAAAGGGAGAGGGACATAAGACTAAAAACTAAGGCAGGAATTCAAGTCAAAAAACATCTCTAAAATTTGTAATAGGGATATGGGCTCTAGAAAAACCTCAGTAGTTAAACAGAAGACATGAAGTTCAGTGATCAAAAAGGCATGAAAAGCAAACCAGAAATTAAAAGCAAACATCAGTTCAACTCTCTAGGAAAAGGAGATATGGCAAATTTCTCATTATCTCGAATCTTTATGTCATGACATAATATGCTCATTTGTTCCAAGTTTCTGGACTGTGGGTGCTGACCCYGCCTCTTTCCCCAGTGTCAGAGAATGCAATCAGGGGGTTGTGAAGCGTTGAGAATTTACTGTGCTCTTCCCTACTCCTTGCACACCCTTAGTCAAGGTCAAGTGACTTCCATCCACCTCTTAAAAGCTTTCCCAGATTATAYAGATTTACTGTCACCAATAATTTTTACATTATTCTATAATAAATTGTGAAAATCTGACTTAAGTGAGAAACTTCAACCTAAGAAACTCTAAAAGGGCTCATCTAGTTCTGGTCACTGTATTTAGTGATGGCACAGGAAAACAAACACCTCATTATACAGACTAGCTGTGTTGCTGCTGGCTGTGACTGTATGTTTTAACTAACTGTTTGTAATGAAAAGGAAGCATGGAAATATTTTCATGAAAAATAAAAACTTATGTTCGGTTAGGAATGAATTTTGTACTTGGCTGTTTTGGTAGCATGTTATTCTACCCTGGACAAGTTCTGTGGGTACTGACTGGTTTTGCTGCCTCTGTCTTCATTTCTGCTTGGACAGTAAGTTCTGTTTCATGTGCTCTTTGGATTACTTTTGTGGTAAGATACTGACACTGAAGTCATGCTGTATAGACCATTTGTTAGAGATTCAAATAGTAGTTTATTTTAAAAACCTCATAACAAAACTGACTGATGTACTAAATGTGCATGATAAAATCTTAAATTAACTTGCATATAGTGCAGCTAAATGTAACAGGACTTACAAAGTTTAAATATCGTATCTTAATCCAGACAGTGAAAACTTATAATTACATTGTGTATCCTGGGAGCTTGTTTATTACAAGTTCACTGATGTCTTTGTACTGATTAGGACCACGTAGTTTTTCCAGAAAATCATCTTCTTTGTCTGACGTACTGTTTTCCAGGACACTAAGTTCAAGATCAGACATGTCAAATGGCAAGTAAGAGCTAACTTGAATCTCTGACTGCTTTTGTCCTCCAGAGGTCTGCCCCTTTCCTATATTCAGATCTGTATCAGATTTAACTTGTTTGCTTCTCAGTGTAGATATTTGTTTAATATGTTGATCAGCCCTGTTCTCTTCCTTACTCATCTGTTGGGCTTTCTGCTCTTCATCTAATAATGCCTCCATCTCAGCAAGGTTAAGTGAGTCAGCAGATTCAGCACTAGTTCTCTTGCTGGTTTTAAAGTCACAGTTTCTCCTCAAAGACTGCACTGGAGATGAAGCTGAAGGAACTGGCACAAGATCTGAAGTCCTTTCAGCTCCTTGTCTTGTCTTTGAAATTCTGGACTTGCTGGATTCTGGCTCGGTATCTGACCTATCTCGCTTTGGGCTTTCAAGCCACAGAGGTTCAGGACTGCTGTCAAGAGCTTCCGAGTTTCTGCCTGTACGCTCAGCACTGGTGAAATCTTCTGAATAAACTGTTTTCTCTGAACTAGCAACAAAGTCATCAGAGTATATGAATTCGGAGTTTTCAACACTCCTGCTAGGGCTTAGTTTATGACCACTTACAACAGATGCATCATCATGCTCCATAGTTTTATGATGGATTAAGTGTATTGCATCCTCGTTACTTCCTTTTGCATTAGCATCTGATGGGAATGCTGCTAGGAGTTGAGCTTTTGCATACTTTTCCTCCTGAGCATATTTTAACACAGTTTCCTCCACTAAGGGRGCTGTAGTTACTTTGCACGGACGTTCCTTGTTTGCAATTGCATCGTTCCTGGATAGACTTGCAATAGCCTGTTTCTGCAGGCCAGGGGACACGTCTCCTGCCACGGAAATGGACTCTGAGAGAGCACTGTTTTCTAATGAAGTCTGAACAGTTTTATCCAACTGATTGTTCCGCTTTGAACTGTCTCCTGTGCTACAATGCCTGCAAGAAACCACATGATGTTCTCCAGCATTTCTGAGCAGCTTCCTCTTGGGTAAGGGGCTTCTCTCCTTCAGCATCTCCATTTGTTTTTTTCTGTACTGCTCCCTCCTTTCATGAATTATCAGCTTATCAGGGTTGGTCTGCTGCAGCCGTAGCCTCAGTGTATTTGTCAGTCCATACAACAGTTTCTTTCTGGGAGGTCTGTTCTCCTTAGCTTTGTAGTTCCTTTCGGAGGCTGGCTGTCTCTGGGGCACAGCTTTCTTAGGTCTTCTCCCAGCCCCAGAAGACCCTGGTGAAGTGGCCTCTTGACAGCCTTGTTCGAATCGAGGGCTCGTGGCTTCACTACTCCCGCCAGGCCCCACAGGTGCCTCAGGCTTGAGGGCAGCAGAGCGACTCGGGGACYGTGAGGCCATGTCCCCACTCCTCGGGGCCTGGTAGAGCCAGGCAAGGTGAGGATGGACAGCAGCAGGGGGCACAGCGCTGCCAGTGAGCACCGACAGCTCTGCCAGCAAGGCACTGAGGAGTGGCAGCTGCCCCAGGGTGTTGTGGGGCTGTCGAGGGCTGGCGGGGTGCAGCAACGAGGGCCCGGCACTGGGGCGTGGGGGGCTCTGGCCCTTGTCCTTCTCCYGCAGTCTCTGGGGCTCGACTTGCACCCATTGCCCCGTTGTTGCTGGAGGCCGCTGAAGGTCAGCCGGCTCACGGCTGTAATAGAGCAGGGGAGGGCAAAAGACATTGTCTTCCAGCTCGTCACTCTCCTCCTCGTCATTCTTGTCCTCCTCCTCGCCTCGCGGTTCAGGGGTGGTGGCAGGTGGCGTGGCAGCGCGGGGGCTTGGGGGACTTGCCTCACCGGCCTYCAGGCTGGTGAGGCGGTAGCCCAGGACCAGCTCCCCGGCGGGGCGGCCCGCGGCGTCCCGCAGCGCGAAGCGGCCGCGGCGGCCGCAGGAGGAGGGCGCCCCGGGCCGCTGCAGCAGCTCGGCGGCGGCGGGGGCCAGGGACACGGCGCAGCTGCCGAGGAGGCGGGGGGGGCCCGGGGCGAGCCCGGCGGGCAGCGCCAGGAGCAGGGCGCGGAGCGGGCGGCGGCGGAGCGCGGCGCAAAGAGAGTCCGGGCGCCAGCGGAACAGGCAGCGCTTGCCGCGGCCGAAGGGGAAGGGCTGCCCCGGCTGCAGGGGCGGCGCGGCGGCGGCGGGGCGCAGCACGAGCGTGGGGAAGTCCAAGAGGCGCAGCGCCACGGCCGGGTGCTCCGCGGGTCCCGGGTGCTCCGCGGGTCCCGGGTGCTCCGCAGATCCCGGGAGTTCCGCGGGCTCCGGCTCCGCCACCCGCACCACCTCCACTAGCAGCTCCAGCGCGAACAGCCCCTCCATGCCTGTCCGCGGGCTCAGCTCTCGCGAGAGCTCAGGCCTGTGTGTGTGAGCGATGTAGGCGAGGCGGCGGTTCTCTCGCGAGAGTCGAGCCGCGCCAGCGTTTTCTGTGGGGCGCAGCCCGGGAACCGCGGCCCGCGCTGGGAGCTGCCGTCTCCCACCCCGCAGTGGCAGGGAACACGGGCCAGGTGCTGTGAGGGGCGCTCGGCCCCGGGTCCCGCGGGCGGGGAGGTGCGCCTCCAGCAGCTCCGCTGTGCCTCTAGCAGCCATGTTGCCGCCTGCCYTGGTGGCTGGGTGGGGGGCAGCGGTCGCAGCCCTTGGAAAGCAGGTGCTGCCTGGTGTGTGCTCCCAAGCGCCCGGTGCGTGGTGGCAGCTGCCTTCGTGCCCCTGCCCTCAGGTCTGAACGCCGTGGGCGTGTGTTCCCGGCTGTGGTTCTCAAGAGACAGGAGAGGGGCGGCATGGGGCCTGTGTTCCATCAGGCAGCAGGACTGGTATTTGTGGAGGCAGGGAGGGACCCTAACCTATTTTCACCGTCACAGAATCACCAAATCTATTGGGTTGAGAAAAACCTGAGATCGTCGAGTCCAACCTTTCACCAAACTCCACCATGTCAACTAGACCATGGCACTGAGTGCCACGTCCAGTCTTTCCCTAAACACCTACAGGGATGGTGACTCCACCACCTCCCTGGGCAGGACATTACAATGTCTAATCACTTTCTGTGAAGAAATTCTTCCTAATGTCCAATCTAAACCTCTCTTGGCACAGTTTGAAACTATGTCATCTTGTCCTATCCCTAATTGCAACCTCTTCCTGCTCTAAGAGAAACATGGGGGTCTGTGCCAAAGGCTGTATGCTGAAGAGTCTCTCCACAGTACCTTGGATATGCATTGATAAACTCCTATTTTCTCTCCTGTCTGCATGTAAAGTGGGAGTTGCAGTGAACACACTTGTGAAGAATTTCACTCCTCGGCCTCCTGCCTAGCAAAGAGAGTGCCCTTCCATCTCTGGTCGTCCTTCCCGTATACCACAGCCTCCTTGCCACAGGCACAGCAAATACTTGCTGAGATTTGTTTTGTTTGTTTCATTCAATCAGTAAGTTGACTGTAAAACAATGTATCCTAAACTGAGGATGTTCGGTTAAAATTACAGTACACCTTCACCATTTACCAGCAGAGAAGTAACTAAAAGAAAGACCAATCACCTCTCTCTGGTTATTTCCTCCTTTTTTTCTACTTTCCTTCCACTGCCAATTCACAATTTTTTAGAAAAGGAGAAACCAGCAGGAGATGGTTAAAGAATCCAACCCTTCACTGTTGGTCAGGTCCCTTGATTATTATTTAGAGGACACCTTTCATTGGCTGTTATGTCTGAGAAGAGAGTTAAAGAGTTTGACTTCTGTGTTATGGTAAGGGCTTAAGAATTACGTAATTGAGTTCTCAGTTCCTCCACTGCCACTATTCCAAGCGCATGAGTCTAAGAGGCTACAAGTCCTATGCCATGAAGGCTGCCAGTGCTCAGGTGTGGCCATTGTATTGGCATTGTGGCAGACAGGACAAATGGCCAGTCCATTTCACTATTGCATTCATGTTCTGCCATCTGTCATCTGCTTCCTTGTGTTTCCTTTTCCTCCTACCGGTTCCCACGTCAGGAGGGCCTGACAGTTTTGTAGTCATTTTCCATAAAGGAGGAATGACAGAAGAAAGACTTCCTGCTACACTGAAATTGACAGTCATATTTCACAGTGGTCAAATCATCACTCTTGAGGTCGCCCAGAAAGACAATGGATTGGCATTTTGGCCATTTTATAGATGGGCATTACTGTGACTGTGAGGTTTAGTCCATGATTAGTAACCATTTAAATCTGAAACTTCCAACCTGTGTGGGCAAAGATGCATCTTTCCATGTGGTAACTGCAGCTGGAGTTAGGGGGTCGGTTACGGAGGAACGAAATTCTTCCTTTAAGGTGCTGAGCCTCTGCACTCTCTGAAGTTTTCAGTTTCGTGTTGCTGAAAATCAGGCGATTCTTGCATTTTGTTCTGCACAGACAATATAAAGTACTGAACACTTGCAAAAACTATGGGTGTTACTAAGCTGTGTAAGATCAGCCAGCGAGTTAGTGACAAAATAATTATGTAAATAGAAAGGAGTAATGAATTTTAAGTTTGTTCCAGTTGGTGTGTTTTATTAAGTCAATCCTCTGGTCACGAGAGGATATTTCTCTAAAAAATAAACAGAAAACAACATTTTGGGTTTGAGTTGCAAGTTTGAGTTGGAAAAAAAAGGCATTTTTCTTCCCAATAGTCTTAGTTTTTACTAACCACCATTTATAGGCGATTTGTGATAAGACTTCTTCAAATTGCATATCACTGAAGAGTGATTTAGAAAATGGGCATGCCACAGAAGCAGGGTTATGGAGCCAAGTTTCATGACCTGCTACCACGCCAAATACCTCACGTATGTATTTGGATCTACATTAATTACATATAGTAACCTTTTTAAAATAGCTCTGGTTCTTTTCAATCCTTTCTTACAAATAGACTTCAAATCTTCTGGCTTTTTTTCTAAAAGACTGGAAGACRGGAATTTTGCTGATTCAGTGAAGTCTTTCACTGACCTTGTTTGTGTGTTTGAAGTACCAACTTTCTGTCTCAAAAAATTCCAGCCCAGGCAGTTGGTATCATTAGCAGCAATTCAGCAACTTTGGTTCAAATCTATCTTTTGAAGGCTCTGAAGTGTCTTTTTTTTGCCCTTAATTCCTGCACAATTTCAGATTTATTGATCTCTCTATACAAAGAGATCTGTCTGTACAGCTGTATGCCTGTTTATGGATTGAGAGGTATGACACTTAAAAAAAAATCTTGAGAAAACATGGATTTTGCTAGATTCACAAATCTACCTATCCTGGTGTTGTTCTAAAGACTGCATGTTTTAGAGATCAAATGTTGGCATAAAAAGCCATTGTTCACCTGGGTATAAAATTGCTCTTCTCTGTGCAGGGTGTACAGAGTGCAGAATGTACAGGGCGATGCTTGGAATTTCTGCAAATATTTAGCCTGGTGGCACTCTGATTCAGAAAGGAGTCAGACAGTCTGCTGGAATATTCAGCTGCAACATAATAGCAGTTCTTAAAATACTTCAGCTTAAAATGCCACCCAGAGAAAACTTATTTAGTCTTTTCTCAGTTGTCTGTTGAGTCAGCCACTTGTGAAAGGGCAATAAACAGGAAGAAATTCAGGAATTAGCATGGCAGCCTTCGATAACTCCTTCAGTTCAGAAAAAAATTCAAATTTATAAAATACCTGAGCAAAGCATTTGAGGTTTTTGCAATGTATTTAGGTTTGTCTCTTGAAGAATCTAGAAGTGGTTTTGGAAAGGAATAAGGTCAAATAAGAAAGCTAAATCTGTTCAGAAATTACTGTTTGCATATGTTTTTGTATTTTGTGCAGAGTTTTGCAGGGAACCTTGCTGTTTCCTGTGTCCAGATTTTACTTCATGATTCTTGATTTCATGCTGACCCAGATCTAGTGATGTATGGAGCGGTATAGGAACAGTTGCAATAGTAGTATTGGCAAAGGCATTTTGATATCCATCAAAATGAAGGATACTGTGGTTTCTCCCCTCTTCTCAGGGCGTACCCTCCTGTACACAAAGCACCCCATCATTTGGGTAGTCAGAGCAGCTGGTACAGAACCTACTCAGACATACAGCTCCAAAATTCTTCCCTTGTGTTGCTACCCTAAAGATTCTTGTGAATGCCTCTTACTTCAGTGTGATAGCTCTCACGTTTATTTTCATGCTGTACTATCTTTAGCAGACTTTGGGAGTGTTAAAATAAACATTCTTCACCTAGTCATGTGGCCCTTCTCCGTTTGGCAAACACCARTCTGTTTCTTGTCTTTTTAATGATTTCTTTGCTGCCCTTAGTATTTTTCAGAATGGTGAAAGTTCCGAGTTTATGGCAAAGCTACTTCTGCCAAGTCAGCAGGGGTGGCACACAGGATTGTTTTCTCATTACCTCGTGGGGGGTGGGGGAAAGGTTTGGCCTATGAGATGTGTGTGGCTTTCACAGCCACCTTAGAAATACAATCTGTGCCAGCTTGTTTTCTGATTCCAAATTTCTTCGGGGATTAATGGAACTGTAGCAAAACGCAACTTCTCCTTCTGTACTGAGCAGTCATCATCATCTTTCTTAGATGTGGCAAAACTTGGTCCAAATAGACACCTAAAGGAAACATCGGAAAATGTGGCAAATACTTGAGAGAGAATCATACTGTGAGAGCCAACAGGAAGCAGGATGTCACAAATACAGGAGCTCAGACAACTATATTGAACATGACAATGAGACATATCCATAAGGGTCATGTCTGAGATGATTTCCTTTATTTAGAAAGAGTTCTTATTAAAGCCAATAGACATTTTTGCTTAAAACAAAACAATAGTGAAGGGTGAACCTCAGGATTCAGCTCATTGAATATTCTTTGCATAATGCCCAGTGACATTCAAAGCCAATTTCCTTAAATATCTGGGTGTTATTAGCACATGGAGGCTTTGCTATCAGTTTCTTACTTTATATAAACCATCATGAACTCATTTGGTATTAATGGAAGTTCCATGGGTTCACATGCTGTCATTTATAATTAATTAATGTATCATTGTTTAAATTGTGTTACTCCCCATCCAATAGCTGTGAAGCTCTCAAAAGTCCTCAAAAGGAATTGATTTATTTTCTTTGGCTTCATGGTTGCAGCCCATACTTGTCATGCACGTATGTAGTAAATGAGGAGAGGATTCCAGGTGCTTAGCCATCCAAAGAGGACAGCTTAATCACACYGCAGAGCAGTTGCCTACATATGTTTGAGAAGCGGAGAAAACCTGCAGCAAAAGTTTTCATCAAGGTATGRGGATCCTTACAATTCCAGATGTAACTGTAGAGCAGGAGAGGTCCTGAGCCCCTCTCAGAGACATTCTCTTTGTAAGCAGTGATTTTTCAGACTCATCTCCTCCTGAAAGGATATGTTTACAGCATTCCTCTAGCTCAAGCTGGGAACCATTGGGGGCAAATTGCAGTTCAAATATCTGACAGAGCTTCTGACAGCGAAAGCTCTTGTGAGCCTCAGGATGGTTCTTAAAGTCAATTCAATTGTTAGATGAGATTTCATTAAAATAAAAAATCGGAGATGTCTGCAAATATTTGAGTAGGAAACAGTATTGTGTGCTTTGTACCATCACACTGATGGCACTCATTGTTTAATCTGTCATAATTACCATTGTAAAGTATGTTTTTTCAGAGTTTTTTTTTACAGTAGAGCTCTTTTGTTCACTGTGCATTTCCAACCTCTATGCTGTTTCTCTTTTTCACTTTAAAAAGAACTTAAAGGCAATTTGACTGTTTTGAGAGCTCTCCTTTAGTGAGAGTAAAACAAAAAGAGACAGGGATGTTGCTGTGCAGAGCTGGACCAGATCCTCCTCACCAAATGTGCATGAGGCTGAGTGATACCCAGGTGCCTGTGCCTGGTAGGAGGGGGGCAGAAAAATTCCATCCCACTTAGTGAACTGGAGTTATGAAGCTGCTTGTTAAGGTTGTAGAATGAGGAACTAATTAGCCCTGTATTTTTCATGTCCCTTCTTGTTTTTCAAGGAAACATGGTGGAAATCCCATGATTCAGTAAGGTGGAGTGTGAGAGAGATGGCTCTCGTGAATGTTTGTCCCTGGCTTGCCTGGCAGTGGGATTTCCAGTTGAAAGGTGAGGTCCTTTTCTTGGCTAACAGCTTTATTCCAGGGATCTCAACAGTGATGTCCCTTCCTCATACTTCATCCCTTCTAGCTTCTGTCCTTACTCTTGCTCTGTCAGGCAGTAAATGTGGAGTATTTCCCACTGGTGTCCTGCTAATGTCTGTAACTTGCTGACTCTTACCATGGTGGTGGCTGTGATGTGAAACTTAAATGTATGGGCAGGGCAAAATTATGGCCCATTACATGGCTTTATTGATGAGAAGGAAAGAACAAGCTGTATTTTAGGATGATATACATGGGAATCTGGAGATCAAGCTTCAATGTTCTGTTTTAACATAGATTTACTTGGGAAAATCTAGTTTCTCTGGGCTTGAATTCCTGTCATGAGACATGACCAGTGTTTCACAGAGATGCTGAGTGCATAAGTACCCCGTGGAAGGGAACAAATATCTAATTTGCTGAGAACATAGCATCCCTGCCCACTCTGCAGGCCCCTTCCCTGGGGAGTGATGGCAAGTGGCTACCATCTGGATTGTTTTGCTTGCCCATGAAATGCAGTACCACAGTGCAGTGATAAGGCCACCAGCTCTTCACAAGTAGCAAAGAGCAGCTGGAAGCAATTCCTTACTACAAGACTCACCCAGCCCTTTACCACGTTTCAGAAATGGGCACTGCAGCACAAGGGGAACTGAGAGGCCAGTACATCGGCGAGGTTCACCGTGTTGCCATGCAGGGCTCTCAGGCACTGAAAATGTGGCAGCTTGCCTCTGCTAATTATCTCCTCAGCTCTTGAGAGGGCTGGTGCAGGCAGGCACTGTGCTGACTTAGCTGTCCTGCTGCTGGTTCCTCGGCTGGCCCTGTCTGGGGATCCCAGTGCTGCGCTCCATTGCAGTGGAGCTATGCCTGTAGGGACTTTTTACAGATCGTCACAATGCTGGMAAACTATTTAATTCACTGCAATGCAAATAGCCCTGTGGGCTACAGCTAGGAAGGAAAATAGACTTGTTTCTGTTGTGCTACGCTATGTAGTCTGCGTGGGCAGGAAGACAGAGTGCTGTCTGGTGTAAGCCCCTGACACAACGTTGGATGAAAGCTGTGCCAGTGCAGAGGCCTGGCTAGCCAAACTTTTTCCTTGCTAACTCCATTGACCTTTTGTGACCTAATTCACGGATATATTTGGCCCAGTAAATTCAACTAAAGCATCTGTATTGCCCTAACACAAAGCTTCCTGGTTTTGCTGGTATGTATTTTAAGCTTATTGCTATTTTAGTGCAGTTTTTTGCATTTCCCGTTTGAACAGTTCCTGTCGGAAGCAAGTATTGTTTGGGTAGACGTGGCTTTAATTACTGTGTGAATTATTTGTTGTGTGGGTACCATGGAAGAAATACATGGGAACTATTCCAAAGAGTCTTTAATGAGTTCAGTCATCCAAGATCCTGATTTCCATCTCATAAATAATAAACTGTCCTCAATAGGCTAATTCAAATTTGCCTTTAAGTTGCTTATTTTAATTTTCCAGGGGAAATAATCAAGAAGAAAAAGTTCTGAAAAATGCAGGTCTGCCCTGTTTCTGTGTGAAGTCACTCAGGTGCAGTGACTTGTCTTCTTCTCCATGCTGAGTCCTGAGACAGTGAACACGTGACTAGGCTTGTAATGGTTTCGTGTTGTGAAGAGCGAAATTTGAAATGAAATAAATGAAAATATAGATGAAATCTTTACTCCATAGAATATAACTTTATGAAGCGAGCTCTTTGCCATCTCCTTTTGATGGGATCTGCAGTCTCGATTTCCACACTGATCGTTTGCTGTTGGGGCCAGTGGAGGCCAAAAGTGTTACTCTGACAATAGACCCAGCCTCTGGCAAGGTAATAGTGTGTGCTCAGCAGTGACCTATCTGCTTCATCAAATGCAACATCAATAGTCTTTTAGACGAGTCTCATCCGGTAGTGGGTGAGGGTTTTCAAAAAGCCACCTTATATTTGTGGACACTTGTTCAAGGCATGAATGTACCGGTAACTGGACTAATGATTGCTCACTGTGCTGACTATAAATAAAAATGTTTCTGCTCCAGGCAGGCAGATCATTACACTCAGAGGGTTTGGTACCGATATAACAGTTACCCAYGAGGTTTTTCTGTTCCGAAAGCATCTTTTTAATTCTCTCTCTCTTTTTTTTTTCTCTGCTCAACCTTTTAGCTTCTGTAAACACATATCATGATTTTACATGAACCTGTGTTCTCTGGGATGTCTGTAAGTTCAGACTAAACAGCAGTGCATAGCGTAGCAAAAATACTTCAAGAAAAGAAAAATAAGTGTATTTTGCACATGTACTAGCTGATCACACATTCAGATTTGTTAAGGTTCAATACCAGATAAATAGACAGGAATAGGTTTGGATGGTTGTGCAGACACATCTTACTGGAAACACAGTCACAAAAATTTCATTTCAAGAGACAAACCAGTGAAAAAGCCCAAGGAGGTTACTCTCTTTCCTGCCCTGGTAGGAATAGCAGCTTTTTGAAAACATTAATATCCTCAGTCAGGCATCACAAATATTAGTTCTCAATTCCTTCAAGGAGTAAAAAGAGATAAAAATAGAAGCCACTCTGAAACCTCCAGAGGCTGACAAATGCATTCATTCATTTCCTTATAATGACATCTTTCATGAAGGCCTTAACACTGGAAATTCTCAGAGGAAGATTCCTTCCCCTCARTACTTTCTCACTTCTGTTGAAAGCTGTCTGTATCATTGCAAGCAGGCAGCAAAAACTCATCTGTGCTTCTGTAGGCTGATCTTAAACAGGAAAAAGGCTCCTTTTGCTGAGTGCACTGGGCAGGTGGTGCTGTGACCTGTAATAGTGTGGGAGTACCTGGCTGCAGTGGGACAGCCCACGGGAGAGGGCGTGGCTGTGTGCAATTCTTAGCAGGAGAGTTGTGACCCCTGCACCTCAAATTTGTGTGTGAAGAATGCTGCACARAACAGATGTCAACTTTGCAGTAGTTTTCATTTCACTTTCTACTCCTCTCATTTGTATGTCTTCCCTGTTTGTTCATTTCTGCTCTAAGGCCTACATTCATCCTACTTGGCCAAGGCAACTTGGCCACATTAGCCCTCTGCTGAAGGCAAAGAGAGGCTCTTCCAGAGGTGTCAGGTCTTCAGATAAAGAGACTGCCTCTCTGAGGAGCCTCTTGTGTGTTGGGTGTAAAGGAACCAAGACTTGTTTAGCTGCCTCGTTAAATATCTGCAATTGAGTGGGGTGATGTTGACCTCTACACTTCAATCTTTGGTAAGCTTGGCGGACAAACAGAGGGGTCGGTTGCTTTATTTTTTCTTACACTAAATTTTAAAAGTATTTTTCACAAGTGAGTGTAAAGCAAAGCCCAGCACACTGACACTGGGAGTTAGAGATGGAGCCTGAAATGGTACTGTTATTGCAGGTAGAGCTGGTCTGACCAAATGCAGACTGAACATAGGGATGAATAGAGATAAACCCCGAAAGATTCTGTTTCACTTGTTACACTATAAATGAACCCATAGCCAATAGATAAGGGGTAGTTATGTACATCTAGAGATATGCAGGTAAATTGCATCCACACTACCTGCAGAGCTCCCTCCATGGCARTCTTTCCAGAGCAAGGGGTCAGCCACATAGATAAACTAAAGACATAGGCCTGAATGGCACCACCCAAGTGGTCCAGTCAGTGCCTCTCAAAATGCAGAAGGGCACGCTGCAGATGCACAGTTGTGTGCTSTGTAGCTCATCTCACCTTGGGATGSTGTACATTTCCAGGCTTCTCACAACAGACTCCAAGTCTGTGCTAGAAGACAAAATGCCACAATAATTGTGTCGCAGGAGGAGAACAGGAGAGATCAAGGGCACTTCTAAGTCCTCCCGGCTAGCAGGAGATTTGCTGGGTGACATTTGCAGATGCTTCTGGACCCCGCACTATGCTGCAGAGAAAGATAAACAAAACCCAGCAGTCTCTGTTGAGCTAATCTGAAAGGGGATTGCTTTCCCGTTCCAAATCTGGTGATTAGCTCAACCCTGAGCATGCAGACAAGCACAGACAGCTGATGGATGCTAATACCTCAAGGAACACTGATGAACCTTGCATCTCTCAGTGACCATGTTTACACCCTTAACTGACTCAACATGAAGTAAAGTGCTCTGTCTTAAATCCCTGTGAAAAGAGGATAAAGGGGGTCAGCAAAAAGAAAAATGTCAGCCTTAATTATTAAACTATACTGCTCTAATTCTATTCCTATAGTTTCCCGTGTACACAAGATCTTCCGTGGGGGGTTATTTTTTCTTTAATAAACAAAGGCTTTACTTTGTAATGTGCTGCAGTTTGGCACTGTCGCTGTATAATATACAAAGGCAGATCTTTAAACAGTGTGCTGTGATCTTATCTGATCTGCAAGCTGGATGATATACCATCAATATAATTTGTGGCAGGATATTGATATAGATGTGGTGACGTGTGTTGGAAACTCCTCTGAAATCACACAGGCAAAAATGAGACAGTATTAGCTYAAAAGAGGCTATCTGCTTAACAGCTCCATGAATATGTGTTCTTTCTAGAATAGGAAATCACAGTTTGCAGGTACTTAGAGCCAGCAGTCTCAAGCTGCACCAAGGGAAATTCAGGTTGAGTGTTAGGAAAAAGTTTTTTACTGAAATTGTGATAAAGTTCTGAAATCGTCTGCCTGGGGGTGTGGTGGAGTCGCCGTCCCTGGATGTGTTTAAAGAAAGATTGGATGTGGCACTTGGTGCCATGATTTAGTTGAGGTGGTGTTAGGGCATGGATTGAACTCGGTGATCTTGAAGGTCTCTTCCAGCCTGGTGATTCTCTRTGTGATTCTGTGTGTGTGTGTGTGTGTGAAAACACATTGATTATGATTTTCTGTCACTAACTTATTGATCACATAGAGAACCAGAAACTACCTGTGGAGATTTCTTGCTGTTGTTCACAAGTCCTTGTGTGTCTCTGTAGCTCCATCACTCATATCCAAAGGTTTTTGGCACCGGACAAAGAAGAGCTTGAAGAGCTTGGCCCCAGAGGAGGGGGGCTGCCGTTCTGAAGTCGTTAGTAGTTGAGATGTGGCATTCTGCAAACAGTCACTTCTGCCACAAACAAAATTAATTGGTTCCTTTGCTGGTATTCTTGAAAGGATGAATGGACATTGCCAGCACTGTTCAGGAGACCAAGCTAAATTATCATAATAGACCCTTCTGTCCAAAAATTCTGTGCATCACTGAGAGGTACTCCCTTCGTGTCACGGTCAAGATATRTATTAGTATAATTTAGGTACCAAATGCAGCTCATGGTGTCAGTGACTCTACTCATACTGTGGGTGAAAATGTACTTTAGCTTTTACAGCAATAATTTCAGCCACTTTCACATACTCTCTGTTTGCTTGAAGAAAATAAACTGTGCTATACTGTTCATAATAAAGAGCTTCTCTTTCCTGAACAGTACTATAATTGTAACCTAGCAAGAATATTAGGRAGGCTGGAAACATCAGCTTTGCCCAGACAGCAAAAACTTTCCTTTATATTGTGCCAGTGGTTGCACCTTCTGGAGCCCTGATGCTGTAATGGGTTGTGTGAAGGCTAGAGATAAAGCTCCAGATCTGAAACTGAAGCTTCCCCAGTGTGAGAAGTGTTGGTGTTGGTTATGCTTCCTGTCTAGCTGCTTTTTAAGTTGCAAAAGATTTCCATGTCTAGTATAACACCCTGTAAAACAAGAGCATGCACTGACTTCTCTTGTTAAAATTCTTTTCAGTTTCTTAGTTCTTTTTCCCCCCTTTACTAGTTAGGAATGGTAGAGGTCAGTGGAGCTTTGTAAAGGACCTTTTCATCAAGGGTGAAACATATTAATCGTGCTGCAAATCCTGCCTGCTGGCTGATGGGGTGCCTCTCTGTGCCGGTGTACACACCTGTCAAAGCCTCGGGGGAGCTGTATGCACACGTGTGCACGTGATGTGTGGGTTATCTTGCAGGGATGGAGAACAGCTGACAGTTGAAGGAGTGAAAAGCAACAAAGTTCTGCCAGATGCAAAAAGTAAATGAGTAGAAGGAAACCTGAAACTACTCGTTTTCTTTGTCACTTTCTTTGTTACCTCTTTGGACAAGTGTGATAGCCAAAATAGCTACAGTGTCTTTTTTTTCTTGTCCTTGACTGTATTTGTATCTTTGCATTTATTGTTAGGTTTTGTCATGTTATCAGCTTCTAAGAGTGGTACCCCAAATCAGACATTTCTGCTCAAATCTGTAAGCCTCCAAATGAGAAAAATTAGTTTGGTTTCTTCCCTAAAAGTTAAAAATGTCTTTGCTTGCTCCTAGGGTTCTCTATGGGCTGCTATTCTGGTTAAATTCAAGAGCTTAGTTCCGGAGTCTTTGCTCCATGAGGGAGATCAAGCTTCTTCCTTTGAGAGTTTGCTCCTGACCTGAATAACAAAGGAACTGAAACAAGAGCAGGGTGAGGCTAGGGAAGATTTRCTCACTGGTGTAGCTCATTAGAGGACTTCGCTGCTTTGCTACTAAGCCTTTTGGTTCTGCCAAGTTTCTTGACAAGAGCTGCAGGAGTAACAATGGAAAAGTAGGTCGGGAGTAGATCTTGTAAATCTACTCAAAGGGCCAGGAGCACAGTTTGTGTMGGAAAAGAAGAAAAGAGAAAGGAAAAAAAAAAGAAAGATTTTAGGGTGAAGACAAGGACAGGAAGGCCAGACGTTGGTAGGACTTCTTAAGTGAACCCTTATGGGTAATTATACATCTGATTATAGATGACTTTCTAATAGTGTCTGAAAAGTTCTTTGGTTTCTTCAGCAGGGCTTACATTAGCACTTCAGAATCTCTTATTCTGCAATTGCTGTTAGCAATAAGGCCAGCCTGCCTGCCTGCCGCCGGGGTTTTGGCTATGCAGTGGGTGAGCAATGTGCTGGCCGGCTGTATACACATTCAAGCGTGCAGCTGACCCCTGCTGAGACCCAGGGAAAAGCAACAGCAGAAAAACGAGTTTTTGCAGGATGGATAGTTTCTTTTGAAATGTGGTAGGCAAGTGATTTCTTTAAATGGAAGAAAAAATCGATAGAAGAAGTTTTTAGGTTGGAAAAAACACCATCCCCAGTGTTGTCTTTGGGAGTGAACTTCCAAACGTGTCTCGGTTTGGGCAATGCACAGTGGTTATCCAGCACACACACAGCATACACCTTGACTTTTCATTCAGCTGAACTTCTTGCCACGCTGGTGAAATGTCTTAAGATATAGCTGATGTCATGAGTTTTTTAATATTTAGGCCTAAACTCTTAGGAGGTTTCTATAACACACAATTTAACCCATAACATACTGTAATCTGATTTTAAGTAAAATCTGACTGTGGCTTTTCCACCACATCTATAATTCCAGCTAGCTTCCAGCAAGTATTGTATATATCTCCATTATATATGTCTTTCTTCTGCTTTATATTAGAACCCTTGTTAATTGTTAGAGTTTTTGCTGTTGTTTTTTTTTTTTGTGCTTTTAACTTTTCGCTTTTGTTTCCTAGCAGTTAAAATAGAAGTTTAAAAAGCATGCTAATGTGATACACCATTTCAGCTGAAGTAAAAGCCCTTAAGCATACGTGTTTACTCAGAGACAGTGGAAGTGAGACAGGAACAGGATTTATTCTTACAAGTGTCATCTTTTCATGTAGAAATTTCCCTTTAAAAATGATTTTGTATTTGGGACAGCTTCCTGTGAATCAGACACTTTCTGCCTTTGGTGTTACAAGCCAGGGTGTTTGCCTACCCTCAGTCAAACTGAGTGCAGTGCTGCCTGCTGGTTTTCCCCTATCAATAATTAATACATSAGTTGATAGGCAATGAACATTTTATAAAGGCCATTTTAACAAAACAGAACAATGCCTTCCTTGCATCTATCAATAAGAGACTTTTTCAGCTGTCTTCTACAAAGTCTCTCATTTCCCTTCTGAAACTTCTSCCAAGAAAACACAAATAGGAGACTTTTCGTTATCATTGTAACACAGGGTTTTGAAGGAATGCTCTCAAGTTAGAAATTTACATTTCTGCCTGAAATGTTTTAGTGTTACAAGGACAGCACTCACTGAGAGTTTAGAGAGTTGGATTTCTCCTTGTTTTCCACTCTTACTTCCTCCTTCTGACATTTTTCTCACTATGTAGCCTCAAGGTTTGCCCACAGCCCATCACCAAGTTCCCTGTCCTTGTACAATAAGGACACAGGCCAGTTTTGAACACAGARGTGCAGAATTACAGTACAGGTGCAGGAGTCACAGACGTACAGTACTAAAGTGGTTTTTAAATTAGAGTTGGGTTGGTTTTTTTTATTTTTAGTTTATCTGAAAATCTCAGTGGTTACTCTTTAGACAGCTCTTTGCTGATCTGGAAAATGGGTTTGATGTGGGCAGGGATAGTTTTCATCCACAAATTCCCTCCTCCTGCAACTGCGTGCTACAGCGTGACTTGGAGACCTCTGTAAAGGCACAGATATACCAGGGAAGGATCAGGGAACACTGAGGAGTTAGTAACCCATAGGAATGGTAGTGATGGATAGGAGCTATTTATATTTTGKATAGTGACCACAGAAGTCCTCTTTGTAGAGGCCTGAGACCACTGGCTGTACTTATTTCTGCATTGGAAGAGTCCCCAGGGAGTAGCACACTGTGAGTGACCTCACACAGCTGGCAGAACCAACCAGCCTTGTGAAAATCTTCCTGCATATTCTCACTCTCACTACTACAAGTGACAAAATGTGTATTCACTCTCCTGACAAAGTGTTCTCTGCTCATGTGAAGATTTGAATTTTTTTGCTTGGCCATCGTCTGGACTTGCAGCATGGCCTCAAAGCTCCCACGTGCTCTTTTCAGATGGCTGGAGGTATCTGACCCACCTGCCAGGTGCCTTTTGTTCCTGCTCTGCAAACTCTTGGTGTAGGGCTGTTTATGTGTTGTTTGCTCCACTCTCAGCATTCCCATCTGCAGTGCCAGCAGATGAGCTGAGTCACAGGTTTGTAACTGCTCTCACTGGCTGAGGATCTGGACCATCATGTGCTGCAGTGTCCTGGCAGAAAAAGTCCAATAAATGAATTGCAGTGTATAATCTGTGCTTTGCAATGAAGAATTTAAGTCATTTATTTCTTGGCATTTTATGCTTGATTTCTGCATGCTTTTCAAATCGGATGTAACAGTTTCTGGACTACATCAGACTCTTTTCCATTTTTGTTGTGTTTCATGTCTTTTCCTCACACTATCTCTCAACAGCTAACGTTTCCCAACTGTTTTCTAAGGGACCTGTAAAATCTTAGGATTATAATAGGAATTTAACTGTTGATGCAGTTTTACATAGCTTGCTATTTGTGCTGTACATTAACTTAGTGTTCCTTATTGGCCACAAGATTGTCTTTAATAATGAATTATGTGCCTTACCGAATCAGTTTTCTTTTCACCAGGTTTCAGTTAAAGAAAACCTTGAATGCCCATTGTCTTTCTCCCTCTCCTTTGTAATTATTATTATAATTTCTAGGTTGTTTTCAACCAGATTTACATGGCAGGACAGTGAGGAGTTAAGATTTAGATAAAGCAGAATTGATAAACCAGTTACTATTTTGGGGATAGGCACAGAAATATTTGGAATGTTATCAAGCAGTTGTTACAGTCTTTTAAACCCTCTAAACTGGGAGTTGCTTRGGTAGGGGGACAAAATATTTTTCTCCCCTAAGTGGGATGATGCATGTATACGGATTACTTACAGCTGTACGGGCAGAATAATAATGGCCTTACTGTGTTCTCACAGGAGTATTTCACAAAGATTTCCTATATACCTGTATTTTTTCCCCATCCCATTGCTCAGCGTTTTAATTAAATTTTACCCTGAATTGATTACATCTAGATTTTCCCATGGGGCTGTAGATGTGAATTTGCTTTTCTTCTCCTATCTGTAATGCTTGTTGTTTAAATCTTTTCTCTCTCAGTCTCCTTTTTTTTAAAGATTTACTGATTGCAATTTGATTACCTGTTCACCATTTTACAAATTATGTTACTCTAATTGAGGCCTCGAAATAGAAGTCCAATAAATGGCTCTATTCAGAAATGTTTGATTTTATATTATTCTATTCTGTTCATCTCAAGGTTCCATGTTAGAGTAGATGATTCTTTTAAAGCCACTGTAGAAAGTACTGAACTAAAAAAAAATCAACAAAGCAGAATACTTGCATTTATTCAGTGGCTCTTAGAGACTGCAAATGTGGACAGATACTGAGTCTAGTGTCATTTTCAAATAAGATAACTGTTATCTTGGTGAAAACCAGGATTTTTAAAAAAAGATTTTCGAAACAACTCTTAAGGAGTTTAGAGGCATGAGTTTCATTCAAAGGCAGATTTACACCAGCCAGAGATTCCTCATACATGGAGGYGGAGGGGGTGGGGGGAAGGACATTATCAGAAGGAAAAGCAAATTCACTTTGTATGTCTCTGAGTGAATTTTGCTTGTGGGCAAAWCTGGCTATCTGCAGCAGAAACGTGGTATTCTTCAGTGCTCCAAGCTGTCCCAAATTCTCACTTCAGCATTAAGTTGTGCATAAACACTTGTCTGGCTGGAAAGGCTTTTCTTCACAGCATGCTTTCCCAATGCAGTGGTCTTAGCAGCACCATCCCCAGAGGAGTGTGTCCCACGTGTTTCACACAGAGGCATTTCCATATTAACGATTTGCTGTGGGACACCATGGAGCCGGCTGCTCCATGGCTGTTCGCCCTTCGGTTCCACACTCCTCCGCCTTCTGATGTATAGTACAGAATTCATGTACTTTGCTGCAGTTTAACTGAATTACTCTTYTGTCACCCAGGCTCTGTAATGCTATAAAGGCTGGTTAACATATATATGAAAACCATGGCTCACCACTGCACTTTCTGTGACACATGCTCTTGTCAAAGGCTTTCATCACAAAAAAACATTTAAAAGTCGTGACCGCTACTGAAAAGATCCAGAAACAGGAAAGAAATCAAGAAATGCCCACCCCCCCCCGACTCCCACCCCTCCTTGGGTTTTGAATAGGAAGAAGAATCTCTTGTTTTAGTCACTTTTTATTTTCTGTGCCCCCTTAGCATACGGTGCTAAAGCAGTTAGTGCCTCACTGGGTTCACACCGAAGGCCTCTTGCTGCCAAACACCTGCAATCAGTAGCTCACCATTTGGCTGGGAAGTGAAAGGCAAGATACATGCGATGCTKAAACCCCACCACCGCCTTCCCTGAATGCTGCAAAGCTGCAGGATGGGCACCCAGCAGTGCCTTAGGGTTTGCAGTCAGCTGTAGAGCGTGTATTGGTCTTACATGTGCTCAACAGTTACATACAGAGAGTCCCTCTGGAAAGTATCGCATCCCTCAGGATCGGGGATAGTGTACAGGATGATGACAACAGTGCTGCTGGAGCACACACGGGGCCAATTTGTAATATGTTGCTCGTGTTGTTCTCTGGAACAATTATTGTAATCCGTTTGCCTGTAAAACATGCTTTCTGTGGTTATATCATTAACCTTAACAATGCCAATGTGCTCCCCATATGCGGTTCCATTACACAACTTGGCAGGGTTCGAGCACAGGACACATCGCATAGGGGGAGGAATATTCACAGCACTTTGCTGGTGCCTGAGGAGAACAGCAAGTCCCATGGATGGAGCCTGGCTGTGGAGAGGCACTTGCTTTGCTGCAAAAGGAAATGGGGAGCCACTTAATCTACTGCTGCTCATTTGCTGCGGGGGGAGGAGGATTTTCTGCCAGAGGTGTGAGTCTTAGTAAAAGGCCATACCCCCAGGGACTGATGGTGTCCACAGAGCAGAGTGGGCAGAGCAGCTCCAGCAGTATGTGGGAGGTATTTCTTTCCTCTTGTACTCAGCAGTGTTACTGCCAGTTAGTACCTGTGGAAGTGAGAGAGGAGACAAAACATGTTTTCAAGGTTTTGCGCTTTTCAGAGTCCTGTGAATGCAAAGAGGTTGTTTTGAGGCTGTTAGCCACTTACACAAATAGCAGAAATAAAAAAAATGCAGACTAGAAACTTYAGACTGTTCTGCACAGAGGTCTGCCTACAGGACTTGGACTGTATATAAAGTCTTTACAATCAGCTAAAATGTAACAAAAAATATGATTTGTAAACATAACCTTTTCTCTTCTCACAGCTTGCAATATTGCAATGAAGTGGTTTTTTTTTTTTCACTGAAGTAGGAAAAAGCTTAATACTGTTTCTCTTAGCTCCAGATAAACCCCATCAAAAAGGTTTCTATGTAAAGATGGTGATTATTTGCTGTATTCAAGATGTCTAAGTAGATTTAATATCTTACCTAAAGGTCTAGATAACACTGGGTCTTTAAATGAAATCTGTGTGGTGCTGAGGGATTTAAGACATTACTGAGCAAATGTCTTGGGCTAATAGAGTAAGAAAAGGGATTAAATTGCTACCCGAAGTGCAGTAAGACTGCTTTGCTTGCCGTGTCTAGCTCATGCTGCAGAAAATAGTGTCCTTTCATCAGCTGTACTCCGGCAGCCCTTGCTGAACTGCGCAGAATCTTGCCTTGCACCTCTGGCTTGGGGCTTGTCTGCAAGTGCCTGCTGGGGGACCATGGGGGTACTTGCAGCTGCTTCTTACACCATTTGTAGTACCCCATCCAGATAGCCACTGGATATTTTGGGGCTTCCTTTGTGCCTCGGTGGCTTTTCTTTCTTACAGCACTGAATTAGAGCTTGGGGAAGGGATCTCAACCTGTCTTCCTTCCTTCCTACATTTTGAAGAATGCCTGATCTCACAATGGGGATCTGGACAGTGCAGCTCAGAGAAAGGTGCCCAGCTKCATTTTCCCAGCCTGCTTATTTGGCCCTAATGGTTAGTGGTAGCTGATGCAGTAGTCACTTGGACAGAAGCATTGATGCAACGTGAGGATGGACTACAGACAGACCTCTGGGGCACAATGCTGCCCAGTTTCCTACTTTCACCTCTGCCTCTAAGATGTTAATGACTTTTCTTGGACCATCTACATAATATTTCTGGTATATGGGAGATATGTTTGACTTCCTGAGAATGGTTACAATAGGTCACTCATTCTACATGGACTTTGTTGAGAATCACTAGCCAAAAGCTGACTCTAGTTACAGCTTTAGGGAGATTTACACTGGCTTTGAACAAGATAGCAATAAACTTTGAGCAACAAACTCAGGATGTTGTGGAGATTTGTTCTAAGACCACTCAACGTCTGTGGACCACATGTGCTCTAGTGTCCTTGTGTTTGCTTTGTCTGAGGTGTTACTGGCCCAGCCATCAGCCCATTCCTCTGTCATAGCGCATCACCAGCAACTAAGTGGTGATGGTGTAAACCAAGAGATCTGTAGACACATCAGGTGCTAATGTTGGGGTTTCAGTGTGAACCGCCCTTCACTGATGGTTTCCTGTGCAGGGCAGCAGGCCAGGTGCTCATCTACCTACTGACACCAGCTGAGGCAAGGTGAGGTGTGGCAGAGGGCAGGGCTGGAGCAGTTTGCCCTGGTTTGAGGAAGACCTTGTCCTCTATCCCRGCCGTTGACATCAGTCTCAGTACAGTTTCTGTTTGTTGACTCACTCTCTTCTACCCAAATACATGTGCAAAAATAAGTTGAGAAGTTTTAAGTGGCCTTTCAGAAGGCCAGTCACTTAGCATTGTCATGAGGCAGTTGATCACAAACATGTTTGCCGGTGACCCAAAGGAGGGCAGTCATCTGTCTCGTTAACCTCCTACAGAGAGATGCTTCAGCTTTCCTGCATGGCTGCTGCAGGAGTCTGCTCGTGCACCTGAGTGCAGCGCTAACCTGTGAGCAGGAGGATTCAGGGGCCTAGGCAAGGTGGCACATCCCTCTCCACTTAAACCCTACCTGATGAGCAGGCACTGGAACAGGTTGCCCAGAGAGGTTGTGGATGCTCCATCCCTGTAAGTGTTTAAGGACAGGCTGAATGGAGCTCTGAGAAACCTGGTCTAGCGGAAGGGGTCCCTGCCTATGGCAGG
Organism: Amblyornis subalaris; assembly: GCA_018881555.1. Classification (NCBI taxonomy): domain Eukaryota; kingdom Metazoa; phylum Chordata; class Aves; order Passeriformes; family Ptilonorhynchidae; genus Amblyornis; species Amblyornis subalaris. Next base: position 2,244,651 of record JACAXG010000060.1, read on the forward strand.
GCTGTTGGAACTAGATGATCTTTAAGGTCACTTCCGAGCCAAACCATTCTATGATTCTATGATTCTATGATTCTATGATTCTATGATTCTRTGATTCTATGATATTCTTAACCCCATGCTGTGTCTCTTACCAGCAGCAAAGGGATTATTGAAGAGATTATCAAGGCTGACTACAAGACTGAGCTATATAGCTGCCATTGAAATCAGTGACAGTTGCGTGCCTAAACCTGCCAGCTGGCTTTGGGAATGCCAGCTTCCCTCTGTCTGTTTACTGGAGAACACTGCTGTAAGAAGTTACAAAGTAGCAGAGGATGCCTTGGTATTTATTTGCCGCAGAAGCAAAAGAGAATTAGGTGCTCTTTTTTTGCCAGATTCCCCAGCTGTTGTAAACTGCCTGCTCTTTGCCAAAGTCAGTAGAGCCATACCAATTTGCTTCAGCTCAGGGTTTGACTCTATCACGCTGTATCAGAGTATGTGTCACTTCCCTTTGCAGGCAGGTGAAACGGCAGTGAATATGGAAAAAGATCTTGCAGTTAGGGGAATTTAATAAATAAAAGCATATTAACAAAAGTCAATGCAGAGCTGTGCCTCTGTCAGCATTTGTTCTGTGTGTGTGTGTGTCTGTGTGTCCGTCCCACCCCATTCCTCCTTTGTTCACTGTGATTGCATCTGCATCACTATGGTAACTAATGAATGATTATTTAATTTACCAATCTCTGGATGCAGCAGTTTAGTGTTTAAAATATTCCAACACTGTCTATCATACACATATGCACAACCATATACAATCTGTCACACAGGAAATATTATAGGTGCTTGATATTCATATTTTAAGCTAAATCTGTTTACCTGTCTCTCCAAATGGGACATGAGAGCTTTATGTACTGTGACGATGGCCACAAGCTAAACAGTATGTGCGGATAATCATAGCTTCATTATTTCATGTTTTCTGTCTGTATGTGTCAGCTGTCAGCCAGCACACCTGAAATGAAGGCAGCACCATTTACATCCCGCAGGATTTCTGTCCAGCTCCCAGGTCTTAAGACTTATCAAGTGTTCACAGAAGTTTTCAGAAGAAAAATGGTATTTCATGTTTGTGAGAGTCAATCTAAAACTGTTATTTTGGAATAATGAAACTGGAAGGACAACTGTCATTAGCTTTTCAAGGGGATGGTGTGCCTTCAGCCATCTGAAGTCTTCAAGAAAAGAATAATTGCTGGAGGAATGCTAGGGCAGCTGCATGCTCTTCCTTGGGGCTGATGTAGGTGGGCACTGACTGGGAAAGGTAGATTAGTATACTTTCATCATGTTTTCTCTCAGGTCTCTACCTGTTTCAGCACTTTGATAAGCTGGAGATTTTCAGGAGATCCCCAGACACCCAGGTACATTTTTGCTTGAAGGGGACTTGGTTGTATTCTATCCTAAAGAACTGTACAGCTGACTTTTAAATCTGCGAAGGGAATACATCCTCAGTAGAATATATTCCTGCTGCAGGTGAAGCAGATAGTTTTAATAAAGTTACTGGTTTCTTTTCTTTTCTTTCTTGGAGTGCTTGAGGAAATGGGGCTGAAAGAGTGTAGGGAGAAGAGTGACAGTATATATCCAGGCATGCTATGCTCTTACGTCTGCTGAGTGGTTGCACGAGAAGTGTCATTTCCCTCATGGAGCTGATGGGACCTGAGAACTGACCACAGGCACCTTGCTCAGGGCCTGGGGAGAGAGGTTTGCTTGGGCTTGAGGAGGAGGAGGAGATTTCAGATACTCTGAGAAGAGTTGAGAGAAGTTTAATGCTACACAGTCCTCCAGATCTGCTCTATTGGGAAACCACAGCAAACTGTACTGCACAGATACCTGGTTGCCCATGAGCTGGGGAAAGTAGCCTTCTTCTTTTACCCATCTTTTGAGTCATCCTGGGATGCTCACAGGTAAAAATTCCAGGCTGCAGGCAGTTGTTCCCACATCACTTAGCTAGATGTGCACATATGCAGACTGTATTTGTAATGGCACAACTCAGAAACAGCTGGTTTGGATACATGAAGCTTGACTCTTCTGGGTACATGCCACTTTGCCCAAACCCTGGCCCTAAAAGCAGCTTGTGACATGGTGGCTGTGCTTCATTGCASTTTCATGTCTGAAACAGCAGGACCAAGGGCTCCTAAATCATGTCCTATTGTTGATATAGAAGTGTGCAGTGATCCAGACAGGCAGTTTTATTGCAGGTTACATGAAACAATAACTGGTGGTATGATGGCCCCCGGTTAACCTCTGGTAAGGTAAAAGCAGGGGCACTAGACTAGAATGAACTGTTACATCCCAAGGGTGATTTAAGGCTAAAATGGGACCTAGATCCACCCAAACTGCAAAACTCTATGCTCCCTCTGCAACAAATGTTTCATTTCATTGCCTATATGCAAAGCAGGCTCCTTTAAAAAACTGTCTTCTTCCTGAATCCTGATCCTTGCTGATCATGAAGCAGAAGAGCCCTAGTCAAAAGACTGACTAAGTACAAACTCTGCAATTCTCAGCTCCTGCAGCTCTCTCCCTCAACATCCGTGTTAAAGGTGTATCTCTGTTCCCAAACTCCAAGGAGCTTCATTTAATCTGGGCTTCCTTTAGAAGCCCATACAGTTCAGGACATGTCCATTATGTGCTGCACTGCTGCTTGCTTGGAAACTATTGACTGTTCCAAAAGACAATTACAGCCATCTCACAGGGATGAGTCATCTCTGACAGCTGTGTGAGAGATGATTTTCTAGTTGTACACAACTTTGAGGTTTAAAAAAAACCATGCCCTTTTCTGTTCTGTAAAGGGCTGAAACCAAGTTCCTTCTATTTTTATGGAAAAAAATGCAGAAAGAAAGAAAGAAAGAAAGATCCTCACTTAGCACATTCAACAGTTCATTAATCAACTCACATAAGGTGAAAAAGATTCAACATTGCCAGCCTCCCACACTCCAGAAAAGTTCTCTGACCGCAGATACATTATGGATCTCCTTCACAGTCTTAATTTTTTTGTTGTTTTTTATGCTAAATGGAATGGTGCCAACCTGTGAAAGTAAGAGGCTGACATTGGTAGGTAGTTAATAGCTTGGTGATTTATAGTATCTGCCTAGTGCACAGGGGTCTTAAGTTCAGGTCTGTGAGAGCCCAGGACTTTAGGCTTTTGTTGATTCTAAGCCTCTCTTGGGTTTTGCTCATAAATCACTCCCCAGAGATGAAAAATCTTTTCTGACAAAAGTTCTGGCAACGCCGCTATGTTTGCCTGCAAAATGCACACTTGTTTCAGCGACTTGCCACTTTCTGATGAAAAAACATTGCATTGAAAAACTTTATGAACTATCTCTAAGTGTTTGGCAGCATTGGATCTTTTAAAGTGTTCAGGAAAATTAAATTAATTTTACTGTATTTTGGACTGCGAAGTCTGTTGGTAGATTTCCAAACACCCTTTTTTTTCAGGATGGTCCATTTTGTATGTCTTGCTAGTATTTGATATGCGTTTTTGGTATCAGCTTTTCAGAGGACTTCGGAACACAAGACCCTGGTGCACTGTGTAGTAAAAAGAAACAGAATTTCTAAATGAGAAATTTACACTTCCTTGTGGATGAAAAATGAGAGGAAATAGCTATTTTCTCCCATTTTTAGTAGAGCAAATTAAGAGAAATCTAAGAGTACTTGATGCTACAGAAACATCTGGGGTGGCTGATTACAAAGGGTAATTTTGGTGGCTTTGCTGGGATTCATGTGGGCAGATTAAAAATTGCATCAACTGTAAAAGCAGAGAGGCTGTTCTAGTGTCTGTGGTGACCTCTGGCATAGCACAGACCAGGGATTCTTCAGCTGACCTGGTTGGGAAAGGAGAAAATGGATACCGTCTGAAAAAGTGTAGCTCTTCTTGCTCCTAAGCAAGATGCCTCACTTCTTTTCTACCCCAAGGGCTCTCCTCTGTCTTCAGCAGAGGTCTGCTCGGAGGCCTCCTGTCTGGGATTTCCCAGCTCTTAAACAAATGAGAAAGGTTGATGAATCTTTAACAAATCCTTCCCTTCAACTCATGTCAGACTGAGGACTTAAATAACACTGGCAGCCCCATCCCAAGTGCTTTTGCCCAAGACAAGTCCTATCTCAGCTGCTGAGAAGTGGCATTTTTCATTTTGCCCGGGAGACTCACTTAACCTGTTCTTGGCTGCTGGCTGCAGATCATTGTCAGGATTTGTGTTCCTGATTTYGACACAGAGCTGACGGAGGGCTGTAAGATGATGCTTGAGCCTTACTTTTATGAATAAGTCTAGCAAGAGAAAAATGTAAAGAGAATTTAATCTGCCTGTCTGCTTGTGGATACTGTACCAATGGGGAGAAAATCAGTTTGGGTGGAACAGTGAGGATGTAGGCAGGCTGAATCAAGGAGCAAGAAAGATTGGGCTCAGCAGTAATGCTGCAAGCTCTGACATGAAGGGTATTTTGAAAGGACTGCCTTCATGCAGTCAATTCAAGGGGATAGCATTTTCTTCTCCCCATGCTGAGGCTGTCTCTGGGCTGAACAGTAGCAAGGTGGTGCAGAGATGGCATGGTGCCTCAATCCCGCATCTGGGAGACGTGCACTTGGCTTGTGTCAGCCAGGTGTTTTAGCATGGATGCTGTGTGCGCTGTACTCCCTGTGCTTTTGCTGGCTCTGCAGCCAGCTCAGGCATCTCTGTTGTATACCTCTGTGCATAATGGAGGCACTTCCTTGGGGGTGGAGGAAAATCCTTGGGGACTGTAGCTTGCCTGCGTATGTACATGGGTATATGACTGTTTTATGTGTAAATAAACTATTTTGTGCCTTGAGATCACACCTGAAGTGTCATTTCTGTGCTGTTCGTTTCTTCTTGGGTTTGAGAAAGAGTGAGCTTGCTAGCTTACATATTTTTATCTTTACTTAAATATCCTTAAAATAAATCTTTTACTTAACTATCTTTACTCAAAACTCCAGTGGTCATGACTAGAGTCAGCATTTTTAGTTAGTTTTCTACTTAGGAAGTRCTGATAAAACATGAACAAGGGCATAAGGGTCCTTTTCCCTTCTGAGTACCAGGTAGCAGATCTAGGCTTTGTTTGTGAGCTTCTGAAATAGCCAGGGACACAAGAGAAATGAATACACTTTAATGTTGTTCCTCTTAAGTGTCACCTTGGGGTGACTTCTTAGTTATAAAACTGCTTGGGGTTCTCTCAAGCTCGGATTGCTCCAAGGCAACACTTTTGATYAGGCATGACAGTGGAGTACATCCACCGAGGCATAATGTTATATGTGTCCTGCACAATAAATAGCAGTTGGATACAGGGACAGTCCCCAGCAAATCACTGTGGCTCTCACACAGCACTGTCCCATGGGCACCCCACAGCAGTCAGGATGTGCAAATGGCCTCCCCCCAGTGCCAGCTGCCAAATTGGGCTGCAAGTTTCAAAGGCAAAAAGAGCAGTGTCCTGCAATGCTGGTTATGTTTTGTCTGTCTGTTGGACTTTCATTTATTTCTTAACACTTGAGCAGGAAACACCTTTGCTTGGCTTTTCCCTGCCCGTTGCTGGCTGTCTAGTATTACCTGTTGTGAATATTTTCAGTACTCTTTCCTTCTTCTTGCCTAGTATAGTAACAGGGGAGGAGGAACAGGCTTAGGCTGGTAGCAGTCTCTCTGTGCCTTCCACTTCTCTGCAGAATGGGGAAATTATGCTTCCTTCTTTTGCCATTTTTTGCCACATCATGTTGAATTCCTGCTCTATGCTGAGAGAAAACAGACTCATAATTTTCCCTTTTGCCACTGCTGGGTTGTAATACTAAAGTGTAAAAGTCTGGATCTGTTTCCAAGCTGATGGGAAAAGGAATGTACTGTCCAACAAGGGTGGTGTATACTGAGCACAAATAAGGGTTGATATACAGTTTAAACAGTATATTTAAACATGAGTTTCTGTCTGAACATCAGGAAACATTTTTTACTGTGAGAATGACTGAGCACTTGCACAGATTGCCCAGGGAAGTAGTGGACTCTGCATTCTTGAAGATATTCAAAAGCCATCTGGACATGGTTCTGGGCAATCAGCTCTAGGTGGCCTTGCCTGAGCAGGGGGGTTGAACTAGGTGACCTCCAGAGGTCCCTTCCACCCTCAACCTTTCAATGATCCTGTGGTTATGGACTTTAGGTTGTTATAGCCATAATTCTTTCAGGTCAGAAAGGAGAAAAGGTTTGTGAGTAGAGGAGTTTATTTTTTAATAGACCGATAATGTTGTTAGAAAAAAAATGGCCAGAACTATGGACACACACTTTCATCACATCCTGTGCACCTAAAATCTTGGGTATTTTTATAAATATGGTAGATGTTTCAATAAAAGATACTGACTTTATCCACATAATTTTTTTTGGCTTAATATAAACACATATATACAATACAGATCCTGATAGCACCCAGAATTAGGGAGAAAGGTGAATCCCTTTATAACTTAGGAATGTGAGCCGTGTGCACCCAGACCAGAGTGACCTCTCCCTGATACCAATAGCTGTTTTTTCCAAAGGAAGACCCTCGACATTCAGATGTGGAAATGGAAAGCCCTCAGGAAATAAATTTAAAAGGGACACTATTGCCAACCCGAGTCAGTTTATCAGACAGTTGCTCCGGGTTGATATAGTCCATTATGGTGAGATAAAAATGGTCTGAAGGAGTAGGGAAATTTTTAGCACAATTATTGGACTAGGCTTTTTGAATCAGGTAAGTAGATTCTTATGACATACGTGTGACCAGAAAGATATTCCAGTGAACAGTATGAATTACAAACATGAAGAACTTGCAAGTTCTAAGTGAGTGAGAGGCTCAGTCATGAACTCTACAAAATGCATAGCAAAGCAGGGGCTACATTGTACTTTCCAGATCAGTGCTGCTGGAAATTTCCTCATCTAGTCAGTCACTTTAGTCTCCTCTTCCTCGGCCTTGCTGTTTAGTCCCATACCTACCCGGTGAGTTTCTGACACATTTCCACAATGTTTAAATAGCACCTCCTCTCAAGTATGACCAGTTTGCCAGAAAGTGATGCCTCTCTCCAGGGAAAGCTGTGACTTGGTGCTAAAAGAGATTGACTTGAGTGAAATGTACACAGACAAGAAGAGGTGTGGAAGACAGCAAAAGAAAAAAGGTAAATAGGCCATTTTGTGGCTTGCAGATTGACTTATTTAATGACATTTTCATTAACAGTTTTTGCTGCTAAATGCCATGGGTTTCTGTCTTTAGAGCTGTCTACAAGAAGAATGAGCGACTCCACTGGGAAGTGATTTACATAAAACATGCTTCTTTTGTTACAGACGGGAGCTGTAACTCTGTGCTGGGCCGGAGAGGGAAGAAGAAAGATAAGTGCAGTCTGTAAATGAAGGGCAGCTTCTTATGTTGAGTCGTGAGCACCCATGAAAAATCACCACCGTGGCCCGAAATGTCTCTCAGCTGAGTCACCACATCGAGGTGAATGTTTTTACRCAGGTGTGATACAGGCTGCTGTGGTGGAAAGGTCAGGATGAGCTGATGCAGATTAACACTGCAGAGGAGCTGTAGGCAGGAGTAAAATCAGCTTTCCCTGAAGAGCCTTTTCTGCACATTTTGTATCACTTTTGTGCAAAGTCTCTGATCACAACACTCTGCATTTCTCCAGCTCTAAGTGTCAGAGAAATAGGTTCATATTTTGTGGCCTGTCAAGTTTTCAGACAGACACCAATGTGAAAACATGACAAATAGGAAAGGGAAAATGAAATACCACTTTTTTTTTYCAACTTCATAAAAATTTATTTATTTAATTTCTTCCTGAGTAGGCCTGAGACTTTACATTATGGCTTTTTCCCTAAGTTGGATACAAGGCRGTCTGGACCATTTGTTGCTAAGTCATCCCCTGTGTGTTTTTTTCTTATGGATGAAATAGCTTATGTTGACTCATAGATAGAGATATACAGCTTCTTAGCTTCTTCCTCCAAACTTGCAATAAATTACTAGAAAACGTATTGCTGAGACTGTGCTCTCAAAGTGGATTCCAGTCAAAGCAGATAACAAGTGAGATCTCAGTTAAGTTGAGCTTCCTAAGAGTTACTCACTCTTGCATACTTCCCTAGAGTGCAACCTCCAAAATGGCTTAGGTCCCTTATCTAAGCCACCTATTTTAAGATAAAATTTGTTGTCTGAGGGTTCTTATCTTTCTCTGTTGACTATGGGGAAAGCTTAGTGACTTAGATCTGAAGAATTTCAAAGATCATTTTGATAGCTTGAGACATGTTTTTTTGAGAGATGAAAGAATAATTTGGAAATGGAAATATAGCTGTTGTAAGTCTAGTTTAATTTATATTTTAATTTATATATAGAAATAAACTATATACAAATAAAATATATACACTTAGCATGCTTTCAAGGGAAATAAAGATAATTTTTGCCCACAAAGAGACCTTGAAAAGGCAAAAATTATTATCTCTTGCCTGTGGTGGACATTTATGCCATTGAAATGAGGTTGTAGATACAGCCAAACACTTTGATTTCTGAAAAAAATAACATCTCAGACCACTGGAAAGTTACTTACATGAAAATAAGGCATCATTTTTATATAATTAAGTAAACACTTCCTGTTTCTCACATCTCCATGGAAATAGACTTGTTGTTCAGGTCATTAGAAATAAACATTTTGCTGGTACTTCCAACAGGAGGACTAGCCTGATGAAACTGTTAAGAATCAGAGAAGAAATCAAAGACTTCRGAAGGTAAAAACTTTTACTTCATGAACCCTTGTTAAGTTGATAGTTGGAAATTAAGGACTGTTGATAAAAAGTCACACTGGCACATGTATTCATCTCACATAAATTGTYAATAAAAATTCAGTTCATGCTTTTTAATGGTAGATTTTATTTGGGAGTAGTTAGGAGGTCAGTTGTGTGTTCCCAGTCATGATGTCTTATGTGAAACTTCATGCAGACCAGAATGATTTATCCACATAAGTTTATTTGCTGCGTTCAGGCTTGTACTGAACCCAAACTATTCTTCAAGCAGAACAAATTGTAAGAGTTGCAATTCAAATTGTATCATATTTTGCCTTCCTTTCCTTTACCTAATTTTTATGTCAACTAAAAATGTTGGAATCTAAAAAGTAAAGTATCCCTGATTTTCGTGGGGGATTGTGCAGATCAGTGTTTCTGGGAAGTTGACTGAAAAGTAATGTAAGCTTTTGATTCTTTAAATAGCCTCAGTGAAATGTTAACAGTTCTTCTGGATCGTATCTGTAAAAAAGTGGGAAGATTAGAGGTGAGGTTTGGCTTGAGAAAATCATATTGTTGTCTTTTAAATTAGTTCTGCTGTGGGCAYGGTGCCTGTCATTTTCTTAATCTGTTAAACCTTTCTTTGTAAATTAATATTTTGGACAATAATGAACATAAATAATTTACATCTACAGCTTTCATGTTGTATGCTCGTTGAGCTGGATTTGCAAAGGCATCAAGCCAGGATGTAATTCCTGGCTTTATTAGGTTATRAAATAGAATCTAGCCAGAAGATATAATGTCCTTAAGCTGTAACATCAGCAGCAACAGACAGACCTTAATGTTGCTGGACCTAATGGAATTAAATTTCATGTATGCTTAATGAATGCAAATGCCACTTAATTTTTACAGCTTGAGTTGTAATACATTGCGTGGGACAYGTCTGCTCCTGAAAAAATTCTTCAAATGTGTGATTCTTACACCCAGTGTCCAATTTCACCACTGTAAAATGTATCCTCTTAGGGAAGAGAGACTGGAGAAACATGCCAGCAGTATTACTGCATAATTTAAAGCAGCCACCAAAGAGCGATGTTAAAATATGCACTAGGCAATTACAGTTGTTGTATATGTTTTTATTCTCCTTTGCCGCTTTTCAACAAGGAGTAGTAAAAAGATTTAGAGCAAGTGGCAACCATAGCAACAAGGAATTTTTGGTTCAACCTGGTGCTGTATAACTTCTGGCAGAGAAACACATTTCTGAAAACTCTGGCAAGTGTTGATTCTTCCAAAGGACATGTGCAGCACTTCAGTTCTGATTCTCAGGCACCAGTCCCATAGASATACTCCAGAGCCAGTTCTGGTGCAAGCACAAGCAGAAGCAATTACAGTCAGGTTACACCAGAGCTGGTCGTGATGCTYGTTCAGTGATCCGTTGGGTTAGTTATCAATAGAGATAAGTCCCATTCTGCTCCCTGTGAAAGAGAAGAGAAATAGATGTGATGTGGAAGAAGGTTCTTAGGGCTTACCAGTCCCCTGTTCCATCCAGCTGTGGCTGTGAGAAGTCCCAAGCAGAGCTTTGCTCCTGTGACCTGATCACACCAACTACCCTGCTCTGAGGGATACAAAGACCCACTCAATCACAGCTCCTCAGGAGTGGTAACTCCCAGAGTCACTGTGTCCTTAGACTTTTGTGTTTTCTTGCAGACAGCCAGGTGAGCAATGACCTTGAAAACAAGTAAGCGAAGACTCAAGGGGAGTGTGGGTGGGATGCAGAACTCAATCATGTATGCAGAGAGCCCAGAAATGTATTCAGTTGATGAGGGTCTGGAAGGTTTTAAAATACAGTCCAATGATTAGTCACTGCGCCTTTTACAAAATAAAGTGGGTGTCATAACATTGAAGGTTATGGCAGACTTAGTAGTCCTAAAGAAGTCTAGCTACTGAGTACAAACTAAGCTATGCAAGGTCAAAAGGGTCTGTGACTCTCACTTCTGAGAAAGTGTTGACCTTCACAGCTATACATCAAAATTAAACATCCATCACTTCTCGTGACAAAGAGTAAATTTGCACAGTTAATTCTGAAATGAAAACAGCAGCAAGATGACACTACAGTGAATGGTATATGAAATCTGAAAGATGAAATTGATGTTATTTCAGAGAAGGTGTTAGAAACAACTATAATTAAATGTCATTTTTTTTCTAATTCTTTTGGAGGAGATCCTTCTACTTTACTGTATAAGATGGAACTGTTCTACACACTGACTTAGAGTAGGCTGAGGGCTTTTTCCTCTGGTTTGATGGGCCAGACACATCCTCCAGTAGATGTTCTGAGGTATGTTAGCCTCTTTTATTACCAGTCTTGTTTTCCTTAACCTTTCCTCATGGTCACCTTAGGAAGACGCTTTGCATGCCCCATGTCTGCAGATCCCGGGCCGAAAGCCACTACGTGATGAGGCGCCCCTTGAAAGCCCCTTAGCCAGGCATTAATTTCTGCCATTGAATAAGTTTTATGAGTAATCTTCCCATTACTTTCTTCCAGACATGGGGAGTTGTGGATAGATCCCAGAGACAATGCACATAAAGTACGCGTCTGACCATTTTACCTAACGCTCCTTTGAAGGTTAGTTATCACAAAAAGCTGTGATAGCACATAGATCTCCTCCACCTCATTACACCTTAATTTGGGACCCTGAGATTATAAAATTGTTTCGAAATTATCTGGCAGCTGTGTCTGACTTTGCATCCCAGAGTGGGAAACCTGTTGCCCTCTGGCAAGACTTATGAAGTTACCTATGATCAAGGCAGTACATTTTTAAATACCTTATCTCTGTATGTGCAATTGCTTTATCAAGTTGCAACAGTAGGAATTAAAAGAAAAGCATTGCCACTTAAGAATATAGATGTTTAGAAAGGAGTGAATTGAGGCAGAAATCTAGGATCTGCTACTTTCATTTTTTTCAATAACATCATTTCTTTGACAGCCTGGGATAAAAAAGTGGAAGGTGGGTAGTATTATTTGAACAAAGCTCCCAGCAACTATTGCATATGGATAGCTTTTGTATTGTGCAGATTCTTTTCCTCCACATACATGTTTTGTTTCTTGCATTGGAACACTTAAAACATATCCAGCAGAGCTATAAATCTGCATAAATATTTGATAACTGTAATTGTGCAGCCTGCACCACACTTCTACCCTTGGGCATGTAGTGCAAGTAAATGTGCATAGCACCTGTACATAAAATGTTGAGGTGATCAGGGCATGTGTGAAACTGCCTGAAGTGTCAATTTAAAGCAAAAGCTCTATTTGTGCTGTTTCAAAATCAGAGGAAAAATATGGTCTTATTTTATAATTAAAGAGAATTGCTTTTAAATGATTTTACATTATTTGTTAAATTAACATGAAAATCATCAACTTCTCATTGTCGCTTCAATTATAAGCATGTGTCCTCCAAGGAATCTTTCACATGTGAGAGAGAACATGTGAAAGAGTACATCTTTAGAAATGTACACAAGATAAGAAAGGGGGTTGGGGCATAGGATGATCTAAATACCATTTTGGTTCTTAGCAAAAGCATTTTTAATCATGGATTTAATTTATTTTGAAAAGAGATGAACTATAATTATAGCTCCTAGAAATACATGCTGAGGATTTATGTCTTTTATTTTCTGCTAAATATAATTTTTAATCTAAAAAAAAAGTTGGCTATTTTTATTTTGAAAAAGCTGCCTCTGAATGTATATCATTCGACTCTGTTCTTCCTGAACCACTGACAAATTGAAATACTAATATTGAGAAAGAAAAATCTAATTTTTTCACTTCCTATCCACATCCATCTTAAATGCAGAAAACCTGAGGTCATTCTTGTAGGTAGACATAAAGGTTCGCATCCTGTGAAAAACTCTGATATTTCTAATTTTTCTTCTTTATGACTTGGAATGAAAAGTTGAGACAGTTTGGGGAAGTCCCAAACTTTCCAGTCTCACATTTAGTCATAGMACTTGTTTAACTGAAATAAAATGCTTCTTTTAGTCTTTTCTTTGTTTGTTTGGTTTTTACCTTCAATGTGTCCCAGAGGCTGAGAATATGAGTCCTGTGAGACTTTTCCTTCCAGCTCCTCTGCTTTCARTTTTTCTCCCCAGTTTGAGTGTCTTGATTGGACTGAACCTGCTTGGCCACACCCCAGCCATGCACTGCTCATCTGTGTGTCATGTTTCAGCTAAAGGGGCAGCATGTGGAAGTTTCCCCAAGGGAATGTTTATGTTGTGCTGCAGTCTTGTGTGTAGCACTGTAGCAATACAAGTGGACACGGCTTGGTGTTGAACCGACACTCCACAAATTCATCTGAGACATTTCTGTCAAGGCTGACATGATTCAAAGGCCTTTCATTTCTGTGTCTAATGAAAAAGTGAAAAATTACTTTTACCCACAGAAATTTTGACTTTACGAAGAGCTGTATTTCCAGTTATAAAGAGAAAGGCATTTTTCCTTTGAACAGCATAAATCAAAGTTGTTTTCCTGTTTGCAAACATCCCAGCCTTGCCTACGGGATGTCCATCTGTATTTCAGTGTAACTGCTCACCCCTGGCTGTCTTTCTCAGCTTGGTTGAGGGTAATGAGAAAGGACCTGCAGTAAAATAGTAATACACRCTTTTTGCTTTTCAAAAAGTAGAAAATGTATGTGAAGAGTGGTGCTTCTTTAACATGTCTCTGATAATCTAGGCCAAGACCTTGGCCTTCTGCTTGTGTATCTTCCCCTTCAATCTGTCGTAGCACCTGGGGCCATTACCAAAATTAAGGCAGCAGGTTCTCCCAGTGGGAGTCTCCTTGCTGAACATGAATGTCTTCAGTCTCTGTGAGCTAAGATGATCACCCTGCACACCCGTTACTGTTAAGGGAAGAAATAGCCTCTTTTATGGCTCTTTGCTAGGTTCTTTGCCCTGTCCTGGCACCCATATCAGGACAGGAACATCGCGTCCTGCAAGTGTTCCTTTGCTCTGCTATCTGTGCAGAGACTCAGGGCAGCTCTAACAAGGTCTGTGTTTTGTTAAATTAGTCAAGGAGCCTATGAAGATACCTCCTGACTCCAGACAWAAGGAAGTATGGCAAGTATTTTAAAACTGGTAACAATCCATCATTATAAATGCTTCACTGAAATTGGTTTGTAAGTTGTTACATGTTGTTACATTGACATTGTTATACTCTTAATAATATACTCTTAGCCTGAGAAATGTTAATAACGGTGAATAAGTGAGTATCAGATCCAGGAACCATCAGCTTATGAAAGTAAAACATTTGCCTTCAGCTTCAACAGAGCTTTTTTTTATCATAAAATTAGTTGGATATATGAGGCTACTGCTCAATATACTGGGGCACCCTTAAGTAGTTTTGGCAAATGTCTAATTTCTAAGTGGCCTGGCCTGTTTTACACTGGGACATCCAAGACCCATCAGAGCTCTTTCACATGCATCCATAAATCTGAGAAGGTACATTTATAATCAACTATCTCTCTGAGGTTGTTRTGATTTCTAATTTTCTTCTGAAGGTGAAGATCTCAGTGGCAGCTCAGAACTAAATTATATGAACTGAGGGGGTTCCAGGTTTTTGAACACACAAATGAACTTAGCGGCTGAGGAAGTGTCCTTCTGTCCCTGGGGTAAAATTGGCTTTAAAATGAAGCAGAGGGAGAGAGGGGTTGGATATGGAGTCTCTTGGGATAGTTAGCAGAGATTTTTTTAAGCTTGGGAACTGCCTGCTTTTCTTCACTGGAAGAAACAASATTTGTGAAACAATTTGGCAATTTGCAATAATCTAGCATCATTTGAGATGCTCTAACWGTATCCTACTTAACCTCTTACCTCCCTCTCCACTGAGCAATGGTCTCCTRGAAGCCCTGCATCAGATGTGGCTTRGATGTCCTAGGAGATCTGAAATGRTGCTAGATATGTCCAAAATACTTTACATCTCGCCCCGACAGAAAAAAATCGGAAGCTCGCTGCTTGAACCAAAGAAATGGCATTGTAGCCCCTRTGGAGTGCTCTTTTTAACCGTTTGCTGGCCTGCCTAATATCAGTAATTTTTTCTTGTACTAAAAAAAGCAGTAAAAGCAAATGGGGTTTCAGYTAATTTTTATACATATGAATTCTAAATCAAATATTCTGAGTGCACCAAATGTGCATATTTCGCTTAAGAATGACAAATACATGGGGAAACCTTAGGTTTTCTGTGGCAGAGSAAGAGGGCAGACGAGCCTCTGTAGTAAAACAAACCTTTAAAGACTTTTATTCAGTAGCACCGTGTTTGGCTTCCTATAAAAATTAACTGCGAGGAGTGCAGATGATAAGTAGGATGTTTCTAAAAGCATTTGCTGATGTATTGAGGCATAATTTTCTGGGATAGACTTGCWATTCAGCATTGTGCTGCACCCTGCAGTGCACTTGGGTGGTGTTTGCAGGCCAGGCTGCCCTGCTGCTTGCTGGCTGGGGAGGGTGAAGCAGAGGAAGGTGAAGGTCAGTCCTAGCTGTCTTCCAGCTAGGTTTGTGATTGGAGTCAGCCAGGGTGCACTTAATGTCARCTACATAGGAAACATTTGAAATAAATAAAAGAAATGGGTAATTGAAATATTTTTAATGAACTTAAACCATTGCTTCCTTGAGCACATACAGTTTAATTTTAGCAAAGCATTCTTGGGAACTGTCAYTGTAAAAGGAGGAATTGTAGGGCATATATTGGAGCGGGGTTGTGATACATTCCTGTGAATGTATCATATCCTGATACAAGTGATCGATCTGATTGCTGTGAGTTAAGGCTAGCAGTCTCTTATGGCAGTACCTGATGTTAGCCCCAGAAAAGTAGTATTTAGGCTGCTTTAGGTATCTGACATTAAACCTAGTTGTCTCCAGAGTCAGCCACAGTGCAGCCACCCTGCTTTCAAAAGGGCTTATTAAGGACAGAAAGTGCTGTGATGCCAGTGTGCTTGTTGCTTTTCATCTTCAGCGTCTGGACATCTTCCTCATATTAACAGAGTAAAGTCTAAAGTTATGCCAACCTATGGCACCAAGAGCAGTGTCTGCTCTCTGGTTAGAGATCTCCAGGGAATCAGCAGGCAAAGGTGGATGCTCTTACTGCCAGAGGTACTGTGTGCTGCCTACAGGCAGTGGACTATAGCTTGTTCCCAGGTTTGCTTATCCTAGTGCAATACAAAGCAAAAAACGTGGCAAAAACTGACACCATGCGCTCATAGTCATTCAGGCTGGACAAGCCCTGAGGAGGTCATATTCTCCTGGGATATAGAGGTCCTAGTTTTGGAAAGTCTTTTGGAAAGGGTCTTAGATTTTTACATGGTGTACATGTGTGTGCCTGCGTGATTTGGATGAGTTCTGGTAGCACATGTTTAAAAGGAGGGGTCCTGATACTGGGGCCCAGGACCTTTCCTAACTTGAGCTGTCACTGTATCTTCATCTGGATCAGCAACATTCCTGCTTTTCCAATCTTGGGTTTTCCCTCAGGTGTGTTCCAGGTTGATGAATTTATGGTGGTTTAAATGCTGATGAATGACTGATTATCAACATGAAACAGATGCTACTCGTGATATTATTCTAGAATTGGGCCCTGCTTTTGAGAACAGAATGAATGGATTAAGCCCTTCCATTACTTTTGCTTTCTTGAGAGATAAAATATCTGCTTGTCTTCTGGCAGACTGGCCAGAATGCGTGATTGCTTGTGACATATTGCTCTGATTTTGCTCATCGCTGCAATCTCATATGAYTTTGCAGAGTTTTAGGTACATGTTGTTCTATGCTGAAAATCTATTTGATTTGGGCAGAGTGCAATAGAGGTTTACCACTGTTCTGTACTTTATTAGATAATCATTCTGGCAGGTTGCCATAGCTGCAGGTGTCAAATAATCAGGGTTTTTCGATTTCTATGAAGACTTCAAATTCTTTGTCAAAAGAAAGGAAATATTTTTTTTCTGTCATTTAYGGCAGTAGTTTACATCATCATTACTAAAGAGTGTGTAGCAAGAGTGCGGGAAGTGATTCACCAATGTGCAATATAACAGATACAAAGACAGTTAAGAAAACTGTCTTAATTACATAGGCCAATGAAGAGGTCCTATTTTGTACTGTCTTCTTTGTGTTCTGTATTATTTACAGAAAGCAGTTGTGTAAAGATGCAAGGCCTTTTATTCTGTGTTATTTTCTTCAAACAATGKTTTTTTTCCAGTTCTACATAGCACTAGTTTAATGAATAGTTCAGGTTTCTGAGGCTCATTTTGTTCTATGGACAGTGACAGAGCCATAATGATAACAGCCTTCTTGAAATCATCACTCTGTCACATTTGCCTCCAGGGAAACATTTCAAATCAGTGACTAGAGAGGAAGTTTTACCATCACATTAACCAGAAAGTCACAACCGGTTTGAATTTGCACTAATGTAAATCAGAAGTGAATCAGCTTTACACCAGTGTGATTTCAGTGCCAGGCACATTGTTAATCTATGTTTCTCAYATTGACTGCTCTAATATGCTTACTTATATTCCTCTTGTAGTAAAATAAATCCACATTTCTGTAGCAAATTCTTTTGCGTATACAGTTACCATRCATGTTATGTTAACTCATTGCGTGGATAAAATCAACAGTTAGTCTTTTGCAGTTTGTTTTCCCTGAGACAGGATATATTTTTACCAATATGTTCAAGATGTGTTAAAGTAAGCATTCGCGAGCAGATATAAGTCAAGTCTGTGCTCCGAACCAATTCAAGAGATGGGTTTTTAATCCGTGATATGGTGTAGTTTATTAAAAAGCAGACATAGTGGTGCGTTTTACAAGGATAGCTTTTGCTAAAGTAAGAAATAATGGAGAAAATAACTACTCAGTCTCTCCAGGGTTTGTAGAACAAACAATGGTAGAAAGACAGATATTTTATTTTCCTTTGCTCTGTTTCACTAGTTTTAGACAGCTGAGTTAGATAAAGCCATCAAAAGATGGTTAATATTTCTGAAACAAGAGGATCAAGCTAGATTTCCCTTGTAAAGTAAACTTTACTACTTGTAGACCAACAAAGCCAACAGAACCTTAGTGTGGATGGTGATATGATAATCTGACCCTGCAGAGATTATAAAGGTAAAAAAACGCAAAGCAAACAAACAAAATAACAACCAAAATTCAAATTCTCGTCACACTGAAATAGGGAATAAAAAACCCCCATGAGCTGAAAGGGAAAATAATCTGCAATAACAAAGCAATTTCAGTTTCAAAGAGTTTGTTTGTTTTGAATGAGTGGTGTCATTTCTGTTTAGTTATGGAGATTGTATCGGGGAGTTTCACCTAAGCATTTTGAGTCCTACAATGTCTTTCAGATGGGAAGCTGAGTACTGTTACGTGGCTGTGTCTGAGGTGTGAACTGTCTGCCCTTTTTGGTTTTTTTTGAATCAGCAAATGTTAAACACTAACTTACTAAGAGCGAGTTTCAGACTGGAGAAACCAGATCCATCAGTCCCATGCTAATCAGGCATCGCCCCTGTTCACTTGGCTCTCACAGATCCCCCGTGCTGCTTTCCTAGGAGTGGGTGCAGAAGCTAAGCTTTATGTGGGCTCTTCACATTCTGGAGGCAGCCACTCAGAGACTCACTCATGGAAGAGCTAAGACCTAAGACCTGGATTTGGCTTGAAATTCACCAGATCTCCCTACTTCTGTAAATCTGGCCGTGGTGGGGCTTGCTGCTTTTCAACTTTGGCTTCACTGTGTCTTTTCCTGGCTCCTGAGGAGTCTTGTATTTTGGTGCAGCAATACTGACCCCTCTTCCAACTGCACTGCTGCTCCCTTGGGACATTCCTTAGGTTACGTCTCTGGGTATTTGATCACCAAGGCACTCCTCTCCCTATTGTCTAAACTCTAGCCTTCTCAGTGACCTGGCTCCAAGTGTGCTGGCCCTTGTTCAGCTGCCATCTTCCTCTAATTTCTGCCTGTGACAACTGCTCCCTCTTTCAGATGACTGAAGTGGTACATTTTCTCCACAAACCATCTCACTGGTGCCAATATCCTCTGTCTGCACACCCTCACTGTAAGYGCTACAGGCCTGTCAAGTCTAGCACATTGAAGCTTTACACCTTGAGAGCTCTGAAGTGGAAAGAAACAAGTCTGTTATTAATGGACTCTGCTTTCCCCTCCAGAGCTGATTCTTCTGGATGACCTACTGCAGCATTTCTCTAATCTTCCAGCTCGCCKTCATCACTGGTTTTCAGACATATGAGTCCAGCAGTTTGACTGGTATATGTTTGAGAAACTATGGATATTTCTCAAGTCTGGAAAGGAGGGCAAGCAGGCAATGAGCTGCAAGGGTGTAGAAGGATGAATTGGGAAGATATCTTAATTACTCATGTTCATTAAAATGAGGGCAGGGTGTACTTTATCAACATACCCGGTATTGTTCACAGTGTTATGAGACACAGAAATTTGCTTGACATATGTCTGCCCCACTGTCATCAAGTGACAGCTGCATCCTGGCAATCCCCTTTTTCTGTATGCATTTGCTGATAAGTTCTGCTGGTGAAGGTAAAAAGGTAAAGGCCTTCTAAATGCAGAGGGAACTGTCTGCATAGCAACATGAACAGAGCATCATAAATCAATCTTTCCTCAGGAAAAAAATTCCCTGCAGACTCCAGCCTGCTACAGAGGGAGCATAAATATCTTTTCAATACAGGAAGCAGATCACGTTTCTGGAAGAAACTTTACTCTCCAGAGTTTGTATGTTACAGATCTTCTTTCACATAAGTTCATGTAAAGCTGGGCTAAAATTGTTATAAGTGAGATCAGGCCCTGTGTCACAAACTGAGATATTTATATACATCATTGTCTTCAAACAATGTGGGCCATCCATCATGTGTTTCAGCCTTAGAAAGTAGTGCATGGTTCTGAGGAGAGAGACTGGAGTTTAGTTTGCTTTGAAGAAGGCAATATTGAAAGAAACATGTCTTCTTCGCTCTGCAAAATCATTCTGATTTCCATGGTACCACA
Source organism: Amblyornis subalaris (assembly GCA_018881555.1). Classification (NCBI taxonomy): domain Eukaryota; kingdom Metazoa; phylum Chordata; class Aves; order Passeriformes; family Ptilonorhynchidae; genus Amblyornis; species Amblyornis subalaris. Next base: position 2,264,406 of record JACAXG010000060.1, read on the forward strand.
CCAAGCATGTTCTAAGGGGATTGTTTCTCCCCATCAACCTTAGCCAGTGCTGCTGCTTTATCAGCTGTGTGAGGGCTATTATTGCCTCAAATATATTAAGCTTCATATTTCTCCCTGGCAAGCCCAGATCAGCTAAGAAAACCAAAGCAATCCAATAAGTTAAATTTTGGAAGGAAGACTGTCGTGGCCATAAAAAAAGAACTCCCTACAAAAATATACTTCCAGCAATAAACTCTGAATGAACTGTAGGAATTATTTATTAAATGGACAAAGAAACAGGGAAAATTAGGCAGTGCCATAAGGCACTTTGACTGGCAAAAATTGGTTAGAAAGTAGAAATTCAAGTATTTGAAAATTTATATTCTAAATAGGAATCAAAGTTTTTAAAGTATTTAAAAGAAAATCCCTGCTTTAAAAATAATTTGAAAATATTTAATCATCTCTTTCTGGTTACATTGTAATAGTTTAATATCAATTATTAAATGTAATGCTTTAGTATTTTAAATAGAAAGCCAAAATAATAATGTCAAATGTAAACACTTTTGCATCACAAGAACAAATTCACATTAACAGGACGGAACAGCCAATGTAAATGCTGTGGAAATTTATTTAAGCTTTCACTTATATGAAACTTGTCCGAAATCACTGGATTTCCTTTCAGAGTTTCACTTCTGGAGAAGCTTTAATGGAAAATTTGGCCACCAAATATTTTTTGACCAACACTGGGGTAATAAGTGTGTCCTACCAGTGCATGATAGGCTTGGGGTGTTCTTACCAGCAACCTGGCTGCTCACGATTACTCCGCGAAATGGTGTTTCTTACGAATGGGCAAGTGTTAGATGCCCTCTCACCAGTTTGAGATTCAGCCTCACAGCTGCCTCTCCAGAGCAGTAAATCACTGAACAAAATCATTCTACTTTCTGCAAACAGTCTTTTCAGGCCTTCAGAATTATGCATGCTTGCAATAACTAGACGTCTGGCTTGGCTTGATTCTCTGTGTTAGAGCAACACACAAGCAAACCAGCTTCCTTTCTGTTAGTTAAAGTTTACTGTTTCCTAGAAGTGTGACAATTAACAGCACTCATAGAAAGAAATCCTGCAGGTTACTGGGACTTTAAATAGTAAATGTGATAACCCTCTTATATTTACACTTCTCTGTCTAAAAGGAAATCCTTGAACCTGTGGTACTGTTCTCATTTTCCACACAGAAAATGTAAACAGTCAACTGACCTTAGAAGCCAGGTTCACGGAACTGACCAAAACAGACTTTTGATGAAAGAATGGGGTAAAAAACAGTTTGCAGCCCCCTCCTTCTCACACTTGCAAGTAAGAAGACTGAAGCCCTGGGATACATCTCTGTTCTTTTCTTTATGGGAACAAATCATACAAGATATAAAATAAGCAGACATAATGCCAGTATATGTTCTGTTGAGTATTAGTATGTATCTTTTCACATGGATAATTTACTCCAAGATTTTATGGAATTTAATATGCTGTATCTGCCTTTTTCCTTTTTTCCCCTTTTTTTAGCTTGCTATAAAAAGTAATTTTAAGAACTTATTGCTTTAATAGATTTTATAGGGCCTTCTATAATAGAAATATTATTTCTTCAGTTGCATCATGCAGTAATGCTTTAGCATATTTTTATTTTCTTTTGCACTTCAAYTTTACTGCCTACGAAATTAAAATAGCGTGTAACCTCCTATGAAAGGCAGTATACATGGAGCAGTATAAAAGATCAAGATATTAGTGCTCTTCCTGTTTTTATCCTTTCTGACGCAAGCGTTCAGCTAAATATAAAGTGTCATGATAGAATGTTTCCATAACAAAAGAAAATGGTGATGGAATCAAGGGTTTCTTTTCGTTTCTTCTTCTCTGTCAAGCCAGAGYCTTGGTTTTCTGACAGCACAGGGATTCCAGCTGTTTGGCACCCTTGCCTGCAGTGTTGAGCCCCTTTCYTCTCAGCACATAGGTGCAGAAGTTCCTTTGGTTTTTTTTCTTCAGGACTCTGTGCCTTGTGTTGTCCTGACTCTGATCTGGTGTATCTTGGCAGCCTTGTCCCTCAGTTTCTCTGTTTCTTTTCGTGTTTGTAATTGATACTGAAGCCTTTCCAAATAAAGAAAGCTTTCTGCACACATGTCTGTTTTGGGAGACCTAGGCTTGCTCATGGGACAGGGGATGCCTTGGACTCACTCTTGGGCTCCGTTAGGGCTCTCCTGGAGCTCCCTGAACTCTGTGGTCAATGATGGACAGCAATTACACCCAACCTTTGCCATAATTTTAAGAGGATAATGATAACTATTGTGAAAAAAACTATCAGTGACACCGCTGCAGCATCTGATCATCTAATTGCATATTTCATCTTCTGCTTATATAAATAGCAGCCATGAAAGAAGTATAATTAATATTGCAGCAAGGAAAATGTTCTAGGGGCTGTAATTAGGGCTGGATAAATCATTAACTGTGAATAAATAATCCAAAGCATTCTTGATCCTTTTGGTTTGTGAATCAATTAGAGAGTTCTAATTTCTCTCTTTTCCTCTCTTTTCTTTTCTTTTTTCCCCTAAATGTAGCTCTTACTAACATGGCAGAAAATATCAAATTTCCATGGTGTTYGAATTATCTATTTCATGGTGTAGAATTCCTTAACCAAACTTTAYGGTGCTGGTGGGTAAAACTTTCTGAAGAGCGTAACAAATCAAAAACCACCAGTAATGGGAGGGAACAGATGCATACCTCATGAGGTATGATTTTTCAAGGTAGCTGAAGATTAACTTCAGATGTCATTGGTGTCTTTGCCTACATGGAAGAGTGGGCACTGGTCCATGTTCCCAGGGCTTCCCAAGCTTTGAGGTGAATGGACTCTCTTGTGAGTAAATAACAATCAATAGCAGAGATGTGTGTGGTCAAGGTGAGCTATGTTCGGAATTCTGGTGAATGGCTATCGCTGCAACTGGCCTGGATTGCTACTGCTCCATATTTTATGTTGGTATTTCTACCAGCTCAGAAGGGATCCTGTTATGATGTTACAAAGTGAGAGAGTAATTTTTACAAGTTTTCTTTGGCATGAATATTTCTGTAAGGTCCACAACAGTGAAGAATTTGGCTGTGCCACCACAACATTTGCTTTAGGTCTGGTGTATCCAGCTTGCAGACACAGTCACTGCACTGTGTTGGAATTTTAAATTTAGCTTAGTCCTTTTTCAAAGAATCAGAATCACAGAATATTCTGAGTTGGAAGGGACCCACAAGGATCATTGAGTCCAACTCTTAAGTGAACAGGGATTGAATTCACAACCTTGGCATTATCAGAACCAAGATTTAACAAACTGAGCTAAGGAAAGGTACACAGAAGTGTACTCCAAATTTACTGACATGTACAGAAGATGTTTCCAAAATTGTTATTGTTTTGCTACAGTGAACCCATCCCTCCAGTGGCTGCTCCAAGTGGGTGATTGGAACCACTTAAAAGCAGATGTTGCTTCAGACAAAATTTAGTCTGAGAATACTCGGAAGTAAGTCCTTCATTTTCCCCAATTTCCCACAAAGGTGAGATTTCAAGCAACCTGTGCATAGCATTGGCAGAAAAATCACAGAAGGCAATTCACGTGCTCTGGCTGGCAATTGGGAGGGCTGGCTTGTCAGCAGTGAACCTTAAATTTTRCTGTTGTTAAGTACCAATTGGTCCAGAAAGATGCAGAAGGCATGCTGAAGCATTCTGTTTGTTGTTGCAATTGCTGATATAAATTGGCTAAACCTCTAATTACCCAAATCTTGGGACTAATAATTTACATACTCTATTTTCCACTCAGTAAAATATATTTCAGACCCACAGGAGCACAAACGTTAGCTACTTAAATGCCAAYTTTGAAAGCCAGAGGCTAACTACGAGTACTTCAACATATGTGTGGGGGTGTCAGAAGCATTCGGGCTCAGCCTTGAGCTGACTACGCTGACTTTGCAGTTTAGCCTAGAGCTTATCTCCTGGTTTTGGCAGAAGTGACAAAATTTATGATCTGTCCTGGTGACATTGGAAACAGCCTCATGAACATGTCTGAGTTGTTTCGTTAGCTTTGCAAATTCATGGCTGAGAAGATCAGGTCTCACCTTGAAGAAAGACCTGAACATATCATATTTCAAGGTTCTGTAAAAATACCAAGAGARTAATCATAATTTTTTTTTTAAGAGACTTTAGGCAGGCTATTCTGCAGGGATAGGTAGGATATTCTCACATGAAGGGACAGGTGGTGAGAGATGCGAGATGTATTGATCAAAGATACTGTGACAGAGAAAACCAATAGAGTGGTCTCTTTGCCTGACCTGTGTTCCTTCCTCCTTAATCTAAACCACCAGTGCTGCTACATTTGGTATTCAGATATGAATGTTTATTGACTCTGACATGACTACAAGYAAGGGAATGGTTTGGGACGTGACCTTCGCTACAAAGGCTGCTGGGTAGTTCAGTCTGAGAGATCCATCATGTGTGCTTTTAAGCCTCAGCCACCCTGCAACTCACAGTGAAGCAACTCAATGAAACAAGTGAAAACAAAATCAAAGCAAGTGCAGAGGGGGTCATTAATATAATCTTGGTTTCCTTTACATTGGCATGATTAATATTTTTACATAAACATGAATTTGTTGGCATATTCTAAATAACATCTGAAAAATATCTGCTGAGTGAGTGGTGAGCTGTGCTGTGCAAACAGAGGAGTGGCAAAATACAATACCCACATGTCATTCATTTGCTCACCTTGTCCTTCTGAGGTGTGTTGTCTTTGTCCATCCTTATAGTGGGGGAATTCTTTCATTTACCATCTAGCATGGCAATCCTATCAGCAGGGAAGAAATTCAAAAAAACCACCACTGCTGACAGTTTTTAGTCATTACTGCTACACAAATATCTAATATGCTTTCTTGGGAGCTTTGGGGGTGTGATGCCCCATATACATAAGCGTGAGTGTGTTTGACATACAACTATGCTGGTAATCTGATGGGATTTTGGTGTCCATGGTTCCTGGACTACAACAGCATCACGGTCTAGGCTCCTACCTATTCTTTCTGCCCAACAAGTCAGACATTTCATGAATGCATCTCATATCTTCCCAGATTAAAATTTCTTGCAGCACTTTGAAAAGAATGCGCAGCATACAGCACATGTGGTTTTCTGCAGAGGGACTGCAATGTTTGCTGATTTTTTCTGAATCTATGATACTGGTTTTCCTGCCTCACTTCCAGCTTCCAAACTGAACCAARAGAAAATTCGATGTGGTTGAATATTTATGACTTTTCTGTATAAAAGAGTTCTGCAGCTGACATGAAAACAGTCCTCCACAGTTATGAGCGGGAAGAGGCAGTCTGTAAAACTGAAGGTGAAGGAAAGGTCTTTTCAGCACTTTTAAATTCCAGCCTATGCAAACTGTAGCTATATTGGAAATCAATAGCAAAACCCCCATAGACTTTGATAGGAGGACAATTAGGTCACTGTTGGTTGTCTTTGAATTCCCACACTGGATGTCTATTGTTTGCTTGGCTGGCATTGTCTTGAGAAACCAACTGGCTTTTTTTCCTGTGTTTTGGGTTGCTTATATACATGAACTGCAGCAATTCTTATACTAAAGCCTACTTGTAAYGGTCAGGAATAGACCAACTTTTAAATTGTATGGGACTTATTTCCTGGCCCTTTTGTGGTTCAAAAGACTTCTAGCACAGCAAAGTGTTCATGTAACRCTTTGCACAGAGTTAATAAGCAAAGTTATTTGAACCTTACTGTGCTTTCCTGTATGATTGTTGTGAGAAGAAGAAAGATACTAGCAGTTTGCCATGCAAATATGACTCTCCTTTGAAGCACTCTTAACACTATCTAGTGTTGACATGCACCACTTAGGGTATCGTCACAGGTTCCTCAGGTGTCAGTAAGAATTGAACCAAGGGTTGGTGGATTCTCTCATCTGCTGCAAAAGCAGAGGATGTGGTGATAAAGGCTGTGCTGTGTCAGCATAAGTACCCTGCGCTGTGGCTTGGGTTGGGGAACTCAAAGGGTTGACAACTTTTTTTTTTTTTAAATTTTATTTTATTTTATTTTATTTTATTTTATTTTATTTATTCTGAGCTGGATCTGCCTGTTCCCTTGGTTGCCCTGCAGCCAGATGATCACTAATGGCAGAGAGAAGGAGGGAGTGGAGTGTTTGGCAAGGTGGAAGGAAGGTGGGCTCACCCCCTTTCACAGCAGCCCTAAAGCTGAAGTAAGGTTTATCAGGGGTGTAGGAGCCTGGGCACCTCATGGGAGGGTGCAGGAGGACCCTGGTCCCCAGTGGAGTGGCTCCAGCTGAAGAGCACTGCTGGGCAGGGCAGGGCAGAGGCCACGCAGTGGCTGCTTCGGGTGAGGAGGCTCTTGCCTGCTTGGGCTCCTGCCTTGGTGGTGGGTGAGAGCTGAGACATGATATCCTCAGCTGGCCTAACCTGGGACAAAATCATTAAGTTGAGAGGAGTTGCCTCATCTCAGTGAGCTGAAGATATGCCCCTTCATGGCTGTGTGAAACTCAGCACTGCTGAGCAGCAGGGGGAAGTGCGAGAGGGAGGGGTGGTGTCGACTCTTGCATGGGTGGAAGGCACATTATCACACATGAGGTTCCCYCTTTGTTTACTGATCTGATGTAACTGGGTCCTCTGAGCAGGGGGTAAACTGCGGTGCCTTCGTGTTTTGTCAAGGCACGGCTGCACGGCTTTTTGGTTGGCTCTGTGGGTGCAGTTCCATGGGGGTGAGACTGAATGTAACAGTGTAGGTAGGCTGCTGGGTCCTCATCTCTCTAATGTGCATGTATTTATTGTTTTCCTTTGTGCCTCAGGTTTTTCTTACGTCCTGTGTGTTTTTTAAAGCTCACACAAAGCCTTGGTCTGGCATTGCCCTGGAATTAGGAAAGAAGATAAGAGAGCTTCCTKTTCAAAGATACAGATATTGATAAATGCGTCTTGGCGGTTTTTTCTGCACAACATCCTCTTTCTATGTGCATGTTTGGAGAAGCTGTTCTTCACTTCTCCTCTAAAATGTTTTTGTGCAGCATTGCAGATGCAGAATGGTTGCCACGTCCCCTGCAGAGGGGACTGATTGATCCCCACATTTACACGTATATAATCTGTTGAGTGATTCTTCACAATAAGAGGCACTTTGCAGAAGTAAATTATTATTACTATCGTACCATTACTTCACTACTTTGGAACAAGGCCATTTTCACCCCACAAACTATCAGCATTCCCTGCTAGAGAWATAGTAGTGCAGATACTCTCAGTATGAGTCACTGGGCTGCTGCAATAGAAAGGCAGCTCATCCTCAGATAAGAAGCGCATTGCCAGTGCACTGTGTCCAGTCACCGCTGACTCAGAAACTGGGATCCCAAGGCTGCTTCTGAGTCCACATTGGTATGGTCTGTCACTACCCTGCCTTAGCTTGCCTGAGATTTTCACTTATGATGATGTCAAAGCAGGACCTGTGTGTCTCCAGTGGACTCTGAATGACTGCTCTAACCCATTATCCTAGGGAAATAATTCCAGGGTAGGAGCTTCCAAAGCTGTGTTCATAGAGAGCCACCCCATGGGTGAAATGGCAACTTGAGGGTCATGCTAAAAAAATTAATCTTGAAAGTCATACTCTTACATCTGGTTATATAAACAAGTGTTTGTCTTGAAGGTGCCAGTCCTGGTAATGGGATGTCCCTGGCAGCAGCTTGGTGTTCTTACCCCCAGATAGCCCCCTCTAAGGAGATACCTGCAGACCCATCATCAGTCGTCCAATTGTCTCAAGGATAAACACAACTCAAAACCTATTTCTGGGCCTCATGCAACAGCTTCACTGCCTTCTAGTAGCTTGCAAGCTGCTCTTTTGGAAGAATTTGGGATGGGGTGGAGATTTGTTCCTTAAGTAATCCTGTAGAAGTAAGATCTGCTTTAATCTATACTGAGGGATATCTTTAGATCTTTACTTCCTCCTGACTTTCAATGACCAAGGCTTTGGCTGTTAATTTTCAGGTACCTTTTGCACTTGGGAAGAATGTGGATTGAGCTAAATTGGGAGAGCAAAGATGCTTGTCAGAGAGATGCCTGCCTTTGTCATTGTATTGTCTTTAGTCACTGTGTTGTAGGGCAGAGTGCACTTTGTCCTGTGGTGGCAGGGTTCCGTGCAGTTCAGTGTGCTGTGGTGTCTGAACTGTGGGTGGCAGTAACTGGTCTGTGCCCAAAGGCCTCGGCAGACAGTGGTTTGAAGACTGAGTGCTGGTACCTGCAAGTTTGCCTCCTCTGGGGTGTGATAAAGGACCACATCTCAACATCCAGAGCCTWGTTCGAGTATGTAATGAAAATTACCGCAATGTACAGAACAAGCCTGTTCTGAGGAGTGTGGCACACTGATTCTTGCCAACCAAACTGCTGGAAGGTTTGAAAAAGCAGTTGAAAACCATATTCAGAAACCAGTGATAAACATGAAACCTGCTTGCCCTTAGGAATTTGGCTGATTTTGCTACCTCGATTTAAGAATCAGCAATAAAAGAGAAGAGGCTAGACCTGCAAGATGGCACAAGTTAGTGGAATTTCACTGAACTAAATGGAGCTGTGGCAATGTGCATCACTGAGTCATACAGTTCAAGGCCTTAAAAGCTTTAAGTTGATGGATATTCCCTGCTGATGGCTGATTATTATTGGTACACTTTGATACATTGCCTCTGAAGTGCAGTACTTTATCAATTCGGCACATTACATGAGCCTCAGGCTTGCTTCACTTCTGTTCAAAMTTTTTTTGGGCACCAGAATTTGCTCTCGTTTTATGGTGATGTAAGTTTGGAATAAAGCCACAATGCACTGGCAGCACTCCTTCAGGTATGGATTTGTGCAAACAAAAAGTGTGTTTGTCCCAGTCTGAAAGTCCTTGCTGGTTTGATAAGTTGGATGTTTTTCAGGTTATTTTTATTTCTTTCTTTTCTTTTTCTTATTGCTCACTCACTAGAGCAAAAGGGCTAGCCACACTTAGAGTATATAGAGATGTACATGCCTTGGTCTCGGATTCCCTGCAGGCAAATGATGATAGTTGTGGATGAAAAGAAAGATGGCTTTTAGAGAATGACCTTAGGAAACAAAATCTGCAAAAATAGTTGCTGTGCCTTGTGTTTCATCTGTGAATACCCAGGGAAATTAATTGAAATGCAAGTGGGAAATGCATCCATACCTTTGGGTAGAAGAAATTGAATATTTTTTTCACAGCAGCTGGTTCTTTGAGGACAGTCTTCTGGATGTATCCATGTGTTCCTCCATTGAAAGGGGAAAGAGGTCATTGCTGGAAGATATTTTAAATATCAAATGTGCTCTTTTATTAAAACTCTTTTATTGCCTAGTAGTACTCATTTATCTTATTACCTGTCAAATCTTCCCTTGGCTTCAGAAGCAAGTGTCTTCTGAGGTCACTCTCCATCACACAGCACTTGGGTTGTTTGTTTTATTAACTATTTTCAAGACTTACCTCTTCTTTTTCTTTCTGTGAAATACATTTACAGTGTATTTGGCCTGATTGCCTTTGGCATTGTTTTTGAATGGTACTTGACCTAGCAGGATGGTTGCATCACTGGATATTTATATAAAGAAYTGATGTTTGTTGCATTAGTTCCACAACTGACGTTGGGATCTTGGAGTAAACCTATTGTTGCCTTTGGGTGTTTCTTCCAGAATGTTTTTATGCATACAGTTTCTGAGATTCTCCTTGTCAAAAAGGAGAAATGAAAAAGTGAAATAACTACTGACAAAAGCCCAGAAGAATATTCAGTTTGGAAACTCACTTTTCTTTAGGAGTGCAGTTGTCCAACGCAGGTTAGCTATGCACACAGGGAGATGATTTTGCCTTGTTCTTAGCACTGGAGGCAGAGACACTTTCCTGTGCTCCRTTTGATTTCTGGTGTCACCTGAACGTTTCTAATTTCTGCAAGTGCTGCCATTTTCTGACTGTCATTTCTTGCTGAGGCTGAGGATTATTTGGCAAACACACATTTGAACCTTATAGAAACTTCAGCTTTTTCAGAAGGTAAAGAAGCGGGGCCTGAAAGTCGTGTTGGGGGATCTTGAAAGTAGAAGAGGGAGAAATAGTAGGCAATAAAATGAAAGTCTTTTCTGACTTTCTTTTTTAGCTTGTTTTTAGTTACTTTGACTGGATATAGTCTTGCTTGTCATTGGTCCTGTAGATTGGATGTTCATCATCTTTGAATCTATGTCACTTTACATGTGTCTGTAGGAAAGTAAATTCTATCTTCTAGAGAATCAATCTCAACTTGTGCTGGGCTATAAGAAATCAATAGATGTAGTTCATAAATTGTGCTAGGAAAGAGCTGCTCTGAATAGGCATCTCTGAGTTAGTAACCTTAACTTCTCTTTAAAGTCAAAGAAGTGTTTTCCTTTCATGTATCCAAAACTGCTTAGATGACTCATTCCCTAAAACTATTGATTTCTCTCCAAAGCTTATGAAGAGAACCTAGCTTAGCTTAGTTCAGTTGTAAAAGTATGTTGACAGATGCCTTAAGGTCTGGTGAATCCCACTCTTGATAGCTCTAAGAATGCAAAGGGGAGCTGAGGATACTTACAGTTTGTAGGAAGTGCCAACTCCAGATTTAGAACAAGGGAATAGCTGTTGAAATTAGATACAACTGACAAATCAGCCTTAATTCATCAAATTGCTAGTAACATCACACTCAGCACTAAAAGAACATGATGTTTCCTGTTCTCTGTAGGCTTTTTTAGACATGGGAAAAATTCTGATATAGCATAAAATTGTCACAGAAGACTGCATATGGCTGATGCCTTATATAGTTTTAAAGGAAATTCCCATGACCGCATTTGACCTCTTTTTTTTTAAAACACAATCAGCATCCATAAAGTTGTGCACCTGTGTGTTGTCATGTATTTTGCACATGATGAAGCTGCTGAGTTATGTTAAAAATTGCAGGATGCAAGTTAATATCCCCAGCAAGGCAGGAGAAAAAATAAGTTGTCTGTAAAATATATGACTTGAACAAACTTGGTTCTACTATGGCATAAAACACTCATCAGAGTACTGAATAAAATGGTAATTGCAGTGAATGCGGAAAGGGTACCAGAGTGTGTTTTTTGAGATACAAACTCTTGATGCAATTCCCTTGCTTAGTACTTTCTTCTGGGAAATAAACATTGTTGTACATGGTTTATTTTGCCAGGAAGCCATCTCATTTATTCACCTAGGTTTCATACAGTTCCATTTTAATTCTACAGAAGGAAAATCTTGCYGTATAAAGGATGGGTTCTAAGCTACTGTTTGACTATACAGCAAATCATACTATACCTTGAATAACAGATTTTTTTGGTACTTTTTTGTTCTTTATACTTCAGTGAAAAGAACAGATGATATGAATAGTTYCCTGATTTTAAACTAGGGCCAGAATTCCCAGAACCTTGTGGGAYTGACTATCTAAGAACCAATCTGACAAGATTCATACCTACAATTAATATCAGGCACTGTGCACAATCTTACTGACATCTCTGGACACAGGTGCCCAGCATAGAGTTAAAAACCTGTAGGTCTTTGGCCAGCCAGAGTTTTAGTTTCCAGGTTGATAAACATGTATTTTGAAAGCAGCACTGAACCCCACAAGGACTGGGTTTTAGTTTTCATTCAACTCTAGATTAAGTGTTACTTCACCTGGGACATGAATCATATCTCAGAARTAATGTGTGCTTTTTGACTGAATTGAGCAAATTGGATCTCAGGATAAAATGTACTCAAAATGCAATAGACACTTCTATAAATRCGTTGACTTTAAGTAGGCATAAGTCACACATAGGAATCAATTGGCCATTTTTTTKTTCATTTGCTTATTGTGACAGGGTTGTATTTTTGGTACTGAAGAGTATAGATCCATGCAAGCGATGCTGCACTCCATTGGATTTGACAAGACATTTTATTTCTAAATGTTTTACCAAGTTTTCGTGCAGCTGCACGATTTCTGACTGAACACTGAGGACACATCTGATCTYAGCTGCTGCAGCTTGTAGTGTCACTGTCACAAAAGAAAGAGTGGGCAAGTACACATTGCCAGTGTCATGCTCACATTTTGGATCTTTAATGACAGAGGATCAGGAAGAAGGATCCTAAGTAGGATGGGTGACTAGAGGCAAAAGATCTGAAACTRTTCCAAGGAAAATAGAAATATGATTCCAGGCCTTTGTGTAAGAGTTTTCTTCTGGGAGAAAAAGAGGACCTAATCTCACCTAATGTTAGACAGCTGCAGTGTAGGTGGCTGCCTTTGGGATAACCTGCTTCATAAGTGGAGTCAATGAGGGGCCTAAAGGTCATAAATTATTTTCTCTGTCCTACCRTCTGTCTTAGGATGAGATTGATCASAGCTGCACTTACAAAAGCCTGTTTCTCCAGTAACTGCAGAGACCTTGGAGGATAGTTGAGKTATACGTGTCTACACTGCAATCCTCTACAGTTAAAGGAGGTGAATGTTACCCCTGCACCTCTTGTCCCAAGACCTTTCTCTATCCCTGCAACTGAGTAAGGTAGCAATGTTCATCTGCTATGAAGTACTTCCCTAAAATTTTCTCAGTCTTTCTGCTGAATTTTTTCTAGCCAGGAGGTGACACAGAAAAATGCTTTCAAGAGGCCCCAGTTTGAATCAGGTACACAACTTGAAGCTAGGCATATGTTTAAATTACCTGATGAGCCTRTGTCTCATTGACTTAGACATGACTTGTTCAGCTTTAAGACTGTGGAACAAAGCATTCAGACCCCAAATCTATCAAAYACTCATATGTAAATACGATGTCATAGGTAGAGTCATTTCAAATTGTTGCAAGCAATAAATAGAAAATAGTTTTATCTACTGTTATGGAGAAACTGTTGAAACCAATTGTTCAAAGCCTTTGTTGTAACCACATTACACTRTTATTTTCCCTGAAGGTGGTAATGAGGATACAATAATGCAAATCCCTTTGAAAATGAAAAATAACACATAAGATCATTGATTCTGTGCCCTTTGGTTGCAAAAGCTAAAATAAAGATCTAAGTCTTCTTCCTCTTCTTTGCAGTAGCTTGTCTCTTTGCACCCTTAGTTTTATTATTTCCTCAAGGTCATAAATCTCATGCAAGTGGTAAGGATTGTAAGGAGAGGAAAATCACTCTACCAGGTGAGTTTAAATCATTCCTATCTGTTGCCTTTGTGTTCGTTTTGATTCTTAATGGTCTTGTTTTCCCTGTGTGTAAATCAAGCTACATATACATGCAAAATTAAGTRTAGGAAAATCAGCTGTTTGCTTTTTTGCCTCGTGAGGATATACTACAGAAGTACCTGATGCTCCTAGAATCCAGGGAAAAGTACCTGAAAAAGAATTACCTTTTTGTGCAAAAATTTCTTGATACTGTCTGCACCTTCTAAACTACATCTTTACAAAGAGAGACAGAGTGATTTTGTTGCTGTTGTATTGGCCTGCATATCGGTGGGTGCTTTGACAATGCCAGGGGAAGCTGACAGCTAATAGGCCAAATTCCTTAACCTCTGTGTCTCTTTCCCATCCAAATACTTGCCTTTTGAAAGGTTCTCATGTTTCTCACCAATAAGACTTCCTATTTGGAGCTACAATTATTTTGCTATAGCATTTTTCATAAGAAACTTAATGGACAATTCTGGAGAGAAGGAAGATCTTAATTTATCTTTTTTACACATGAGTTTTCTACTCAATAAGTTGAGTTGGAATGTAAAGTTCTGCTTTTTGGGTAAATGCATATGATTGCTTAAAAGAGCTGGCAGGTTTTCCTACTCCTCTCCATTTTACCAACTGGAATGGTGTTTCAAACTTAGCCTGAACTGTTGGTAATCTTCCCAGTTCCTGCATTTGAACAAGCCCAGTGGTATTGCCTACACATTTGATTGTAAGCTTTTCCTGACCCATTTCCTTTTCTTGTACATTTAAAAGCACTAAAAAGAGCAGGATCCTGATTCTGGTAGAGGCCCTTGGGCATTGCTACATTTAAATCCCAATAAATGTTCGACTGCTGCAATCCTTCAGGCCACAACAGAGTAGGTCAAATATTTGAACTGAGGTAGGAAATGTTAAATGACACATTGATTTGGAAACTATTTGGTAGTCTAGAAACATAGCACTGCATTTAACTGGTATAAGTCATAACTTTTTTGAGGTCAATGAGTCTTATACTGATTTAACTATTACTAACCATTTGGAAGCGTTTGGAATGAATGAGACAGCTAAAGATTTTTAAACTACAGTTGATGCCTCTTCTACATGATTTGAAAAAAGCCAAAGCTTAGAAGGAAGGAAAGGCAAAGACCATAAAATAACAAGGGTATGAGAAATCTAAGCATACATCTTAGAGGGAAAAGGCGTTGAAGCTGGAGGGCTCAAAATTTGTGCTCAGGTTTGGGATAGTCTAATCAGAGGAAGACAAAATGGCAACTGTTTAGCTTTTTGCAAATCAATGGAATGTTTTCTATACAGAGATTTAACAGCAGCACTCCATGAGTCAAAGAATTTGTGTTTGTTTTCTAACGATTTTTAAGACATAATGGTTTTTTGCATTGCTAGTGCCTAACTATCATTGCATGCAATTCTCTTGGGAAGCTCACTCGGCTTTGTCACTCATTGGCTTTGATTTGCCTTCTTTGGTTTGTGTATTTTAATTCTTCAGTTTTTCTTCATGGTTGTGCTTTGTGGTCCATGATAGTGATCTTTTATTTATGCACAGAAAGCTGTGACACTGGCCACATAGGTGCAGACTTCCATGCTCCATCCTGGCGTTTTGGTTTTGGTCATCACTTTCCAATTATCTACACACCGCTGTCCTCTTAAGTGATCATTTGACAGTAACAGGGAGCACCAGCTGTGACAGTAGTTTCTGCATCTTGACCACTTACCTACTTTGTATTATATTGATGCTTCCAGTATATTTAGGGCAGAACTTCATGTAGGCATGCAGCAGTAAAAGCACATTGAGTTTATCGTTTTGGACAGCCAATAAAAGAATCTGTAAGGCCCTGTGGTCATCCATACCATTCTCCTTTGACTGAGAGGTGCTGGTACAGTCAGCACCTGGGATGCTGACTTCCGCTGTTCTCTCTCCACACTTTGCTGCTGCACTGATTATTTACTGCGGTAACAAAGTTCTGTGGATTAAACACTGGACTGAGATCCAAGAAAGACAAGGTAACTCTTGCCTTGGCCACAGATGGTCCTTCTGATCCTGAAAAAGTTGTCAGTGTCTGTATGACTGTTACAAGAACTCTGCCCTTACAGGTGTGTTAGCAGAGGGTTAACTTGTTTGTAGCAGTTAGATCCTGCTGAAATTGTGCATTGGCTGAGGTGCAGAAGACAACAAATGAGAGGGAAGGCAGAAACAGCTATAACGGATAAGCTGAACACACAGGCTCAAGGCAACCAGGCTACATCACTTGGTTTTGTAAAGAAAAATTGATTAGTCTTGATGAAGTGCTGAGGTATGTAAAATCCATAGAATATCCCAAATATAAATACACTGAATAACACAATATCTGCTTGCACTTCTATGAAAATCCCTACCAGTTGTTTTGGTTTTTTTTCTTTTTTTTTTGAAACTGAACCTAGTGTTTGCAGCAATTTTTTTTAATCTGCAGAATTACACAGTGCAATATTCACAGCTGGGAAAAAATGTTAAATTCAAATAAACCTCAGGATTGAATTTTTGGCTRTAAGACAGACTGAGCTGAAACTTAATTGCATCCTTGGAAGCTAATCTAATGGCCATTTGCAGTGTGGGGGCACATTAGGGAGTTTTTTCCATTCACAGCTTTCTTTTCTAATATATATTCAAATGTAAGAGCAACTTCTCATTTCAGACAGAAATAAATCCTATTTCACCAATGCAGTAACAGAGCCAGGTCAGGGATGTGAGGAGTTACACTTGCAGTTCTCCATTTGCTGCTTTTGAAGGTGTCACCTTCACACAAAGCATCAATCTGTTCCACACTGCAGAGGCCAGAATGGCCTTTGCTACCTACAAAACACACCACGCGTCTGCTGATCCCCCATTTCTGCACTAATCAAAGTTCTGGGCACTGATTTTTTTAATTGCACAGGTGAAATTTGGATTAAAATGGATGTATCATTAGATCCAATCTGACTGAATTAGCCTAACAGGATTCTGTCAATTTTTGAAAGCACTCAATGTCTTTTAGACTCAATGTCTTTTAGTGACACTCAATGTCTTTTAGTGAGAAAGGCCATTTTTCCACAAGAACTTTTCAATTACAAAGCACAGTGATGGGGTGAGGGTTGTCTGCATTTTTCTGAACATCCAGCCAGAGATACATGAAAAAAATCATCTGCCTGACTGATGAGGAAAGCAACCCCCCTCACATACTTAGTTTATACTCTTGATGGTATTTCTGAGAGGTGGTGTACATAAAGTGGCACACTAATGACTTGCATCAGTGACTTAGGGGCTCTGCAAATGTGCTGAAGTTTTTGTAACACAAACAGATTTTGTAGATGGATGCCTGGCTGCAAAGAACTTTTCAAAAGTTCTCTGAAGGCAAGGATATCTTCATGCTGGCATGCCATGAGTCAGTGCTTTTACAGTAAGGACGGACTTGGGTCTGTAACTGTTGTATGTCTTCAGCCTTCACAACTCAAGGAACCAAGGGTGGAATAAAAGGCCATGAAGAAAGAGGTCTTTCGTCACCTGGCAGCCTGCAGGGGGGAGGCAAAGGCAGGCATGGGGCATGATCATGTGGATGTTGAAGTGATGCCAGGGACTCCCTGATTTCATTATACCCTGCTGTGCTGAGAAGCAAATGGGCCCCTGTTCAACCTTTCTCTCCCACCTTCCCCCTTTATTTCYCTCTTTTTCCCACCTTCTTTTTCCTTATTCTCACAAATTACTTTCTCATCTGCTAAAAATCTCCTTGCCTCATCATGACATCTCTTGGCAACTCTGTGTGAACAGCACAGTTGCCAGACCACAGACACAAAATTTGGCCTTTCAAAGTGCTCCCTGTGTTTGTACTTCATGCCCATGAGCTCTTGTGGTAATGCCATCGCAGCTTGCCACCCCAGTGAGCTGAATTAAGCAGAGAATGTAAAGATGATCTCTACTCTCAGCAGTTGTGTTTGCAGAGAGTTAGAACTTGTCCACTTTTTTATCTCTTGCAAATTAATGATCATCCCATCGGCTCCATGATTTATTTCTCTATATTGAAGAAAATTACCATTGTTTATGAATTCTAATTTGCAGAGACCTAAAAGCTGAATCCAAAGGACTTTCATAAAGAAGTCAACGTTTGCATCAAGGGTCAAGGGAAATGATCAGACAAATTATCTGTCTTAGTCCATCCTGTCTGTTTTGTCTTGAGAAGATCATACTTACTTTTGATTTCAGATTGGGCTAAGGTCCTAATTTTTACTGACTTATTCTAATTTGAGWGTAATTAATTTCTTTGCTGTCACACAAATAAACTGTAAGTTCTTAATGAAAGACTTACTGAAGGCAGACATAAGTCCTAAGCGTTCTGGTCAAATCTGATCAGAGGAAATGAGAGCAACAAAGGCTAAAAAAGGAAAAGGAAAAAAAAAGGAGAAAACAATCAAAGAGCCTCTCTTTAGAGTTACAAATCCCATTTTGATACGACTGCATTTTACGTAGATATCTGAATGTTTCTCTTTTGCAACCACTGATACATTTATTTTGTTTTTTACAAAAGATGTTTGTCTCCAAGTAACTCCACCTGAAACATTGGAAATATCTTTGTCCCATAGTGAGAAAGAGCCTTACCTCCATTGGAACTGGTGGCTCACAGCCCATGAGCGCCTCTCACCTGGAACAGATAAACCTACTGCACTTACTCCCTTTATTTCTGTCCTGTTGATGCTGACATGACAATTTAATGCATTGTTTTTTAAGTGAAAAGAGGTCAGTTTTAACTGTCATCTTAAATACAGTTGCAAATTCCAGTTGAACATTCGAATACCTGTTTTAGACCTTTTTCATAAGTGAAGAAAATTTCACAGCCCTGATTTCTACTGTTTTGACACTATCTTTTATGAAAGTGTCAGTCTGACTTGTAGTGCAATTATTGCTGTGACACTGACACCTGTATATTGGTGCTATTAACACTTCCATTTCATGTCGTCCAGATAAGAGCTGGCTCTTGGAAAGCCTTCGCTTGAGTTATTTGCCTCAGGATGTGCCTGCAATGCCAAGATAAACAAACCATAGGATTTCTGGCTTTTTAAACCTGAAATTAAAATCTTAGTTGTCTTTATATGTGACACATTCAGGGCACACTAATTTTCAGTTGAAACTGCATTTGTTACAGGTGTTATTTAATGTGTGGTGTYGATTAAGAGACACAGAGGACTAGAATAGTTCATATTAAGTTCCTGCAGGAAACTCATCTTTAAAATACAAGAATCAGTTAAGATTGTTGCAGTAGGTATAGAATTTGGCAATGGCACTTTCTGGCTGCCTGGCTCTATGAATTTGTGGTCTGTCAGCCAGAACTGTGAGGGAGAAGTTGAAAGACTCTCATGAGATTCATTGGCATTTTCCCCACTAAAATGGCAYGGTCATATGTAAGTGTATATATTATTGCTGCTCAATACAAGAAGCTGTCCTGGAGGGGAAAGAAAGAAATGCCCTTGTGTGGAGCTTCCAAATGGCAGAATTTCTCAGTGTCTCTAGGACACTAGTAAAACTATAGCCACAGACATTCTCTCAAAAGCTAATTAAAAAAAAATAAAAGTTTGCATTTCACTAAGCACGTTGCTTTAAATGGTTGCTTTAATCTGAAATAAACTTGTGCTGCCATTTGTGCTGCCATTTGTGCTGCCATGGGGTCATGTTCCATCTCGTAACCCTTACTAACCACCTGTGCCTGCTTGCTGCCTCTTTTGTGGTGACATGAACATTGATATGATTTATGATGAGTCAGATGGGAGAACAGATGGAACTGAAAAGTGCCTCACCTGAAAATACGATCTGTTGGGTCACTTGCACATGCTTGCTGAACAGAGGTGTTGGTACAAGGGAGGCACTGAGAGCAAGGAGACAAATGAAGAAACTGACTGGCCTTGGCCTTGGTTCTGTGTTACAGAAAATAAAGAAAGTGTACTTCTATGACAAATATTCTCAGAAAGAGTTCAACTGGTCCCACTGCAGAGACCAGTTTGAGTACAGGCTTGCTTTGTCTAGTCAGAAGCGTGAGTGAGGAAGAGTCAAGGATCCTCAAGTCCAGATTCTCACGCCAGCTCATGACTCAGATACACAGAGGTGTATCAAGATCAACAGCAAGCTCAGACCTTCTCGTGATTCTCATCACAATTCCCACTCGGCTTAGTTCAGTCTGAATCAGAAGCAACTCTTTCATAGTCAGCAGAGTTATGCTCTCATAAAACCGGCACGACAGGACAATTAAGTCTTATGTCAATACTTATCCAGTTTCTTCACTTTGAGCATTCCCAACCATTTTAGCAATGCTTTCCACATCTTCCCCATGTGTTGTTATCTTACCTGGCAGACTGGAGTTGTTTGATTTTCCCCTAATGCCAACCATTGGCCTTAACATGGATTTTGTGGCTTTGTTTGAGAAGCAGAGGGCTGCCAGTGCTGTGAGGTGGGTTGGCATCCTCCCCCTTGTGTAGTCCAGGAGAATGGATAGATGATGCCTTAACTGGGATGCAGAGGAATCCTGGTGCTCACTCTCCTGCCCTGACAGGCACTCCAGTGAAARTCTCTTAATGTCCTCTCATCTGAGTTATCCTCTTGAACTCCACTTTCACTAGTTTGAAAATGGTTTCTGTAGTAATTAGTTGGTCTCTGCTCTTGAAATTTTTAAATCAAACAATTGACAACACACACACATACACACACAAATACATCTATGCTTATTCATTGCTATTAATATTTTTTTAAAAAATATCCTGGGTAAACTTCAGTTCGTGAACCTGCATAGGGTACCATAAAAAGAGGATAAATTAGTAGTCCTAGTATAAATCTCTTTTGCAGTAAAGTACATTCCTTCATGCTGAGAGCTGCTGAAATGACAAGTTTTGATAAGCTTGCATCCACAATTTTTTTTATATGTCTTCCTCTTTCCACAGTGCCAGTTGTGAGGTTTATTGAACAAAATGTAGCATGTACACAGTATTCTCCACTCCTTGCAGCCTCCTGGCAAAAGAGCCATTTTCATCTCAGAAAATTCAGAGGTGCGTAATCAGAGTTGCTAAAGGGTTTGAGTCAACTTTTTTGAGAGTTCATTGAACAAATTTTTTCTTTACCTGGAGGAACCATCAGATGCAACACAGCAGATGGCCAGATATTAGTGTCGCTTGCTGCTTTGCCTATGAATATTTTAGAGACAAAATACAGTGCATAGCTTTTTCTTAACTTTTCCTTTTTTGGGCAGCTTAAGCTACATGAGATGATTGTACCCACCGTGGCTTCCTATTACTGCCAGATGACTGAAAAAGAAAACTTCAAGCTAAATTTGGGTGTGCTTTCTCTTTTGGAATACATTTAATATGCAGTCCCTTTTCTTTCTCAATTCAAGCATAGCTTCTAAAGCATATCTGTGAATCACTCTTAAAAGCATCAGCCACAGCCATTTCAAAGCATTGCTGCTTGACAAATTCAAAGCAGATTGACCTGTTTGCCTATGCTAAAGCAGTTTAACTGMCTTGTTAATTTTAGGTGATGTTTCCAGACAGTGGCTTTCTTACTTCTAGAGCCTGACGGATCTGATTTTGGTGCCCTCAAGTCAGTAATAATTTACCCTACATATACTAACATAACATTAAGTATGAATAAGAGTATTGCCATCATACAAGCCTTATRTAAACTTGTTCCAGGCTCACTCAGTACACTTAATTCTGTTGTCTCCCCATTCTCATTTCTCTATTCCCCTTTGATTTTCTGATAGTCCTGTCAGTTGTTTCAGCAGCATATCCTGTCTTGTAGAACAACTTTCTGTTACAGCTCCTTGCCTTTCCAAATCTTTCTATATGGGATCTTATAGTAGTGAAACCTGTTGTCAGTCAGGGGTAACATTTAGGTACTATTAGAGAAGCGACACATGTTGGTTTTACATCACCTTGAGGTTCCTCAGTGTTGGCTGATCTGCCAGTGTCCAGAGCCTACAGAGGCTGGCAGAGAATTGTGGGAGGTTGCTTATACAGATGCACTATGATAGAAATAGAAATAGCCAAGGAACTATTTTAGGTACTGAAAACAACATAACTTAAAAAAGAAAAAAGCAGCCCAGAGCTGGTCTGCTCTCTAGGCCCATAGGAAACTTCACTGGGTAGAGCACTGTGGCTCTGCAGCTTTCTGCAGCTTTGTGGGCTCAGCCCTGCCCTCTGCACAGCCCCTGCTGAATCCCAACACTGTAGCCTGCGAGAGGGAGGAAGGAAAATCAGGCACTGATCAGAAACTGAACCTCTGTTCAGTTCTCAGCTGTGTCAGGGATTTATTGTCACCTTGAATATGTCCTTATCTTCTGTTGCTATTTCTGTCTGTAAAATAGGGAGGACATGTTCCAACTCCTCATAGAATAATTGTGGAAGTAAATCCAAGAAAACATTCAAATACTATTATAATAAATAATAATGCTGGTAATACTATTTATGACTGGGGTGGAACAGAAGTTCTTATTTCTGCTGAGGGCACAGCTTATTCCAGTTTTCCTTTTACAGTACTCTTTACTTTTCTAGAAGTGTTTCTGGTTTTCTAATTAAATAGGTTCATAAAGAGAACCCTTCTCCTTTGCCAATGCATTGTAACCCAACTGTAGAGCATTCCCAACAGGTGGCTCCTAGGTGTCATCTATTGGTCATGGATCTCTTGGGGTTCAACTTCAGGCAAAATATGTGTGCAGCCAYTTAAAAGAAGACCATAATATGTAAATAAAAAGTTGCATTTTGGTGTCACTGAAGATTCAAAACATTACCTGTGTCCTGTGCTTCATCCTGTTCCCATTGGAGGTGAGAGGAGCTTTGCTGCTGATTTCACAGGGAGTGGGTCTGGGGTGGGCTAATTGTGATATTTAAAGAGAAACATTGCCAGCCAAGTAATAACTTCCAGAGCACTGGGGAAGGCAAGTGTGTTTTGTACGTTTCTGTCTGAAAACACAAGACTGTGACTAGTCCACAGAGCCAGAGGCAGATTGCAGAATTAATGTCTCCCATGCTGGGGTTTGCTAAGCCATTCTTCAAGAAGGCTTCATTCCCCTAAGGTGCTTTTGTCTTCCTCTACTGTCAGGAATAAAAGACAACTCTTGTTGCTTAATTAAAAAAACAGGTAATTTATTAACAGGGAAAAAAAATAATTAGTAAAAAAAATAAAGTCCGGAATCCAAAAAAAAAAAAAAAATATAATAAAAATAAAATAAATAAAACCGGGTGGCAGGATCGGAGACCTGAGTAGCCTGTCCGGCTGTTAACCCAGGGCCGAAGCCTCGCAACACTGGGGTCTGCTTCAGCTAGTCTGAAACAGGGCAAATTAATTCAGGCTCTCTGAGGAGCTAGGCCAGCAACCCAGTGTCGASCTTTAACCAGGCTAGTCCAGGGCAAAAGAGCAGCTCCTGCTGCTGTGCAGGGCTTTTTATAATCCCTTGGCTCCGCCCATGACCGCCCACAGTCCAGCCCACAAGGTCCAGGAGGATTGGTGGAGTCCCGCAGTGAGATCATATGAATCTTCCAATGGCTCGCTGTCATCAGGGAGAGGGTCTTTCGGCGGGAAATCATCCTCATTGAAATTCAGGGCAGGGTGGAGCTGAGCTGCAGCCCAACTGTCAGTTACTAAAAATAGCCCGGGATTTCCCCAGGAGGGTCTACTGCACYTTAATATTGAAGCTTAAAGAATGGTCAAAAGGGAATAGGCACTTCTTTTAACATAAGGAAAACTTATGAAAASTAACTAAAACACCACACAAATAACTTGGAACAATCCAACAACTCACTATACAACATACCCTCAACAATAAAATTTCATAAAACTGTTCAAAAACATAACCTCAAAGGCAAACTTCATAAACTGGGGTTTTAACATTTTTATCCTATAACAACCAAATTTGATAGAACATTTTAACAACCTCTTAACATTACTAAGAATTAAACTCATTAAACATCCTAATAACTTTTACATCAATTAAGGAATCATTAAAAACATGCAAAAGCCAACAATAGGGGTGTTCATAAATAACATCTACACTCCTGTCTTTTCTTGACCAGTGCAAAGCAGGTTGGCACCTGAGCTGCCACATTGCATCCAGTGAAAGGAACTGTGCTCACGGAGGTAGCAGGAGAGAGCAGAGCTAAACCTGGTTTGCTATATTTAGCACTTAACCAGAGTGATCCTCAGTTTGCATGAGGAAAGATGGATCTGCTTAGAACAGATTTAGGAGTATGCACAGCAGCATTATCTCTTGTTACTATGTCTTCATTATTTCAAGAGTGGCCTGTTTCAACTGGCTGTAAGACAGCACTTCCTGAGGCATTAGGCATAATTAAAATTAACTTTCGACTGCCAAAACAAACARCCAGACTAAGTGCATTTTCCTTTCCTTTTTTTCCTTTTTTTTTTTTTTTTTGAGTTTTCTCTGTTGCTTTACTGAGTGGTGCATTGGTCCTTCAGAAATGTTTCTCCAACCCTTCTCAAGTTAGAGTAATCTGAAGTAAAGAGTGGGCGATCACCTGCAGTATCTGGGCTTGGTTCCATCCACAATAGAAGCAGATGCAAAATGAGGTGGGAGTTCCTGTTTGGGGAAAAGTGAAAAGCACAGTGCAAAAACAAAAGCCAATTTACAGCTTTTCTATAACTCACCATGGAGTGACATTGTTTTGACAGGTGAGAGGCAGTACAGCTCACTGTACTGAGGGAGATATTCTGAGTAGCCAGAATATCCCTTCGTAATGTGTGTGTGAAAAGGAAAGTAGACCAGAGGAAGTCTCCTAGTAGAGAGATTCTTGCTCAACAAAATTTAGAAGATAGTATCTACAGAAATACCAACCTTTCAAAAGCAACAATAATTAGGAGATTACCTAAGTATCACTACTCCATTTACCAAATCTGTGGAAAACTAACTGGAAACTCAATCCACATGCCTGCTCATTTTTGGCTATTATGCTAAAAGTAATTACATTATCAACCAACCAGTAAAATAGGCAAAACCCCATGGTGAATGCTGCCATTTCACTGATGTGTTTCATGGATGAATGACCTTCTCATTTCATCTGCATCTGAATTGTAAAATAAAGTAAAAGCAGAAAAAACATGAAAAARGGGGATGGAGATGCTTGCTTTGTTCTGAGGTGCCATGCAAAGACACAATTTTGACCAAGTTTGCACCGATAAATGCATGTGATTAAATATAGCCCTGCATGGGCCTCTGTGCCCTGAAAGCAGCACAGCCCTGTGGTTGTTACTCTACCAGACTGCACAGACCTACCCCTCAGCAGGGCTTATTTTGGGTACTGCCCTGCACTGCCTGGCTGGCACAGCTCCTGCGCTGGCTCCTGGGCAGCTTCCCCAGGTTTACACCAATTCCGTGGTGATTTGTAGATGTGCCCAAGTTCTGAACCAGGGTGACATTTTTTATGCGAAGAGGGGAAGAGAGGAAAAAGACCTATTATTATCTGGTATTTGAAAGCTGTGTACCTTACCTCTCTTTCCTTTTCTGTCTACGAGACTCTCACTGTAAGACTCCAGTAGAAAATGCACTGAGGAAAATTAAAAGATTTCTGCAGCATCAATAAGCTTTCAATCAGGCCAAAAGAGCAAGGTTGTGTGGTTGTCTGGCTGTTCCAATTCTCCAGTGTCCACAGTGGCAGGCTGTCAAGTCCAGCAATCCACATAAAATAAGCTTCTAGCAAAAAATAGAAAAAGCAACAGTAACAAATTATAAAACCAAGGGGAAAAAGAAGAAAAACCAAAACAGTTCATTTGTTCTTAAGTTTCTCAATTACACAAGTAGTTAAAGATCAAGTAGCTCCAACTCAAAAGATAAGGCTCAGCTAAGGCCTTGTGTGCCTGTCATAATTCTCCTGTGGTGCCCCACCAGTGGGATCAACCAGCCCAGAGAACCTCTTTTCCAGGCCTAGCAGAGCGTGTGTGTCTCCTAGTGCCTGGATCATTTTGCACACTGTGGCCACCTAAATAGCTGTGAGTAGCAGAGCTGCTTAAGCTGACATCAGCTGACTAAGCAATAAAGGCTCTGCTGTAATGTTTCCTCTTGGGGTGAAAACCCCAGACTTCTACTGCTCAAGTTTGTTGTTGCCCCTGCACAGAGAGTCTGCCCAGAACAGGCACACAACTGAGCAGAACTGATGTTGCCCTGGCTCTCCTGGGGTGCCAAGCCTTGCTGCCAGAGTAGTGCAAATAACTCATTGGTGCAGAACAAAATCAGGTCTGAATCACTTGTATCTTAAGCACAAAGAAGCCAGAGGGCATTTGCAATGTTTCTTCTGTGGCCTGCTCACCTGCTCATTTCTGAGCAGAGTGCTCAATGAATTCCCAAGTTTTAATGCAGTGTCAGAAGAAACATAAAGGTAATGTTGTACTACTCCAAGTGCCAGGTGTCAAGTCATAGCAGAAGAACAAACCTCACCGAACTGTTAGATGACTCATGATAGATGAGTCAGAAACTCTTTGTTTCCTGCTATACTGTAACCAATTTAGCAGGCTGCAAAACGAGAAAATGGAGCTGTGGATGACAAAGAAGAGATAATTTGTGAAAAATGCCCACAGCTTGTGGGGTAGATGAAAGACAAGATACAGCAATTAAAAAATACCAGGAGACACACTATGTGGGTACAGGGTGTGTCCCGGTTCTTCAAGCATTTGAGCAATTAAAATCCAAGTTATCATTCTTTCCAGTAGTTTTCAGTGAGCATAAGCAGGTGCCTCTTCCAAAGACCACTATCAGATACAAGCAGTGTCTGGCACCAAATGAAAAGCAAACGTGGATTCTCTAGTTTGCATCCTTTGTGAACTTTAGGGGCAGAAAGTGTTTTCTGTAGAAAAGCATAGAAAACTGCTATCAGTGGGATGTTGCAGCACTGAACAAAAGCAGAAGTTCAGAGGTTATTAGGAGGCCCATGTTCAAGAATAGACACCTTCACTTCTTTCATGTGGGCCAGATTTACCAGTGAAATGTGTTTCATGTGTACATGATCCAAGAAAGGCTTCATCACCTACCACATAACACCAAAGATAAAGAGTTAAACACAGCTCTGGGCCATGTGACAACCTTCAAAAGTAAGTGAATTTGCATTTTGATTACACTAGAAATAGCTTGGTGAACTAAAACAAATGACTTCTGTAAGATTTGTGATTCCTCCCGTGAATTAAAATATTCTGTATTTCCACTCCAGATGGTGGTCAGCAGAACAATGCTACATAATAGGCTCACAAAATAAGTCATGGTTGTTTCCTGTCATTCTGTTTCAAATGGAATGCTTTAAAATGAGAATTAGGAGATGTGAGGTAGAATGGGAGCTTAGATTTTAATGGCACAATTTGAAAAGTAACAAAAGTGGTTCAACAGCAACTTAACAAAGATCCTTGCTTGCGGAAGGCATCYCCCTGGGGTTCTTGACAGTATGGCATCTACATTCTCCGACATTTCAGGAATGTAGAATGAGCTCAGAGGGAAAACAATTCAGAGAAAAACCATGAAACTTATTATGGGAAATGAAAAACATCATCGCGAAAAACCCTCATCGCTCTATTTCCTTTATAAAAGAACTGATTGAGGAGTAACACAGTTACTGTCAGTAAGTACCAGCACTGAGCACACAGCGTGAATGAACTTCTCAGTATAGTGGACAAAATTATAACAAGATACATTAACTGAAAGGTGGACAGTTCAAACTAGGAATAAGGCACACATTTTTAACAGTTAAAGTAATTGAAACAATGTACCAAGGACTTCAGTGAATTTTCCATTAGTGAGAATATGTATATAATGACTGGAAATTTTTCTAGAAGACACCTAATTGAAACAAAAATTAATTCATAGAAGTTCAATGACATGTCATATACAGGAGGTCAGAGTACATTATCAAAAATGGGCCTTTAGRGCTTTGAAGTCTAGGACTTTATGGAACATTGAAAAGGTATTAGCAACTTTTCTTCCAGTAGAATGTCCTTACCAAAGATCAATTTCTCTATCTATCAATGGATTTTCCATACTTCTCAACACTCTCTTAAGTCTTTCCCAAATAAATTAGTTTGATGTAGTGAGATCAACAGTGATTTCATAGTGCCTTCTCTTCTTCACCCTACCTMAGTTATTGAAAGAACTATCTAGTCTAAATATATATAATCTTTTATTCCATTTGAGAAACAACCCACCCAATTATATTTCATTACAGCATCTTAAAATGAAAATTTAACAAACAGTAAAACTTCCAACTAAGAAATGCCAAAATCTTAAAACTTATTTAAAAATTAGCTCTGAACATTTTTCTATCAAGAGCTAAGTATTTTTTCAAAATAATATTGCTTACAGTTTCTAATTCAAGATTTTTCTGAGTTAGTCAAATGCAAAAGTTTTGGTCAGGCCACGTGGAAAATAATCTTTACATGCTTTAATAGCTCTGCTGATTTTCTTTCATCTTTCAAAACTTGTCATGTGCTAATACCAAGTCTGGAAAATGTCAGTCCCAGAAAACAAGCTTGTCAAATTAATGGCAACCAGAAAAAAAAAAGAAGAGGAGTGGTCATGTTAAAAACTGAACTCAGTGATAATTATAATGGAATTTTAGTGCACATTATCAGCTTGCCTGACCTAAACTGCAGACATTAAGAGAGCTGCYAGCAGAAATTGCCCTGGAGATGTGCTGAAGCAGCCTGTCTTTTGATGCCTAGACTGTCTTTTCTCGCTGGCTGACTTCATTCACATGCCTCATCATGCCAATTTACTCCAGTCCTTTCCCCTCCCTTCTCAGCAGTTGGATGTTGCAACCTATTTACAGTGAGGAGATTCCCTTACTGGGTGAACTTTCTGTTACCTGGCAGGAGAAATTCCTTGGGAATGAATGCAGTATCTGTGAAACAGCTAAGGGATTAGAGAAGTCTTTTCAAGACACTGAGGGTTTCTGATAAAGACCACAGCAGCACTCTGCCAAAAGAGAGTACTGATTCCATAARAAACTATGGGAGATATTTTGCAAGTAGAAACTGAGCGTCCATGTTAGGTATTGGTTAATATTGCTCCAGTCTCAGTGATGTATACAATGGCCGCAAATTTCACAGGCTTGATGCAAGTCTACTCACACTGCTGCAGGTAGTTTATATGTTACCCAGCATGACAAGGCATAAAGAATTCAGACTGGGAATATCCAAGGTACAGTTAGATCAGCATAGTGCAAGAAAAAAACACCTTTTTTCCTGCTTTTGTCTGCCTCTCTTCTTTCTCATCCATACTCTTGAGATTTTGTGTCCATTAAAAGATCCTCAGGTGAAAGCTGAGGTAGAAATGTATGGAGCCAGGCACACTCTTGTCTCACTGCCACTAGAAAGAAGCCACTTGGTGACTTTCCAATAGCTCCTCAGCAAGGCAGTCTACAGCTGCCTTGCTCTAAAATAGTCTTTCCCTTGGAGATATATCCACTTCCAGGACACCCTGCTTCCTCTTCCTGTTACATTCAGCTAGAATGAACGTGGATTATTGTCTCAAGTGCACTTAAGTGAAAAAAAATAAAATAAAACGGCCTTTCACAAGTKAAATAGTTCAGGAATTAGTGAAATATTGTGGACTTAAAAGAATGGCTTCTTTCCACAATGAATGGAAGCCAAAATGGCTGTGCAACTCATTTCAGCATCTAGCAGAAAAGCTGTCAGCCTGGTTATAGTAAAGATGATAATATCATGTTGTTTAATCTTATCGGGATATGTCCCCTCCAGTGGTTTCCTGCTGGTGAACCACAGAGAAGAGAGGCAGTAGTAAGTAAACTAGAGGAAGTGAGATGAAATATAGTACGCTGCTTTGGTTAATAGGGGATTCATGTGAAGGATATTGCTAATTAAAACCAATAGTATTTTCTGCCATTTGGGCTTTCAAAACCAGTTTCAGAGGATACAGAGGATGTTTTGTTTCGCCGAATTGCTCATATCTTAGGGAAGCCACTGAGATGAAATATTTGTATTGTGGTAAACTGTGCTTGCACTTTAACAGCAACATGTAAAACAGGCACTTTACAGAGTGTGAGTACATGGTTTCACCCACATAATGTCCAAATGAAAGGGCAGCTTGGGGTTAGAAGAACAAAATCCACCCTCAACTTACTCTGAGGTACAAGAAACTGCCAAATTGTAGTGGTTACTGGAATAGGAGCTCTTGTGTTCACCAGGCTATACATGCGTGGCTCCAGGGCTGCTGGATCTATGGGAACATGAAGTCTGGGGATTTGCCTGCAGTGCTGACCTTTGAACCAGCCAGTGGATGGCATGGTGATTCACTGGGAGTGTGTGAAGCCAGCGGCTGCCTTGTTGCTACTGCTCACAGCTTTCCTCTGGTTGACCAGAGGGAGTTGAAGTTGCTCCAAAGACCTAGCCAGGATTCCCAAATAGAGCACCTCACCTCATTAACTGCATCAGGAAATACTGAGCAACATCAGCAAAAAGATTTGTGAGTGAGATGACATCTTTATGCATTGGTGAGATCTTGTGCTCAGCATGCGCTTACTTCATCTGGATTCTAGGCTTGTGCCCAAGGCTGAGGAAACAAACCTAAACTTTCTGCAGCTTGCCTGTTCATGAGTGCCTTGTGTCAGCAAAACAAGCCTCATCATGTGGCTACCGGATGTCTTTTCCACCTCCAGCACCACTTCCGAGGATCCCACTCAGACCCACTTCCCTAAGAATGAATGAAAAAGTCCACTTTTGTTGTTAGAGTTGTTTTTACATCACTGGAAACAAACAGTTAGTAGGCGATGTTGGAACAATTCCTTGCACATTAATAGTGTCTGAAGACTAGCTTCGCACGTGGCTGAGCTGGGTACTTTGAAGTTAAGTATGAACAGGAGAAGTAAAGAAAAGCTACTGCAGGAAAAAGTTGGCACCCATCTTAATCGGAGCTGCCCAACCTGTGGGCTGTGGGATGTCTTCTGTCTGATTTCTGCTTGCATGTTTTTTGTGTAGCTGAGCTGTTATAATGCCTTCTATGTCCATATTGTCAAAGGCTGAACTGTCCTGCTGTGATTTATCCCAAATCTGCAGCGAGTGTCCCTCACTAGGCAATTCAAATAAAATCCATGCATCTGGGAAGATTTAGAACCTGAATGGAAAGTCAGTGTCCTCCTTTTTTCCAACCTTTTCAGTTACATGTTTATCAGTTTTTAGTTTGGGCAAGAGATTCCTCTTGCTCCACTTGCTTTTCTGCTCTTGAGGCTTGAACATTCCTTTATTATTGCAAGAAGCTTCTGTTTACCTCTTTTCACCTGTGTTCTGGTTTCTGGCCCTTGTTCTTCTCTTGTTGACTCYCTGAGGGTACACAGATGGTAGCCTGGAAGCCAAAAGGAATGATCCTGGAGGAGTGAGAGAGTGAGAAGGAAAAAGAGTTAGAGAGAAAAAAGAGTAAGAAAGAAAAAAAAAAAAAGAAAAAAGAAAGAAAAGCAGTGATCACAGATTCCAGATTGTCCTAACAGCAAAACCCTAATACATATCAGTGTGTTGGATCTTGTCAAGATACAGGTAATGATTATTTTCGGAATGCAACCTAAACAACATTTAGTGTGTTAGCTGTAAATATTTAGACCTGTTAAGTAAGGTGTCACAGTTCCATCACAAAGTACATTCTGTCAGCTGAGAAATATTTTTTTAAATTCACAGGCAATATGACAGTTTGTCTGTTCTTTAATGGTGGACATGAGCCTTAGAGGCACCACACAGCAGAACACTTAAGCATTTCTAACATCCAAATTAAGCCCCTTGAGACAGGACAGTGTGCAGAGGGGTGAATGCACCATATTGGCAGGAAGGAGTTAATCTCACCACTGCAGTCGGTAGGACTGAGTAGCATTTTTTCAGAGGATAAGGAAATGCCATGACTTACAGATAAGTTGTCAGGTATTTTAAGCATAGAGTTCTTTATGATTGTAGGTGAAACACCGAAATATTCTTGGAGGTAGCCGATTTGCATCCAAAGTGCTTTATAAAATTAGCCTTTAAAAGAACACAGAGTAAGTATATGCAAATATTGTTCTTAGCATACGAAGTATTACAGCTATTAGTATAGTGCACTACCGCCTTCCTAAGTTTGCACATGAAACGGAGCCAAGTTTATAAAGGAACCATTTAGCTTCACTGGCGGTGCAGGCAGGAGAAAATCGGCCGTAGCAGGGGTGGGTCAGGCACTACCCGGGCGAGTTCAGCCAAGCGGGCCGAGAGCGCGGCCGCGGGCGGCCCCGCGCAGCTGCCAGAGGACACCTGGCGGCGGCGGGCGGCGCTGGCCGGGCGGCTCTCCCGAGCCTCGCACCGACCGCACGGCGTCTGCGGAGCAGCCGCGCTGCTCGGCCAGCTTCCCTTCCTCCGGCGTCCTGTTCATCCACCGTCCCTCCGGCGCAAGAGGTGCAGCGTGCGAGAGGAATGACAGCAATGAGAGAAAATTCAGCAGTTGCTGCTGCAGAGTCTGTCCTCGGAGTGAGAGGGACTCATCGGAGCAAGCAGCCAGAGCCCTCTAGCACTGAGGACTTGGTCAGCACAGAAATCAGAGGCAAGCACTGCCTACATACTCTGYGCACACTCACACCTCTCCCGATTCCTTCTGTTTCCACTTACATTTTCTGTCATTCTGTCATTTCATTCCATTTTAAAGGAATGAACCTTCCAGGAAGGAAGATGCCTATAATAGGACAAAGTGAAAAATACACCCATCCTTTCACTTGTGGTGTTTTTTTCTGAGGCTTTTTGTCATGATAATAATATTATTCCTGTGGTCATGCCAGTACAGACAGTCTGCTGCCTAACTGGACTAGTGATTTTGGGTAGAAATGATAACATTCTAAAATAACATTTCAACCAAAACAGTAACACTCAAGCAGGCATCCAAACCCTAACTAATGAATGTAATGTTTGTCGGTGCTTTTAATCTTGACACCTCGAAGTTTGGTCTAGTAAGACTGCATGAACCTATGCTTAGATTTATGATTGTGGACTGTATTTCTTGATGTAAAATGTGCATTAAAGGAACACTTAAAGCGCAATAACCCAAAATTTGGCCTTTGGATCTTTAGTACACATGGCAGTTCCTTTCCACTAAAGCCTTCTGCTCTGTTTCCAGCAAAAGGTAAGCAGTGAGGAGAAGTTTACTAGGCAGTGGAATACTTGTAAATGTCAACATTCAGCCTGCTTGCCAGAGCTGAGTGAACTGGTACAACCAGAAAGTTACTTACCCCTGAGAGGTGGGTATGGGCGGAGGGGAAAGAAAGCAAGAGAGGACTGGAAAAACATAAAAGAATCCTGGATTGTTTCTGTAGGGTTCTGTAGGAGTAGACTTTATTCCAATGGTATTGCAGGCCTCATCATTTGGGGTAGCAGATGGAAGCAGCCACATCAGTCCTGACATCTTCTATTTTGCAACCTCTATGTAGAAGTTGGTCCTATGATTACAGATATGGTTCTTTGCAGAACTAGCTCGCAGAGTAGAAATAGGGACATTCAAATTCTGAAACCAGCCTTTGGTTTGCTTACCAGAACGTGTGGAGGAGGTGGAGGAAATGCGAATACCTAGCCATAGCTTATTTGGCAGGCAAACTAACCTGTTCAGGGCTGCACCACACAGAGGGAAAGCACCATGCTCCTGACCATGTGAAACTTAAGAGTGGTACACAGGAGACAGAACACACAGGGCAGTTCGAGGATTCCACTGCCATGTGTTTCTTCGCTCTAGGTATCCCCGGTTTAAAGATGTTGGGTAAGTGCAGGCACTACCGGGATGCGGACACGGCATCCCCGCMGCAAGCCCGGAGGGTCTCGGACGGGTTTTCGCCGAGGCAATGTGAGATGACAGAGTCCCAGTCACCCCGCTGCTCGCCACCCCCGKAGCTCCCGCGGGAAGGAGCCGGGGGGCTTAGGAGCCCGAGAGCGGCAGCGGGACAAGGGCGGGAGGATTCCGGGGCTCAGGGGCCGGGCCGGGCGGCGTTGTCCAGGGTTTTGAAAGCGAAGACGAGTGCCCGTGCGGGGCAGGGGCAGGGGCAGGTGCCGGTGCCGGACCGCTCTGCCTGGCGATTCTCCGCCGGCCCTCGGCTGGGCACGGCAGCGGCTGAAGGACCGGGCGCTCACCGGCTGGCTGCCGGGGAGGGCCCTTCCCGGGGCCCCCCGTGCTCTCCCTCGCTCCGTCCCTCACCCCACCTGTTGCTCGCTTCCGATCCGAAGCTGGCCGCCCGTCCCCGGGGCTCCCCGGGCATCCCCTCCCGCGCCCCCGCCGCGGCGGGCGAAGGGCGGTGGGGGAGGCGGTGTCGGGCCGCGGGGCGGGGCGCGGGGCTTGGGATGCGCGACAGCGCGAGCGGCCAATGCGGAGTTCGCGGTCCCCCGGGGCCGCGCCGGCGGAGCCGATGGAGGCGGGGCCGGCGGGCGGGGCCGGCGGGCGGGGCGGGGCTGCGGGCGAGCGGGGGAAGGCGAGCGCGGGTGTGAGTGCCGGTGCTGCCCCCTCCCTCCCGCCGCCGCCCCGCCCTCCCGTCCGGCGGCGGAGCCGCACTCCAGAGCTAGCGCCGGGCAGAGCGCGGGGGAGCGCCAGGAAGGGGGTGGCGGGGGGACGAGAGGAGGAGTAGCAGCGGCGCCCGCGCCAGCCCGCAGAAGCCCAGCGGACGCCCCCCGGTTCGGTGCGAGGCTCCGGCGCCCCGCGGGTGGCGTGTCCCGCGGGAGAGGAGCGGAGCGGAGCGGAGCGGAGCCCGTGTGCGGGGGGGGCATGGGGGTCCCGCAGCGGGAGCAGCCGGAGCGCGGGCAGCGGCGGCCGCGGCAGCACCAGGTAAGGAGCGGCGCCCGCCGCCGCGTGCGTGCCCCGCGGGCGGGCGAGGGCTTTCCCTCCCGGGAAGGGCTCGGGAGCAGTTCGGGGAAGGGGGTGCCGTGAAGGCAGGCCCATCTCCTCTTGCCTCAGGTGCTGTTGAGAGGGAGGCTCGGCTTCTCCGGGCTCCGCGGGAGGCCGGAGGCTGGGGCGTGGGAGGGAAGCGGCGGGGAGCCGCGGGCTCCCCTTCTCTACCGGCATCCCGTCSTCGCCCCGGCCGCCGCACGGTGCCCGCCGAGGCTGGGTGGCTGCGACCGGGGCGGCTGCTCCCGCACGTCGCCTTTACAAATAGCGATGCGATCCGCCTCGTAAAGAATGGCCGCGGGGGCGGCGGGGGTGTCCGCCGGGTCGCCAGTCACCTGCAGGGCGGTGTTGCCGCCGGCTGCGGCAGCCCGGGCACGCCGCTCGCCTCTCCGAATCTCACTACAGGAATAATGGCAATCACGGAGTAAGTTTGCCTGGATCGGACATCTCTGGGGTAGAGCTGCTATTCAGAGCGCGGATGGTGCAGCGGGGACCGCCAAGAGCTTGGGGTAGCAGAGGCTACCCTCTTCAGCCCGCTCAGTTTCCTTAAATGATTTTAATGCCCTTTATTTGGTTGCTGGATACAAGGCTCAAGCTGCATCCTTTTGCACTCTTTGTTATCTTGTAATACTCCGATGGCTGTTCGGGGGTTCGTTCTCCAAACTTACCCTTCCATTCGTTAAATAGTAGCCAGCTGGGCTCAACTTTGCTTTGGATTTCATGTTGGTGGCTCCGCATCCGTTCCGTGCTGGGCGGCAGCGCTCGGCTGGGCTGGTGAGAGCCCCTGCGAATGGGGAAGTAGCGCTAGGCAGGCTTGACAAAGGCAACTCCGAAGCTGACAAATTTCAGATATGGCTGTTAAGGTTCACGAAGTAGGTCAGCAAACTACCTTAGCACTTGGTGCTGCATTATTTTAACGCATCAGCAGTTTGAATACTTGCTTTCAGCCTGGCTTTTCTAGAGGAAACGAGTTTTATTTTTTTATGATGCAAAAGACATGCAAAGTTAAAGAGAATTGCACATGTAAATTTTCCCGAGCTCTTTTGTGCGCAATTTTCACTTCTAAAAGTTAACACTAGATGGCTTTCTTATATCAGCTATCCTGCAGGAAAGGAAGGCATGTAATCTGTCTCTGCAGCCTGCTATTTCTGTATTTGTCTGGTTTTTTTTCTTCACGTGAATGGTAAACTGTCTTCTGGTCAGTTCTGCACTGATTAGATGCGAGCAGATTTGAAGTTTGCTTACTAGCTGACATAATTGGTTGTTTTGATCAGCTCATGTTGCTGCTTATAGACATTATTTTACATGTGTGATACTAATATCTAAAGAAAGTTCGTTGAGTTGGAAGGTAACTGCAAAATATTTACGTTGCTTTAAAGGAAGGCAGCTGGATAAGGCAGGATGTTTAAAAATGGGGAAAAGCCAATAATTCAGTCTCAGTTGTTACTTAGTTTGATGGACTTATTTTAAAAACGACCACAGTGCATTAATGTTATTTGTTCAGCTATTTTTTTTCCCAGATTCTGTACCTAGCTACCTTAGACTGAAACGTTTTGGAGTTGGGTTCAGAAACATAGTGCTTCACAGCGTACTGGATATAGGAATGCCTTGGCTTGATGCCTTATTACTCTATTTCTTGTGTTTTTTCAAAACTGTGCCAATTGTCAGTGGGCATGCATTATTTGCCCTCCATTCGCTTCTTCAGTAGTAGCTCTGAAATACTTCAATCTTAAATTTGATCTTTGAAATATCTTTTATTATTAATGCAAACATGTTTAAATCATCAAGAGCTCTAATGCATTATAGATATTTAAACATCACTTAGGGTCCACAACAGTTGATTTATAATTTATGTAGCATTCATATAAAGCTGGATTTACAGAGGTCTGAATGTATTGTCTTGATTTTGCATGCCCAGTGGGTCACCTTAGCGGGTCATGCAGCACTTAGATGTAACAAGAAGGAATACTTGTAAGGATGCCAGACTGTTTCACCAATCCTATTGGATCAGTTAAAGATCATTTCATTCATATATGCCAAGGATAAAATGTGAAGCCTAGAACTAAACAAAACCTCAATTCTTTGTAGCTGGTATTTGCTTACTGTGCATATCAGAGTATTTTCAAAGGTTTATATTTCATTTTCCTGAAAGAAAGGTAATATGATCTTCCTTTTGTAGGCATTTTCTGACATGCCATTACTCAAGTGCATTGTGAAATACTCTTGCAAATGAAGAGAGTCAAATGAGGAACTATGCAAAGCAGTGGTCAAACAGGCAAAACCATCTCTGTTTTTTTTTTTTGCCGTTTTGGACTTTTATGACTGAACCGAGGCAGTTCATTTTTTCACTTCCAGCTTCATACTGGACTTAAGCAGTCATTGCACCTAAGCTTTTTGTCTTAGCAGATCACCCGTTCCAACTGCAGGAGAAAGTAAGTATTTTCTCCTTGGCTTGGCTGGAGTTAGGATTATATTAGGTGGTTGGATGTTAAAATATTTTCAGTAGGTTCATACTTTTCACTGCTGAGAGGTCTAGTTTGGTAATATTGAGGGAGAAATGCTATGCTATTATGATAATACAAGTTACAGATTGTGTAAAGAGGGTGGGGCACTGGGTTATCTAGTTTCTCACGTTAGTCATCCAAGATTACCAACAGTAGCTGTTTTGACAGCTTGAAATGAAATCAGGGTTTGACAAATGCTCTTTTCTCTTTCCGTGCAATTTTTGCTTTACAATTTAAAATGCTTTGCAATTTTAAAATGTTTGGGTAAGCTGGGTTGTGGATCAGTGAGGTGGAGATGGGTGTTTATTTTATGTATGTTGCAATACTGTACTCAGAGTAGAAGATTTTTTTGTATTAGGTGACGTAATTTATATCTGATTCTTTAAAATGTTACCTCTTGCAAAGTCAAGACCAACTTCAGTTTGTCTCTTTACTTTCAAGAGAATTTTCATCCTTTTATAGATCTGAACAGTTAGTGAAGTTTAAGGTAGGGGTGCCCCTGACAGTCTTTTTCTACCCTGGTTTTTCTACCTGAATTTTGAGGAAGTACTGTGAGGACTGTCTMCCAAGTCCAAGAATCCAATAAGAAGAATTTATGAGGGAATTTGTATTTAGTAGTTGTTTGTTTGCTTGTTTGCTAAACACAAGTTGTTCACATAAATTGCATTAAGAATAACATTAATTCCTGATGACATTCAGTGATGATGCCATATGACTGGTTAGGTTTTTAAGAATTGTCAGGACTTCACATGAATAGCTGTCTTATTTTTTTTAGTTTGTTGTGAAAGAGCAAACTTAATGTTAAACATCTGATTTATCCTGACAGAAGTAAATGAGAGAGAACCTGCTTTCCTTTGTAGTAAAGCACTGACCCCAGATTTAAAGCCACTTTGAGGCATAATTGAATGAGCAGAAGATTGAAAAGGATTATTATAATTGGTGATACTCTTCTAGTTTTTAGTTAGACAGGACAGCAGTAGGCAGAAATGTCATTGTGATTAGTTTGCACCATAGTTCTTACTAGAAGATATGTAGGCTCTTGTTTGGATCATGAAACTGTAATTACATCAGCAGTTAGCTACTCAAGACTTAGAAGTGGATTCTTCTGGTTTTCTGGAATGTCTTAAATAATGAGAAGTGCATACGTAATTAAAGGTTTTGTTTAAAAAAAACAGTCTTAAATCCTTATGGAGGTAATGTTCTGAACATGAAATAAATGTAAGCAGCTGCTGTCCCGTCTTTTTGGATCTGCAAGCAAACAGCTTTATTGGATCTGATGCTTGTAAGACATTTTAAGAACAGTAGATGTTTGAAATGAAGTAGGCATTTATTTTAGTTGCTGTTAGCTGGGGATTCTATGTTCCTTAGGAAAACTACCTGTAGCCGCTTTTTTTTTTTAAGCGGTGACATATAATGTAGAAAGATACCATAGCTATTTTTTGAAAGTGAGGGAATCTAGGAGTAGTAAATTGGCTTGTAGTAGCTGGGAGGCTGGAAGGTGGCAGTAGCTGAAGTTGTCATGACTGCCCCTCCCCCTCAGCAGCTTAAATAGAATTCTGAGCCCAGGAGTTGGAGTTTTGCCATTGACTTGGAATCTTTTCTTATGTAATGTCTTCATTTTTTGTCCTGGATCCTGCAAAGTCCCATATCCAGCTCTGCAGATATTTGTGTAATACTCCTGTGTTATTTGCCGTTTCTTCTTTCCTCCCCCTCTCCCTTTGCTGCCTGAATTCTCACTGGCATAGTGGCTGTGGATTGTGATAATGCCTGCCTGCATTTGTGTGTATTATGTGTCCTCTAACATAAATCCCATCAAATCATTTTCATATAACTTATGCCCGAGAAGTCATATTGTGAAATACCTATGATTCAAAAGCCTACCTAAAAGATGACAGAATCAAAGCTCTCATAAGACTCGTCAATTTGCCCTTCCATTTCCCTTTAGGATCACCAACTTTTTTTTTAAACCTGATACAAACTGTGATGAAATTATCGAACTGTTTTATATATTGCAGAAACAACAGATTACAGTACTTAAAATGTTTTTATAAGGAAAGGTACTCTGAGAACACTAGACATTCTGTGGCAGATTAATTTAAATACAGTAAAATGTGTTTTAATAACTTTATAAAATTTTTCCAGTGGCTTGGTTTTTTTTGTGTTTTGAGTTTTGGGTTTGGTTTTTTTTTTCACCCTTGTTTGTTCCATATATATGAGATGAAAAGGAGATTCTGGGCCACCTCTTATTTAATTTTGAATTTTTGCAGTCACTTCAGTAAAATTTGATAAATTCTTAAATGACAATGAGATGGCAATTAAGGTGAGTAAGGACAGAGTAAAACATTCTAAAGCATGTGTTATAAATGGACATACTGTTAAAATATTTTTTGCCTTTTTTTTTTCTCTTTCGTGTGGGGGAGTGAAAACAAATACTTCAATTAATGTGTAGTTAGCAAAACTCACTGCAAGAAAGCAGCTCTGTCTCCTGTGTTTTGTGAAGAAGGTATTTGTGAAAGATAGGAAATTTCAGTCTGTTGTTTTTCTTCCAGGTTTGTTGTTTTGGGTTTTTTCCCACCTGAGAGTTACAAGTTATTTATTCACTCTTTTTCTTTGGTTATTTTCATTTGTRGCTTTCTGTTCAAAACTAATTGTTTCCTACTTTTAGATACCTAAAGTGCATTCAAGGAAAAGAGCACTCCTTTGCTTCTAGTGTTTTTCTAGCTTYTCAGCACTGAAAATGAATACCTGACATGTTTTAGCATGAAATCTCATTGTAACATTAGTGTGACACAAAGTGGGGAAAAAAAGTGTGGGGGGAAAAAAAACCAGAGCAGTRTGGCTGTGTCTGTGCATACATTCTCATGCCTAATGTGCACATCATCTACACCGTGTAAGCAAGCATATGTATTTTGCTGTGCTGGTCTTGCTTATTGTAGTGGCAGCTGCTCTTGAAGAATTAGGAGCGGTTTACAGTGATCAGGTTGTCCTTGGTGTTCTGCTGTAGTAAAGTAAGCCTTGGTTTTACTTTGTAAGGTTGTCAGGACAACAGCTTATTATTCTTGCTCCTCGTGGTGTTTCTCTATAGCGGTGGAGGGAGCTGTTTCAAAGACTGTGCCTGCCTTGCCTCACTGGGCTGCAGGATTGCCAGCTGTGATTTGGGTTTAGCAGGATGCTCTGGGTTTGTCATGTAAAAATTCTAATTGATGATGAATGCGAACCCAGTGTGATAATAATTTTGTTCATTGGACTAATGCAAAACAACCCATTGTATTTACAAACCCATGGCCTATTTTCTCCACAGTATTGTCATTAATCTTCTCTTCCATCTGAGGCTCAGAGAAAAATGTTTGAAGTTTGACAGTATGGAACCTATGATAAGAGTTGAGACGAGGTAGGAATTAGTTTAAAGCTATGTTATGTCAGTGTGCTGCAGTCTGACACTGGAGCTAACACGTGAAGCCAACTGGGGGTTTCTGTTAGGTTGAGTTTGTGATGTCTTTGACAAAAACATCAGATGAAATTGGTGTTCAATGATAAGCCATACAGTAACTGTTGAGGTGTTGTCATTTTGACGAGCTACTGTTCATGTTACTTGGTAAATTAGAAAAAGAATGCACATTGTTAAATGCAGCAACCTAAATGACTACAAAGTAGTTCTCTGAGTGTGGTCATTAAATGCAAGAGGTGCAAATATTTTCGACTGCAATAACTTTTAGATTGTTGGGATGCTCAGGGGTGGGAAACTTGTTGGGGTGTTCAGCAGGGAAGATTACACGAAGAAATTTTTTTTTTAAAATTTCATAAAATATGCCAAAACATGGGACTTATTTTGGCACTTCCATAGCTTCCTTTATRTTATTGATATAGAGATATTCCTTAGCTTAATCCAACTTCTTCGATCTGGGTTGAGCTGTAGTAGTCAATTAAATGATGTCCAGGTACTTAAAATCCTTTTACCAAAACAGTAACCTCCTATCTCAAATTCCCTTTTCAGACAACTGACACAATAGTCCATTCACAGAGTAATTTGGCAGAGATACACAGGCATCTGCATTCGGTTGTGGAAACTGGCTGGCAGAATTAGAAGCTATTGAGATAAACCTGTCAGTGTTCAAAAAGTTTTCTCCTTTGTCTGGCTACCATTTTTTTGAGAGCAGGCAGATACTCCAGAGATGGGCGTATTCACCTTCTCAGATTCTCTGCTGCTTTCTGCACCCTCCCCCAACAATTTTCTTAGTATCTTTGTACATGTCTTTGAATCACACAATCTTGTTTGCATAGGAAACCATTTCAAAAGGTTATTTTTAAAGTTGTTGAGATGAGGTGGAGTAAACATAGTGATTGGTGTAATCCATAA
Organism: Amblyornis subalaris; assembly: GCA_018881555.1. Classification (NCBI taxonomy): domain Eukaryota; kingdom Metazoa; phylum Chordata; class Aves; order Passeriformes; family Ptilonorhynchidae; genus Amblyornis; species Amblyornis subalaris. The sequence goes on from JACAXG010000060.1 coordinate 2,305,343, forward strand.
CAACATGAGAACAGATTTGCTTGTTTCCACTTCTCTTTAAATATAGAATTTGACCAGGTTGTTACAAGAAGGAATCAGGATAGGTGAGATTATCTAAATTGGTCAAGAGCTGTACAGGTGGTTGCTCAGAGTGCTACACTGAAAAACCCCAGGCTATCAAATATAAATTGAGCTCTAATATTTTCTATACAGGATGATGTTTCTACTGAGGGAGCAAAGGGTTTTTCTGACATTCTGAGCCAGGCTGCTTAACCTGGATCCCTGGAAATCATTGCTTCTGTAGATTTCTGAGTGAAGGGCAAGCAGTCCTTCATTAGTCTGTGAGATCCTCAGATTTGATAATTTTGCTAATGTCTATTTCTGTTACACTTGGGATGCTTTGTGCTTTTTCTCTGTGGTTGTTTAACTTTTAAAATGAAGTTTCTATAAGCATAGCTACCCTTGAAACTTTATCAGATTCTGCTGAGTCAAACAGGATCAAAAAATCTGGAGGTGGAGGGAGGTGTTGCACTGTATGATTGCATAATGCTTGTTTCCTTAGGAAATAAAAATAGGTGACCATTCTTTCCAGCATACTGATCTGCAGCAAATAGATACTACATTTGAAAAGTGTTTTCTTTTTACTTTGCGTTTTACTGCTGCATTTTTAAAGTACTGTTACATATATRAGATTGTATTAATACTGTCAATGTATAGAGTGTACCTTTGTGCCTGGTAATGGGCATACAAACTGTGTCTTTGTATACACATATTGTTAATTGAATATCYACCTTGCTTTGTGTGGCTGAGTGTTAGAATGTTTACATATATGCATCCTAATAATTCTTTCTCCTGGGGAAAATAGATACCTCGTGGTAGTGTTTTTATCTTTCTTATGTAGACTGCACCCAACAGTATCAATATTCCTATCCACTCATTTTACAGAGTTCAGTATGCCTGTAGGTCAGAGGTGTTTAAAGCTGCAAGTTAGAGATTATTTTTTTCTGTCAGCTGTCTCAATTGCATCTCTCAGTACAATTGTATGAATTCTTTGTGGCAGCTACAGTAATCACTGTGGGGAAAAGTAATAATAAGAAATAACTAAAATCTGTTAGATATTTCTCTCTGTGACTTAACAACAGCTTATAAGAGTGAAAAAATAACTCCACAATATAAACCATTCTCAGCAAGTGCTGTGTTCTATGGGTGTGAACATTTGCTCAACTAGAAATCCCCTAAGTAGAGGTCATTGTGTCTGTGGCAGCTGTAGGTATAATACGAATCAATTAAATTGATAAATGAGTTTAAGTAATAATTTGTATTGCTTTGTTTGTTATAGTGTGAAGTCTTTCTCATTTCATGATTCATGTATAAGGTTGGTTCATGTATTAGGTTTCCTTGGTTGGGTGATGAAATTAGTTTTTATTTTTATGGACTATGTTTAAAGATTCTGAAACTTAAAACCATTCTGTTCCATACATAAACATATTTTTCTTTAGACCTATGTTTTCTTCCTTAATAGGAAGAAGTCTAGTGCACTTGGTTTGGTTTGGGTTTTGGTTTTGTGTTTAGTTTTGTTTCGGTTTTTTCCCCTGAGCACTAATTAAAATGGCCTCATGTGAAGTTTGAGTATCTTTTATATTCTTATTCCTAGTCCTGGGACYTTGCTGTGTACTACTGAAACTAAATGCCATCAGATTATATTTAGTATTGCTTATGGCAGTTGGACCATCATTTATCTTGAGTTTATTCAGGCTTTTAGCATGATTTTCACATCATCTGTATAACCGAGTTGCAGTGTTATGGTTTGGATGGGGGGACTGCGTTGATTGTCAGGCTCAAAACGTAGCAGCTAATGGTTTATATTCCACCTAGGGACCAGTTACAAGTGGAGTACTGTGCTGGGACCGGTTTTGTTTAGTGCTTTGATTGGTGACCTGGAGGAGGAGATGAAGTGTATCCTCATCAAATTTGCATGTGACATCACACTGTGGGAGTAGTTGGCACGTTGGAGGATGGTGCTCTGTGGCTTAGAGAGGCTGGTGGAATGGACTGTGATGAACCATGTGACATTCAACAAGGATAAATGTGTGTTCTTACCCCTTGCCACAGGATGGGGTGGGGAGTGACTTCCTGGGAAACAGCTCTGCTGGAAGGGACCCACACACTCTGACAGACTTGAGTCAGCATGTCAGGCTTCACTGACAGTGAAAAATGCCAGCAGCATATAGTAGATTTTATAAACAGAAGTACAGCCAGTGGATTGCCAGTAGTCAGTATTCCTTAGACCACCACATTGGATATACCCCATCCAGTTTTGGTTGCCCAAATACATATTCAGTGGAAAGCCAGGAAAGTGAGAGGCTTGGAGCACATAAGGAGAGACTGAGAGAAATGGCTTTGCGTAGCCTGGGCAGAAGAAAGCTCAGGGGATGCTTAACAGCTGCCTCCTGAGGTGATACCTAGCAGGTTATCAAGAAGACATAGCCAGGCCCTTTACAGACGTACATGGCAGGAGGAAGAGAGACAGTGGTCACAGCCTGAAACAGGTGAGGTTCTGATTGGGCACTTGCAAATAAATATCACCCTAAGGACACTGAGGAATTGGAACAGCTAGCACAGGCAGGTTGTCAAATCTATATCCTTTCCAGTTTTTTTAAGACTAGACTGGAGAAAGCCCTGAGCAAGTTGATCTGAATACAGTGCTGTGGTGGCTTGCAGTGCGAGTTAATCGATGAAATACCACAACTTTTTAATGGTATCAGTTGCTCTGATAATTGAGAATTTTAGCTGATATTACAGCATACTGTGATTCCACTTTATTATAGTACATAATTCGTACAAAATACTTCTTTATTATAATATTGGGAAGATCTTTTTACAAGATTAAGTATTACAGGCTCATATTATATATTCTTTGTTTAAACCAGTTGACAAGAGTTCCCAGATAAATTATTGGCAGTTAAATATTTTATAACTATAAAACTTAACAATAAAATAAGTGCTTTAAGACAATAGCATCCTCTCAGGTTTGGCTTCAGATATACTTTGCTCACCTTGTCACTGAACTTTAAAACATGATTAGCAACACTAGAATTTGAATGTGTGAATTTCTATTGAGCAATTCTGTTGGATCTCTTCCAAAAGATTGTTTTACTGTTAAAGAGCAGGATGTGAATTTGAAATTGGCTCTCAGCAAGTCAAACTTACATTTGTATGTAGTTATTTTGCTTTGGCTACTAATTTTAGTATTGTGAAACTTGTGGTAACCTACGCTARAGTTACCTATGTACTTGGAAAAAAAAGCTGCAGCCTTAACCTCTCAGTTTCATTAGCTGTAAACAAGAGCCAGCAGAACCTCAGAAGCTTGAGATGATTCCTGTTCTTGCTCATCCAACTTCACAGTGGTTATACTTTTAAGTATTTCTATGTTTACCGAAGCATGAACCAGACCTTCAGATCCCTGTTTTGGTTTTTAGAATCCATTTTATTAAGTGTTTAACATTTCAGGCGTTTGTATAACATTCAGCTTCAGTATGAAAGAGGTTGCAAATGCATGCTGAGATAATCAAAACAAACAGGAAAGGGAATGGAAAGAATTTCCTTTAGGGTAAAATTCCTTGAAGTTGAAATAACCCTGATAGATAGTGCTTGTCAGTTGGCAGAGAAAGTTAGGACTTGCCTTCTGAAGATTTTTTACTGAAAGTAGAAGGACATGGAAAAGCTCAGTCCTTTTTAAGCCATACTTTCCGCAAAATGAATTAAAACATTAATTATATTAAACTGATGAATCTCCAAAATTGTTGAATTAAGACTGATGATAGGTACAGATCAGCAGCCCAAGCCTGAAACCTCCTTGCCCTGAACTGAGCTACTCATTTCTTTTATAATCCAGTTGTTACAGAAAATAACTATAATTGTGTCTTTACTTGTTTTCTTTTCAGTGTGGTACTGTATCAGATACTTCCTTAATTCCAGGTTAAAAGCAGGTTTTTTTTGAATACCATTGATGAGCTGATCTATGAATCTTTCTGCTGTGTAGAGCTGCAGCTCCTGAACCAGCTTCTCCTTGATGCTTGTGGGAACCCAGCTGAAGCAGTAGCTCTTGCTGAGTTCCTAAATAGGTTGAGTATGGCTTATGTACCACGCAGTGACAGTAATTTAAAATACAATCTGCCTAGAATTTTCATATCTATGACATGTCTTAGAGCTTCCTTCCTCTAAATTGTGTTCTTTCATGCAGTCCAACTCATCTTTTGATTTTATCGAGGTTGGCACGGTTGCTAATGGAATACACAGGAGAAAGCAGACCTTTGTGGCACCTAATGTCAAACCAAGTACTTCAGCTGGCCAGCTCTCAAATGAGACAGTGTAGATTACCTGCTTTTTGTATGTAGATGTATCTTATAAAATCTTCAGAACTAAGTAATTCATAAGTGAGTTTAAAAAGTGTTCGTTGGGATTTTATTTTCAGAGCTTTTGAACTTAATCTTTGAAATTAATCTCCTGATCTTTCCACTTAACAATAAATTCTTTGCATGATGGAGAATTTTCAGAGAATGTGAAATATATTCTGTTGTGATGAAACTAACCCAAATAAAATGTTGACCTTAACATAAACTGTATTTCTATTTCTGAATGCTATGCAGTGTGACAGAGTAATTGAAAAATGGAAGTTAAAAACACAACTTCTGAAGGTGATGTGCTTTACAAAAGTTTAAGGTGAATATGTGAGAAGAAAGCAAATAGCAAGATGAAACAAAGTTTATGGAGTAAACACTTATTTCTCAGTATTCAGGAAGTAAGTATTTTCTCTAACTTGTTACGATTTGGACTGAATTATAAAAATATTGTGTCTTCATTTTGTCAAGCTCACTCAAACTGAGTTGAGTAATCTGAGATATGGTTACTCAGTGGGAAGGGTACTGAAACGAAACCCATCAAAACCCCCACAYTATTAAGGAAAGTGATTGAGAACTGTTGTTCTGGAGCTTTAAAAGCATTACATCAGCTGCACCTACTTTGGTCTTYGGGTTTTTTTCTGTTTTTTTTTAAGATTCAGCTAGAGGTGGCAAAAATACCTATTACTTGAGCTGTCYCCTCATCTATCCTCCCTTTTCTCCTCAGGAAGGCAATATGGCTATTATTTAAATTCTTAATGGAAAGATCACAGATCACTATCTTGTAGTGGTTGCTTTTTTCAGTTGTTTCATTTTTATGGCTTTTGCTTGCTGTAATAGTTTGACTCACAGATTTGATCACATACCAGTGTTTTGGTTACATGCACCAAAATAAAAACACAGCTTGCTGTATTTGCTTTGTATTTTTCTATTTCTTGACTGTGGTTTTTTTGTTCATTTAAAGTAGATTTCAACAAAATTGCAACTAATTGCCAGTAGCTCAGCTGATTTATAGCAACAATATAAAAATTCTCATAGTTGAGCTGACCACAATAAAACCTTGCAGTTACGAGATTGTGAAACCTAAAATCTGAGCTTCTAATAAAACGTTTATGGCCTTCAACGTTTTTGGCAATAAATTAAAAGAAGAAATCTGTTTAGAATGCATTTTTTCCTTAAACTGTAATGACAGGATTTCTACTCTAATACTGTTCTCCTCCCACATACAGACTTTCATTCTACAGTAAAAGTTTTCATGCCCTTCACTTGTGCTCGATTCTGTCTCCCACACCCCTCTACTGACTTGCCATTACCCACTTGTGCAACAAAAAATGACTTTGTTTAGACAGCGTAGGTCTGTGGTACAGCTGCATAACTCACTGAAACCCTGGGTGGTTTACTGTGCCCAAAGGGGCCCAGTTTGTGGTTTGCCTCTCTGGAGGCAGAGCACACCTCCRGGTGAAAGACAGCTGACTGTCAGGTCATGGGCACCTTCTGGCTGGGAGGTGTGTGCTCAGATTTGCTTCCTACCCATAAGGTTTCACATTTATTGCTGCTCTCAGCACCTGAGTAGTCCAACAGCACAGGTGGCCCCTTGACCACTGGCAAATYAGTGAAATTCCTTTTCCAGCTATGCATTTTAGGGGACTTGCACAGTATGAAGTAGAGGAATAGATGCAGTATGTTTTCTCTAAATTTGTAGAGAATGTTCTGTCCTTTCAAACAACTTAAAGTGATTTTCTGTCTCAGTAGTTAGAGGAAATAAAAACATTRCAGGAGGTTCCGAAGACCAGAAGGTGTATATGGTTCACAGAGATGATGGTACAGGAGAGGGCTGGAAGGGGTTGGTTTTTTTAAGGGACTTTAAATGCCTAAATACTTTTCAGGATACAAATCTTGGCCTTTTTGGTTTTTTTCTCCCCCCATGTTTAATACCTAAGGGATTAGCCCCTTTTAGCATATGGATGAGGTATGAAAAGGAATAAACACTGTGATGTTCAGGTATGGTGGCAATGAAAGCCTCTTGAGCTTCTATGTCGTCAATATATTTTAAATAATTTGATAGAAGAGTTTTGTCTCATGTAGAAACAGGGKTTTTTTATCATTTTAACGTCTTGCCTGAAATATACAGTTAGTATGTCTACTCTGGAGGTTGTTCATAAGTTTAATGATAACTCTGCTATTCTTGAGAGGAATTGCTTCACTTTTCTTTATTCTCTCCTATGTGACTACCACAGCCACTGGCATGTTTTAATATTATTTTTGTAATCAAAGATGAACAATTTGTAGAGCTTGYCCACTACTAGTACATGGAGAAGCTAAGTTAATAAAGATGCCACTATCTTATTAGAAGAGTTGAAAGCATTCATGTTTAAGAGGTAAGAAGGCGTAAGGCAATGTTTTCTGGGAAGTTAATATATTAATAACAGTTTCGCTCCAAAAATTGATTGGCTTTAGAATAGGTGGATATTTGTTGCCTTCATGGTGCTCTTGAGGGAGAGTGAGAAGACCAAGTGAATGAAAACACAAGGGAAATATGAAAATATTCATTATAAGTACCCTCAATTTATACAAAATGCTYTCAATTTTTGTTAGATTAAAAGAATTTTTCTTCTGAAACAAAATAAATCACTTCAAGCTTCATTGTTAGACATTAAGCACTAGRTTAGATGAATTTAGATACTGGTTTTGGGGGGTTTTTTCCTAATATCAAAAGAATCCCATTCAGTTCTTTCCTAACTGCTCTTTGATAAATACAGATGGGAGTGCAGCTCTGTATATTGTGATCATTGATATTTTGAGTAAAATATTTGAGAATTTGGGCTGTATATTAAGCAAACCTCAAGCTTGCTTTGTATATCTTTTTCCTATATTTTTTTCCAAGACTGCTTTCCTATCATTATATTTAGAGAGTTTATAACAACATGATGGCCTATTTGTGTAGAAGTCCACAAGTGAGTAACCAGTCTGAATGCCTCAACCTTATGGCCTTAACAGAACAAAAAAGATGTGTCTGAAACTTAATGCTGTCTTTTGTGATTGAGGAATATATGAGAAAAAATGAAAAGCTTGCAAAGTGACCCTCTTTTTGTACAGAACTGTCACTGGTCTGCTTAGCTGATGTAGACTCTTTTCAGCTGTCACTTCCAGTACAAAAGAGACAAAGCCTGTGCCTGGACATACTCCCACTGTCTTAGTCTGATTCTTATCTAAAGCAGAGTCTGATGCCTGTGAGATTATGGACCATTTGTCCCATCAGAGTGCCAAGGTCTAGAATCCTGACTTTTCCRTGTTTTGTAAGTTCATGGTCAGTTTTTAAAGTATGTTTGTTTCCATAACTAACACTAGATACTATTTTYCTCTTGTGGCAGAGGATAAAAAAATTGTGAAGTAAAAATACTCTGCTCTCTTCATAGTCATTCGAAATATATTAGATGGTCTGTTATGTTCTTTGGGTTTTTTTCTTTTTGTCTATGCTTCTTAAAAGTAGGTTAACTTGAAAATACTTTGGTTTTCTGCAAAAAGCAGTTGTGTACCTGTTTTGTTCTTAAAAGTATGAGCTGCTTAAAAATCCTGTAGATGATGATCATGACTGAAACAAGAAATACTAACCCTTTGTGGAAGGGGAGAGAAGTGCTAGGTGATATTTAGGATATTTGTGATAAATGCAAAGTGTGTAAACTGCAATTGAACAGTTGTCTCAAGCATGAAAAGAAATAAAATAAAACAACACTAATGCTGTTGAGCTGGGGAGCAGGGAAATCTTTTCCACGTGTGAGAGGAGTGGGTGACTCSGGCATGGATGTTTGCATGACTCTGCACACATCTGAAATGTAGAAAGAGAAGTAAGACATAACTGTGACTGTTTCCTTGTCTGTTCCAAATGGGCAAAAGAAGCAAAACATTCTCAGATCTGAAATACAGCACTGCTGAGACTTTTGTTGTTGATCTCAGATTTATAAGTCAGCAGAAAGAGGCAGTTTATCCTTGGTCTGTGATGTTTATGATTTAGAAAAAAAATTTTTTTTGATTGCTATATGTCTATTTCCGGTGGAAATGCTATACCGTTTGGCTGCAGGTTTTTATTACTCTTTCATTCCATTGCAGTTTTTAGAATGAAATACATTGTACATCCTTAATGGGTATAAATTGTTATATAAATATATAATTGTTATTGAGAGAAAACTTTGTGGTGGCACACAGGGTTTCAAAATGTGTTGTAAATCAGTATTTTACTCCAATCTTCTTCSTAGGAGCAATTGAAGCTTTATAATAGAAGATTTTGTCTTGGTTTGGTTTTCAACAGCTGAGATAAAGGAATGTTTCCAGAACTTTGACAGCCTTTTAAGTTTGTTTCAAGTTAGGTTAAATTCCTCTGAGTTACTGAATTTTTTAACAAGACCAAAAGTCTCTGTTCACAACAACATGGGAGACCAAGGTACKGAATGAATGAGAGAGACTTAGTTTTGAGGCAGATGTGGCATGGCCTGGTGCCAAAGCTGCCCTAGGTAGTGGGATGCACGAAGGTGCAGAGCCTTGCTGTCTTTCTCAAGTAAGATATCTTTATATTTGGGTATAAAAGACAGTGAGAAACTTGGTGTCTTTTTAGGTCCCAATCGAGGTACACAGCACTCATTACTTTAATTTTCATGCTCTCCTCTGCATGGACTAGGAGCATGAACCTCAAATGAGAGCATTCTGTAAATGTGGTAATTAATTTCTTTTTCACAGAAAACTTACTTGAATATATTGAACCATATTATCTTAATGTAGTCTCCTAGTTGTATATTTTCGTTTATTTTGACTCTCTTAAATAAATATGTCCAAAATCTGCTTACTGTTCTTTTATTTAGAAGTAGATTAGGTCATATCTGAATCATGTTGAAATCTGTTAAATTGTAACTGGTGGAGTTTTAAAGTAAGATTGTAAATGCCTTCTTTAACACTGTTTTTATTTCTGTGATGTGTGCTCATATCTAAACTGTGTAATTGTGTGTAGAAATATGGGGAGGGGATTTGTCTCCTGGCCAACTTTTTTTTCCCCCTGATCTCATGTGTGGCTATGACTCCAGTTTCTCAAATACTGAATATCTGTAACTACTCCACAGTTAAGGACATTTTTGCAAGTTCAGAAGCAGATGGTCTTTTTAAATACACAAACCCAGGGTCTGTCCTACTGAAGGAGAAAAATCTACTGTATATGGCACATGGTGAAGTGAAACTGTTATCCCTGCTAATTATTCAGTAATTTAGATGTGTTGTATTTTTTTCTTTTCCCCAGACAGTAAAATAAAAAAAAATCCATGAAAAACACTGCTTTCACATATTTCTGGTACAGCAAACAAACCTGGTTCTTAGCAGTTTTTTGTTGTACAGGAGGCATGCTATTATCTGTGCCTTTCCTCATCTATCTTCTTTTGCAATGGTGCCTTTGGGATGCTTCTAGTTTGATTGGCAGACTGGCATATTTAGGCATGTCTGAAATACAAACTGTGTGTTTTTTGTTCAAAACCATACCATAGTTCAGAACTATGCCATATTTGAATAAGTTATTGAAGTTTCATCTGCAAGAGCAATGGCCTTAARAATTTAAACTGGAAAATTTGTACAATCAAAATTCTGTGGTGTTCTTTTTTAATAGAAGAGAAAATATCTGTCAAATGTAAATGGAAAAGGAATCAAACTGAYGTAATCCTGACCAGGGACTCAGCTTTAGTTTCAAGTTACTTCACTGACTATTCTTCTCTTTTGCCATTCAGTAAAGAACAAAGGGCTGGGAAGCTGCAGTAGGGGTGGTAATTGTAATTGCCCATATTCAAAATGCTTTGTGAARAAGCCTTCTCTGCAGCTTGTATCAGGGAGATGGGGGGTAGAGAGGAAGAGAAACAAAACAAAAAAACCCAACCAAAACYAACAACTTCCCCGTCCTCCAACAGGTAATGTCAATTATTTATTTAATAACAGTTCAGAAACGTTGGATGAGTGGAAGAGTGGTGAACAAAATTTTTTTTCTTTTTTTGGTCAGGCAAACAGACTATACCCTAGGCTATACTGAAAGTATATTGGGCTCTAGTTGGAACTGGAATCCAAACTGTAGTGAAAATGTTTCCTTAGTCAAAAGTAATCGAAGAAGAGCTAGTTAATAATTTTTTTAAACATGGAAAGATCTATGGTCTCATTCCAACTTCCCAAAAATGTTTATTCAAATCATGTTGTTATGTAGAATTTACACTTTAATGGGCTTCAAATTTTTTTGCTATAAGGCAGCTACCATATCCTGAAACACCTGTTGTTATAACCTTCAAAAAAGGCATTCATTCCAGTTCACTTAATGGGTGAAATCAGAGTGATCCTTGTCTATGACAAACTTTCTTTGACTTCCGTGAAACTAGAATGAACATGTACCCAAAAATCTGTCACCAAATCCTGTGGATCTTTGCATATGGATTAATCTTACTTGAGATGCTGAAAGTTTTGGACTACTTCCAAATCAGTCCCTCTTGACCTATAAGAGGAATAATGTTCTTGTTACAGTGTGCTTACCAGGTCAAGTGATGGCTTGGGTCTCGGTACTGCTCGGAATGATCTCCATTAATTCTTTCTTTTCTCTTGGGCATTTGCCTTGTATATTGCTCTTTGTTTAGCATTGTGTGTGTGTTTGATCTGGCTTATTTCACTCTGCTATTACACCATGTAATTGAGTGTTGACTATAAAAAGCAATGGTAGTAAATTATGAGACTCATATTSTTGGAATGAATTTGATGACCAATTATGCTATTTTTGCCTCTGATATTCTAAGGGAAATGGGAGACATTCAAATGCAATTCTGGGCATTGTCAGTCTTTTCAGTGTTGTTTCCGAGTTAAGGTTGAAAGAGGACTACAGAATTTTGAATAGGATTTTGAAGCAAATGCGTAAATTCAGTGTGTAGGGAAAGCACTAGGAGTTATAATTGAATGAAGAATTAATTTCTAAATTCTGCAAAGTAGTTTAGTTTACTGGATATTTCAGTAGGAGAGCTGGATGAAATGTTAAARATCTTGATTTATGTTAAATGTCTAATTTTGTTCCCTGCATTTCAAGARGGATGTTGAGAAACTGGGGAGCACCAGTAAGAAGGGTAGAAGGCCCTTGCTCGGAGCAAGTGAAGTGGCAGGAGAAGCTGGCAGAGCCAGGCTTGTTCTCTCTGACACAGAAGCAGCTACGGAGTGACCTAAGAGTATCCCATAGGTGCTTGAGGGTAGTTCCAAAAAACAATAGAGGTGGATTTTCTCAGTGCCACCAGATTGGCTGCAAACTATGATATGGTGTSCTTGGGTCAGACGTGAGGAGTGCTGCTGGGAGGTCAGTACAGGCCTGGAACAGACTGCCTGGAAAAGCGGCTGAGTTTTCCATCCTTGGAGGTCTTGAAGACTCAGCAAGACCAAGCCCTGCCTGACCATTTCCAATGCTGATGAGAGTCCTGCTCTGCGCAGAAGGTTGGACTGCATGACTTCCAGAAGTGTCTCTCAGCCACTCCAAAACTTAAACTGATTAGGTTTTTGTCCATCCGTTAGCCCTTTTATTACCTCATTCTAAAATGACTGTGGCTCATGTGTGTGYTAAAAAAAGAAAATGACACTGTCAAAAAGTGTGTCCTACACACAGTAAGGCATTCACGATGATATTCACAAAACTCTACTCTTGTTTTTGAGAGAAAATAATAATAAAAAAATCCTCTCCACTGGTTGTATTTGAGAACCATCTTACTTCTCATGCTTGATGAAAACAGAGCTGATAAAGAAATGCTTTGGTTTTTTCCGTAGTTCTTAATATCTTGCTTTCTACTCAAAAATGACAAAAAGTATTTTTTCACCCCAGACAAATGTCACTGATAAATAAAATATTAAGCAGACCTATGAGAGCAATATGTAAAAGCATTTGTCTTATTTCTGTGAATAGCATTCACAACATGGTAATTCAGTTATGGGGTTTTTTCACACCCATTTTATGACCTGTGAGTAATTTTTATATCTTTCCTGCTTTTAAGCGGTTCCCTTAAGTCAGTTGCCATGTTCCACTTATATTTAATTAAAATAATCAGGTACTACCTCATCATCTAGCTGAATTTTTCTTTTTATTCTGCTTTTCTGTGGATACAGTCAATGATTTGTGCCTTGCTTAGTAATTTCAGTTCCAGGCTGCTAACTCACCTTTATCGTTAATATTTTCAGCATTTTTATTTTCATGAGGTTTCTTATTTTTTGTGTTCAGGTGGTATCAAAAGCACTGCAAATGCCTTACTGCTGTACTGTGAAAATGCAGGGAAGTTAAGAGCCCCTGTYTCTTTCATTGTGGGGTGTGGTACTCAACTTTGCTGTGGCTATAYCAGACTACTCACATTTAAGCTCTTTATGTCTTCTGTGATGAGGTCTGGCATAATACAAAGTAAAAAAAAAAAAGGGGGGGGAAAAAAGAGAATATGAGCACTGAATCCTGAGCTATTCCTGAAAATAGCTATACTATTTACTCTCTATCATCTCTTGTTTTTTCTATAATTTGTGGTCCACACATGATGTTTTGTAGTGCCAGAACTGATACTGTTTTGTGCTCTCTCTGTGATCTTGCTTATTACATGCTTTTGCTGTGTTGTCAAAATGAAGAATTGCAAAGGCAGAAAGCAATGCCCGGAGGTGAACATTGTTTCATAGAAGAAAAATAAAGGTGGGAATGAAGAGGATGTTCATATTACATATGTGAATAGCAGTTTGTGGAGTGTCATGTTGAAAATATAAAGATTTAGCTCTTTGTTTATTACCTTTTATTAAAGATACATTCCATATTAATTGCAGATTTATTGTAGGTAAAAAGACATCTATTGAAATGATGGCCATTGTGGGGTGTTCTGTTCATTTCTGACAAAACAATTTTGATGTAATGCACAGATCATTTCCCAATTGAAAAGCGAGTTCAAAAGGTAGAGCTATCTCAAGCTTACCTTTTCTGTTTTCATAATAAAGAAATAATAAAGAATATTCTTTACTTGAGGTTGTATTCTAAACGTGGTAGAACTCTTTCAGGTCAGAGCAGGGTTAGTTGATTTTTTTCGTATTCAGGATAAAGCTATGGTTACATTTGAGTGTATATAAGAAAATTCTGATGGCCTAAGGATAGATGTATTTATGCTGCTATTTATATTAGAGATTGTGTCAATAGTGTATATTCAYTGTTCACTTACATGTTTCTTAGCAAGTGCTCTTTGTTATCTTTCTCCAAGAAAGGATCATCCGAAGTTGCAGGTTCTATAAACAATTCTTCTCAGCAGTCAATCTGAGACTTAAGCAGACAAAAGATGAATGGATATTGCTTTTCAAATTAGTACTGCCGTGTAATTAATTGTGCTTAATTAGCAAATCTTTCTTTAAGTATCCCCACTGCAGTGATGTAATTTGTTTTCCCAGGTAACTGATCACAAAGTATGGAAAGCTGCTTCTAACTCCAAGTAATTGCATGTTTCATTGCATGTGTTTTGATTGAAACTGGTGATTTATCTGATGACCCTCGATATGTCTTGGGCCCATCCAGTGCTTCCAGCTGGCTTACTGTTGCTTTAAGATATGAAATGGGTGTTTGGGCAGTGTGCTCCCTGGTAACTGAATGCTGATCCCTGTGCTACTCAGCTAGGAGAGTTTGGAAGTGCATCCACGGGGAAGGCGTCCTTCTTTTGCTGCCTCTACAGGGACCGGTATGTAGCACTAGAACAGCGTTTACTTGGGATGGTGAAATATCTGTAAACTGACCTGTCGCTGGTGAGGTTCAGCCAGCATGGATCAAATAAGATAGTCCTTCCATAGAGAGGCAAATATAACTTTGTGTTAATATTTTTATATTTTTATATAAATTTATATTGTAACAGCATTTGTGATAGATGTGCTATGATAGCATGTGATAGTGATAAAGTTCCCAATTTCCTTTTGAACTGAGTGATATGTGTGGCCTACAAGATGATTAGTGCCCTCAGCTGCTTGACTTCTTTTAGAATTTGAATTTTCCACGCACCACTGGGCAGTAGAGAATTACAGATCTTAGAGACATGAATGTAATTCTTACTATGACGGATGTTGGTATTTCTGAAACTCATAAACAAGTGTACAAACTGAGATGCCATGCATCCTGAACCAACAGGAGTTATTTTTCATTGTGCTTGTAGCTTTGGTTTAGAATATGGACTTCAAGAAGGATCTGTAACTGGGAATTCCACTTAGGGTTTTAAATAGATATTGTAACATTGCAGGCAGCATTGGTATTGTCAAGTACGAGAGGCATCTGGGATTTGTTGTTTGTGTTATTTTGTTGGCTTTTGATTTTATTTTTTTTTTTGGTCAATGTGTCTGGAACACTGATCTCTACACATTTATCTGGGCAGCATAAAATTAAGAAAGAACTTATGGATTTAGAAGAAAAACCCAGTTTACAAGTCTATGTGTAAAGGAATTGTGGTGTCCAAAGCTAGGCATTTCACAAGTTTTAAAGCAATGTTTATTGTAGATCTTTGTTTTCTTTCACAGTAAAGCATGCTGCTACTTCCTTAACCTTATTGTTTTCTATTTCTCAGTCTCTATTTCCAAAAGAAGCAGCATTTTTTTTCTCTGAAATGAAGAATTAAAATAGATTTCTTGTATGAAACACCTGCACAGTAGGAAATGAAACAGAACTTTTTAGCTCTCACTGTTTTAYGGCAAGATTTCTGTTCCCTTTCCTTTCTGTAAACAAAAGGAGTCACTTAGAGAGTGGGAAATAAGCTATTTACAGGATATTTTCTGTATGAAAGGAAGGAAAAGTGCCTTTRCAGAGATCAGTCTATTGTGTTGGGAATATGGAAAGTTATATGGAGTTAAATTGAGTTTAGTACTTGGAGAGGAAATACATGGCAAAATACATGTAATCACTTCAGTCTTGACCCTGTAAAGTGTTAGATGCCCCCATTAGTTGCTGAAATCAAAGCAGGAGCTAGGACATGGAGTGCTGTGGTTTCATCCCAAATCCTATGTGAAACCTGTGATCATTGTAAGAACTAGATCAGAGATAGACTACACTTTAAACTGAGAGCTTATGCAATATAGATTTTATTTACAGACAAGCACTTTTGATACTTGTACTTTTAGATAGATGTTCAAGATGTTTTCCAGCTGTCTTTTTGAAATACAATTCTCTTTGCTAGACAAGTGTCATAACTGGATTTTTTCTGGGAGTAATGGTTTCCAATGTACATGTAGAGTGTATATATTGTCAAAGTTCGGCTTCACATGTGAAATTGAGATTAAATATATTAACTATAATTCTGGTGTGAACCAGGTTATCTTATTATAAAGATATATAATCTTTATATGTGTTATAAAATTCATTTCTGTGAATAGCTACTTGATTTTCCTTTGCCTACTGTAGCATCAGCAAGAACCTTTATCACCAGTAAGAATTRTGGGTTGGGTATTTAAATTCTGCTTGAGCATTATGGAATGATTTAGCCTTCTTGAAACCTCAGGTGTATGAGATGATAGGACTGACAATAGCTTTGCCAATAAAATTGGGCAGGTAGAGAAAAATCTGCATACAATAATACTTATAATTGGTTGTATCTCTTATCTGCAGTTGTTGGACTTATGTCATAGTTGRAAATGTAAATTTATTGTAGCAGTTTTTGTTGTTTCTTTTGCTGCATAAAGTTCAAGTTGATTCCTAATACTTGAATATCATGAAAAGGCAATTGTAAGCATGGGAAAGAAGAAAGTAAAGAATCTTGTTTGCTTAAGAGATACTGAACTCCATTTTTATTTCAAAAGTGGTACTTAAATACAAAAAGCTTTAATAGCAGTCTTACCTGTTACAGAAATTATTTTTTTTTCTTTCATGGTGGATTCAATTCCTCACACAGAAATCCTAATTTGACAAGTAAGGCTGCAGTATGTGCATGTGTTTTTGTAAAAGCAACTGAGAGTGGTCTGTCTTCTGGCATGTCTTGGTGAATGGAGCATATGCCCTGTCTTTGTCCTGGTAGGAGAAATAGAATGATTCCTTTACTGCCTGTATTTGGTTTTGTGTTCCTCTAGACCAGAATTGTCTGTCTGCTTGTTTGCTTTCTCTCTGCAGCTTTCTAATTCTTTATTCAAGGCAGACTGTTACCAAAAGAGCTACTGCAGTCATAAATGAGACTTTCTCTAGGTGTAGAGGAAAGCATAAGGTTCCTTGAAAGTTTGGAGTGTTGAAGACACAAATGTCAATAACATCGCACAATCCAGAACAAATGACTGACAAGGCATTAGCTAGCCTTTGTGGTCTTATGTGGAATTTATTTTTTTCCCTGGGTATCCCATCAGAAACACAGCTTCTTCACTGTAAGTTGAGCATGTCCAGGCTACATCAGGCTTACCGGGTAGATTGACTAATGGCAGGTTGATATTCTGGACATACTGAACTTGCTGTGGAGTTTTTCTCTGCAGTGACGATGTGTACAGTGTTTTGGAGCACTGGGAAGCCTGCTTGGAAGTAGGCTTTCTTGACTAGGATGCTGCCTATTTGGCCATTTTTTCTGGAATCAATTTCTTCCGCATAGCCAGAACTTTTTGGATAGAGAAAGAAAACTTGCCCAGAGAAAATCAGATATCTGGTACTGATATTATTCTCTCTTTCTGCTTTTCATACAATACCAAAAGAGAAATAGAAAATATTAAAAGATTGGGACATAAGTAATACCAAATATTCATGCAGAAAAAGAGTTATTTTGTAGTTGAAAATGAGTTGCAGTGTATGGCAGGCCACAGTTATGAATGTCTGACTTTTTGCCAAACAGGGTTACTAATAAGGATTGACTTTCCTATGCAGGAATTATTTCTACCTGCATTTCAGGTATCTTTCAATGTGAACTCTTCTTTGCCTTGTCATTGGCTAACTTGACTTTCTCAGTGACAATACCTGTAGAAATCAGGTACTAATTTTCGATTCCAGGGGATGTTTAGGTAAAGATTAAGAAACCAGCAAATGAAATCCGTGTGTTACTTCCTGAAGAATAAAGCAGCCCAGATAGGAGTATGAATAGTAAAAGGTTAGATGTCTAGGATCAATTATAATAGCCTAATCCACAGCAGTGTTATGATGTCCAATAGTACAGATAAGTTTTGAAGTACATGAAGGACAAGAGGCATAGTTATTTCTGATTTGTAATTTGTTACTTTATCTGAGTATAAAGGARCATACATTACTTGAAATTTTGAGGGTTAGTTTTTTCCCTTTTGTAGACCTTCAGGAATGTAAGGGCAAGATGTTATGAAGAAAACTTTGAATAGCGGTGAAATAATAAATTATTTTTTAAGTCTCTGTTATTTTTCTTCTCAATTCTTCAWTTCCTTTCCTGATGCACTGTTCTATATAAGAACTTTGGATTAAAGAAACAAATTAGTATGTGGAGAAGGCCTAGTGTTTTCCCATTTGGCTGTCTCACGAAAGAGCAACATAATCCTCTAAATCCTACTTTACTCTGAGGATCAATTGATTCTACTTTCTACTCTCATATACAGACAATCTGAAAATTGTCTTTGAGACAGATATTTTGAAGCTTGCTCTTCCAGTGATTTGAAGTTGTGATTACATTTTTTTTGTGAGAAAGACAATGTTAATAATGGTAATATTCTCATAAACTTATTTATAGAAAACTGAAAGCAGTTTCTTTTGGAAAATGGACCAGATTCCATAGCCATTCTGAAAAAATTGGTTTCCATTTTTGCTGTTGCTTTCTTCTCATGTTTTTACTTTTGAAATTTAGTGTTTACTATGGCTTTAGTTTCAGATTTTRCTGGAGTGAGGTTTATATGTGAAATTTGTCTTCATCAGATGTAGAGTTTTAGKTTAGGAGTGAGAATTTTCTATTTAATATTCTGGGGATTTTTAGTTGTCTCTTCTGTTGGCAAACAGATAAGTTATCTAATGATATTGGTCAACACGACTACTGATAGAGTTTAGGGCTTTTTTTGGCTCTCCCATGAAAACTGCACTGGTGAATGTGTTTGCTGGAGCTTTAGCTTATAACTATGCCAGGAGCTGGGKTTTTTTTTGCTGCTGTGAGCATACTGGTAAAAGTAGACTTCAGTGGTTGCCTGGTTTTGAGTAGACCTAGAATGGGGATAATAGTAAACTGTCCTGCGTTCCATCTGTATAGGCTTTTTGCTTGTTTATGTCACTGGTGTCTATAATACCTAGATAGGCAGTTGACGTAGGATTTTGAGGCTTTGTGTTCTTTTCCATTGTATGCACTATTCTCTAAAATACTTACCAGAATTATTTTTATCCCTATGGTGGTGATTTAGTACAGGAAATAACATCTGTTCCTGCTGTGTGTGTTCTTTTTCCTTTCTTTCAGTATGAATATAACATTGTGTATTTTCAAGCCAGATTTTACTATCTGAGATCATGGTAAAATGAACTCTTTTTGAAACTTTGTTAGCTCAGATATAAAATAGCCAAATTGCCTTACTGGTACATGATAGTTTTATGATTTCTCTCTCTGCAGTGTTGATCAGACAGACCTAGCTAAAATATTTGTATTTTACATATGCTTTTATTTACCTTAATTCAGAAGTAAATATAAAATTGTCAAATGTAAATTTTGCAGTGTTAGATACTTCCTTGGCTGTAAGTCACTCCACAGACTCTCAGATCGTGTTTCTAAACTTTTTGGATGAACTCACTACTCTCTTCTCTCTAAACATTTTATGGAACTTCATGAATTTTTCTAATCCTTGTAATTGAAAATATTATTAAGCTACTTGCTTTTTACAATTCAGTTCTAGGAATAGCTGTGGACCCTTTATCATGACCCTTGAAGCAGATCCATAATGAAATAGTCTGTTAGTTCAACACCTACTGGCTTATGACCTCTTGCCCTAGCAATGTTTTTTTTCCAGTTATTGGCAGGAGCTTCAACAGATAAGACCTTTAAATTCTTTGTTGCAACACATACATATGGCACTATGCTGAATTTTGAAGCCAATGAGTTGTTCTTGATATTTTATTTGCATGTAGAAATTAGCAGATTTTCGTTTTACAGAGGTGTTCATTTAAGTTTTTTGTTGTTTCTTTTTTTTTTTTACTTGTGCCTGAATATCGTCAGTGGGCATGTTCACCCAAAACCAAAACCAACAAACCTTTCTCCTTGGACTTGCAGGTATCTCCATTTTGTTGATATCAGAAAAAGAGTGACTCAACTTGGCATCCTTTGGGAATTCTTCTAGCCAAAGGTAAGTGTAATTTCTAACCAGTGGCAAGTATGTTTGTAGTCCTATCCTACCTTTTAAATTATAAGACAACTGTGCTGCTGTCTTTCTTGATGTTTGATGTCTCACAAGCTGTATTTCCTTGGCATACCTAAAGCATCTTAAAAACCCATAAGAAAACCATTTATATGGCTTGGCATACAAGTGAATAACAGAACCATGGAATGGTTTGGGTTAGAAGGGACCTTAAAGGTCATCTACTCCCAACCCCCTGTCATGGGGAGGGTCACCTTCCACTAGCCCCATCCAACCTGGTCTTTCACAGCTTCTCTCGGCAACTTGTTCCTATGTTTCACCACCCTCACAGTAAAGAATTTCTTCCTAGTATCTAATCTAAACCTACCCTCTTTCAGTTTAAAGCCATTCTCMCTTGTCCTATCACCGTGTGCCCTTGTAAAAAGTCCCTCTCTGGCACTCTTGTAGCCCCCTTTTGGCACTGGAAGGCTGCTATAAGGTGTCCACAGAGCCCTCTGTTCTTCAGGCTGAACAAAACCTGTCTCTCAGCCTGTCTTCAGAGGAAGTTCAGGGGGTTTTTGGAAATCTGTAACTTGGCAGATTGCCTGTCATTAGTATTGAAAGTGTATGGTTCAGTCAATTTGAGGCAACATTTATTAYACAGCTGTTAGTATACAGCAGGATTATTGTGTTCCTTAATGCATCAGATAAGCCAAAAAGAGAATTATAGTTTTGGTGATTTGTAAATCCTTAACTTGGTGTTCTTCTGGAGAAGAGCTAATATGAGCAGAAATAGACACTAGCATAGTATGATGAAAAAATGTCCTTTGTAAGGACTGCTTGTAGACAATCCTGAGCTTCCAGTTGCCAAAAAACATGACATCTAGATATGTTCTGCACCAGGAATGAAGAGTTGCAGTTATCCTTCTATGCCTCCTATCTCTACAAACTTCTTGTTTTTAGCTCTAGTGTATGGCTCAGGTTTAGAAGTACTTCATGTTGGCTGAACACAATCTGTCATCTAAAGACAATCAGTGTAGTAGCTTTTTGTCTCTATCATACTGCTGACACCAGTAAAACTTCCAACTTTCATTTCCAACTACRTATTGTTTCACGGAGGAAAAAAAAAATTTCTGAAACAAGATTTTTTAAAAATTTTAGTTTAAGTTTATTATGTATTCAGAGATGTGTTTGAAGTAGGAGAACTGGTTTTTGTCAATCTATCCAAAGAATCATAGATTTAGGAGAGTCTGAATAATTGATCTTCCTTGCCGTATTTGCCATATGCTTTGATGCAAGAAAAAAATTGCACCTCGTGTCCAGCCACCTGAGCCCCTCTGTCCTCTGTGTGCTTTAGCAGTTAGACTGGGTGGATGCTCAATAGCTATGTTGTTGTTTATCAGATTTTAAGTGGCTTCTTTCCCCTTCTCATCTGAGACTCCATTTTTCAATAAATGTTCAGTTCTGTAATACAAAATAAGATGAGCAGACTCCTGTGTTACTGAGCCTGATGAAGCTCTGCTTTATTAATGGCAGTGTAGAACATATCTCTGCAAATCTTATCTACTACTTTTCATATAAATAGTGTGTTTGGCTTCAGAAATAGTCAGACTGAGAGGACAATATTGTAATGTATTTTCTATTATGTGTTGTCAATAATATGTCCTTTTGAATAATGCTAATGTAGTAAAAGAGAGATTAACACTGATAAATCTAGTCTAGAATTGTGTCCTAGCACTTCTAGTATTGCATTTGCTTTATCTTTTGGCTTTATAGTTGGCCAATGCATAGTAGATGTGTAAAGAAATCTGGAAGAAGCTGAAAAATATAATTTGTGTATTTTGCTCTCTTTCTAATGTTTAGAGTAGTAGTAGTTGTAATATAATAATGCTGCAAAATATGATGGTTAAAGATGTCTAATATTTAATAAGGTGCATTGTTTTTCTTTCATAATTTGCAAAGTATTTAACACGAGGAATATTGCTGTTTAAGCTGAGAGAAGAAACTTGTGGTTTGCTCATCCCTGAACTAAATAACATTGGTTTTTTGGGGTTTTTTTTTTGGTTGGTTGGTTTTTGTTCCATGTAATCCTGATACAACCTTTATGTCAGAATAATTCTTTTGGTATAGTTTACAATTACGGTAGCGCAGGTAATGATTAACAGGTTTGATAATCGTGACTTTGAAATATGTAAAACAGAGTATTTTGTAGACCATAAAAATTTATCACTTCTTCCTGTCTTAAGTACAGGCATAAGAAGATAGAAAGGAAATTATTCTAGTTGTGGAAAACTGATAGTGGTTTTGTCTCCAAAGTAGTTAACCATTTATTAAAGAGTGGTAACACTAAAAAGTAAAAAATGTTTGAAGTTTCTGTTTATGAGGTATTCTAAAATTGGTTACACCAAATGAAATGTTTGAAAAATGTTTACAATTTCAACTATTTTAAAAGGAACCTAAATTGCTTACATTAGGTTGTTTACCTGTTGCGACTGCACAGGCCTACCTTATATCTGTAGATGTACTGTTAATRCAGAGGAACAGATAATAAAACTGGAGGCTGTATCCATGTAGAACATATTTGTGTCAGATTTAAGGGATAAACCTATCATATTTGCCTAAGTTGTCGTCTGCTTCATGGGTGACCTTTTCATTGGGAGCACGTGTCCAAGTATATGAAGTAGATACAGAATCAGTAATCCTAAATGCAACATTAGGTCTTAGCTTTGCATCCAGTGGCATATTTCCTTTTCATAGTAATAAATACATGTAAAACTAATCCCATCCCTCTTCACCTCTAATTACTGATAGACTTATCTATTAGCTATTGAACCACTGAACCACTATTCCTTTTAATATTTTTGCTAGTTATTTTATAGGGATACGTGTATGTGGGACAACCTATMTGATCCTGTAGTTTGGTATTCTGGAAGTATGTCTGTGAGCTGGGAATGCGCTGGCTTTTAAAGGCTTTAGTATTTATGTGAACCAATGAAAACCTAATCTATTCACAGTTTGTATATGTTGATAGTTGTGATATGGGCATAGATAGAACAATGTAGTTTGTGCATAAACATACCATATAGTCCTAAACTAATGCAAACAAGAAATGWGTAGCAGTAAATTTGATCTGATTATATATGTGTGGCATGATATAACTTTTTTGTGGAAAACATGGCAAAGAAAATTATTTTCAGAAGCTGAACTGTGTTAGACAAATCACAGAACTGCTGAAGTGGAGAGACACCTCTTGAGGTCACACAGTTGAACCCACCCTGCTTATGGGTCAAGGCTGGTTGTGTTTTAAACATCGTCAAGAGTGGAGCCTCCACAACCTCTCTGGGCAACCTGTTCTGTTGTCTGACTCTCACAGTCAAAGGGTATTTTCTTTAGGTGGAGTTTCAGGTGTTTCCTGTCTTATTGCGTCTTATCCTGGCATTGAACACCAGTGAGAAGAGTCTGGCTCCCTTTCGTGCCCCTGATTAGGCATTGGTAAGATCCCCTCTGAGCCTTCTCTTCTCCAGGGTGAACAGTCCCAGATTCCTCAGCCTTTCCTCAAGTGAAAGGTGCTTCAATCCCTCAGTAATTTTAGTAGTACTTTTCTGGATTTGCTGCTGTAATTCCATGTCTTTCTTGTACTGTGGAAATCCAGAACACAACACTCCAGATGTGATAAGGGAATGATGACGGAATTTTAGCTCTAACCAGCAAATGAAAAATAACTAGCTAGAAATGCCGATAGGTACATACCCTTTTTGTCAATAGCAATGTAATATTTTCAGTAATTCTGTATGATGTCTGGTGTCTCAAATACCCCTTTTCAATCTCCAAATTGTTATCCTTTATTTCCTCTGTGAGAAGAATTAAAATATACTTAGGAGTAAGTAAAGTATCAAGCTCCTTTATTTTTCAAGGCATTTTCAACTATGCTTCAGTTTTGGAGTGGCCCATAGTCTTAACAGTTCTTTCACCTGCCACCTGGGTGGAAAGGTCATGGGATAAGTGAACCGATATTTTGTTTAAAAGTTATTAGATTACAAACTACAAAATGCTAGTAATGCTATGGGTTGGTTGGTTGTTTTTGTAAAATCATACCAATCTGCAGAATTGATCTGCCCAGTCTGGTTCCCTTCTGACTGTCATAAATCTGGCAGGACTGATCAGTTCAGGGAGAGGGCTATTTTGGTTCCTAAAGGCAGCGAGCCAAAAAAATACCTATGCTATGTTGCATCTCTCTGCACTGTGCTTCACCAAGTCTGTGGTTCTGGGAAGATTTTGTTAGTTTGTCTGGATCTTTCCATTTAGCTTACTGGAGCTTGGAAAGAAGTAGGACTCTCTCACCTCTTCAAATGCTATATCACTCTAAATAAAAAGATAACATGACAAGATGACTACTTGTGAAAACATGCATTATTAGTGAGGTTCACCAAAACAGAAGTCAAGGTAAAATGACATGCATGTTAGGAAAATGGAAGAGGTTACTAATGTACATTTTGTGCTATTTTGGAGAGGGCATGGGAGAAAAAAAGAGTGAGTGTTGGCAGGTTGGGTAGGAGAGTTAGAATCAAGAACTGGAGAGTGATGAGTCTTAGAAGGGAAAGAGACGCGTAATTAAAGAAAAAAAAAAAGAGAAGCCAGTGTTAAATTTTATTTCCCTGGAGCTCAGCAAAAGTAGTACATATTTTCTCTTTGAGGAAGAAGCTGATGTGCTACTGGTACCAACTAAACAGATGTAAGTAAAAACAAGTGCCTTAATAACCAAATAAAAAGAATTGAAAGAAAGTTGTGGGAGGGAGCGGGAGAAAGACTACATGCCATCCTGATTTCTTAATTAACGTAATCTAATTTATTTCAGTAAAATGATTTGTGTATTGTTCTTCCATACAAAGTGAAGGATTACAATAAATTATCTTAATTGAAATCCTTTGTTTCTGGCTCATGCAGAAAAAGACTTCTGATGAAATATTTTAAATAAATAAAAATTAATGCAAGTACTTTTGACGACAAACTGCAGAATGGGTCAAAAACATATCTTATGAGCTCATTTCTGGTTAGTGCTAGAACTGTGCAGGATGAGTGAGAAAGTTGGAGAAAAGAGCTGTGCGTATGTGAAAGAGACTTCTTGGGGAAAATTGGAGAAACAAAACATGTAACAACATGGGGAAAATTAGAAATCAAAAAAAAATACAAGAATTTGTACAAACCAAAACCCTTCTGGAACTAAAGCTGGTGAAGGTTGTGAAGGGCAACAAAAAACCTGTTGCAAGTACATAAGGGGTAGAAGGAATGCTAGGGAAAACGTGAGCTCACTGGTAGTGGGGTAAGGGATCTGKTGGCACAGGCACAGAAAATGCTCAAGTGTTTAAAACAGTTTTCACTTCAGCCTTCACTGGTAAGGCTAGCCCTCTGAAATCCTGGACAGTGTTGAGCAAGGAAGAATTACACTCAGTGAAGGGTGATTAAAGTAAGGGATATTTAAACAAACTGAGCATAAAGAAATCCATAGGACTTGATAGAATGCACCCATGAGTACTGATGGAGCTGACTGATGTCAGTGTGAGGGCACTCTTGATTTTCTTCAGAAGGTCATGCAATTTGCAGAGGTTCCTGARGACTGGAGAAAAGTTTGTGTCCAAGAAGAGTCTGGGGAAATACAGATGGATAAGCCTTGCCTCTCCCTGTRAAGGTGACAGAGCAAGTAATCCTGGAAGGTATTTCCAGATGCGTGAAGGACAAAAATATGACTGGAAGTAGCTAGCATGGATTTAAAAACGGAAAATCCAGCTTAACCCACCTGAAAGCGTTCTGTGATGAAATGGCTGGCTTGGTGGATGAGGGGAGGTGGCCTTGATAGATAGACAGTGAGACAGACTGAAAGCTGGCTGAACTGTCAGACTCAGAGGGCTGTGATCAGCAGCACTAGATCCAGAGGGAGGCCAGGGGTGTACCCTAGGGGCTGATACTGCATTCAGTAATGTTCAGTGTCTGTGTTCAGTGACCCTGTTGCCGGGACCATGTGCACCCTCRGCAAGTTTGCTGATGATACAAAACCAGGAGGATATGGACTCCTCCATCCCAGGTGGTTGGGCTGCCATCCAGAGGGACCTTGACAAGATGAAGAGTGGGCAGAGGAGAACACTCCTAGTTCAAAAAAGGACAATGCCAGTTCCTGCAGCGGGGGAGAAATAACCGCATGAACCAGTATGTACGGGAGGTCAGCCATCTGCAAAGAGCACTGCAGAAATGGACATGGATATTTGGGAGGACAGCAAGCTGAACATGAGCCAGCAAAGTGTCCTTGTGGCAGCACTGGTGAGGCCACACCTGGAATACTGTGTGCTGTTCTGCGTTTCCAAGTACGAAGGAGATATGGACCTATTGGAGAGCATCCAGTGCAGGTCACAAAGAAGGTTAAGGGACTGGAGCATTTCTTACACAGTGAAAGGCTGAGTGAGCTGGAACTTTTTGGCCTAGAGAAGTCTCAGGAGGATCTCATCAGTGTATAAATTCTTGAAGTGAGAGTGAAAAGAGGATGGAGCCAGGCTCTTTTCAGTGACAGGACAAGAGGCTGTGGACATAATTAGAAAKATATGAAATTCCATCTGAACATAAGAAAAGGCTTCTACTATGAAGGTGGTTGGGGTCTGGAATTGTCTTCCAGGAGAGGCTGTGGATTCTCCATCCTGGAAGATATTTAAAACCTGACTGGACATGGCCATGAGCAGCTAATCTATCTGACCCAGTTTGAACGGGGGGCGGTTGGGGTAGGTAATCTCCAGTGGTCCCTTCCAACCTCAAAGACTGTGTGTGATTCTGAGAAAAAGGGGAAAAGAGAAGAAATTGATGTATATTTTTCAAGCAGAAAAAAAGCTAGAACATATTGATAAATTCCATTAATTAAAAAGATTAAGTCAAGGTCACTCGCAGCTCTTTCTTAATCAAGTTCTAGGGAAAATGCTCAGGTCGTTTATTCCTTGGTTAGTGAACTTAGGTAACAGGGTAATAGACATCAGAATATTTTTCAGGCGCAGTTAATTAGGAGGGGAGAAGATTTAATGAGGTTTTAGAAGCATTTTTCAGGGTCAAAATTGATTGTCTAAAAAATCTATGAGAGCTTTGAATTTTGTGAAACTGGCTGTGCTGTAATATTTTTTTACACTGTTTGTGGAAAGTCTAAGTTTTTGTTTTCAGTAAATTTTAATCTTAGAATATTGATAATATGATACAGATGACCTCTTGTTATATTTGGTCTTCTCTTGGGTAGCCTGTCACATCCACTCCTATCTAAAAAATGCAGACAGCTTAAAATAATCTCTTGCAGGCTGACCTGGTCTGGTTATTAACCCAGCACACTCTGARCCCTGTCTGTTTGCAGAGCAGGGAGGGGGGAGAGGGGGCAAGAGGCGAGGAAGCATCCAGTTTCAAAAATAGAAACCTCACAAGTACTCTAATTATCTTTTACAGTCCTCTAAAAAGCTATTCATTTGCTGTGAATATCATTCAAATACTTTGTGTTTCTTAGCTGTTAGGCTTTTTGCAATTTTTTTCTTTTGTTTTGCCATCTCAGTCCTGTCATTTAGCCCAGCAACCTGATTTGCTGCCTTGTCAAATTCTTCCCTGTGAATGGAGTGTGTACTCTGTCTTGCATGGCAGCCTGTGAGGAGAGGGAAGGAGAAATATAAACTTTTCCCAGGTCCTCTACTTCATGTAGTGTCTGCTTGTATACAGTTTTTCTATTGTATCTTATTGCAAATATGAGAAAGTGAAATGGATGGAAAGAAATCATACTTAAAAATAAATAAACAGAAATATTTTCTTCCTGAAATTTCTTGAGTTTTTTCTGTCATATTTGAGACCAGTGACATTAACTGCTTTGTACAGCTTCAGGAAGGGCAGGGATACATGCCGTCAAATGCTGAAGATCAAAGTCCACTGCAGCAACAAAGTTTTGTCAAAAATATAAACTAAATTTGTAAACATTTTTTGAAGTGGTTATTTCTAAACGGGATGGGAACACATATTTCCATTTCATGTACTGTTTGTTAAGCATGTATGCTGACTCCTTAGAAGAAAAGAGAAGTTCAGACATTTCAGTATGTGACACCCTTCCTTTTGTCATCGGTCTTTTGTAGATTATAGAAAAGTGATCTTTGTTATTGTTAATAACATCTAATTATGTTTGGGTGACTGACAGATTAGGTAGAGTGCTTCTACTTTGCCTTTCTTTATTTTTCAGTTGGCTCCAAAGCACCATTCACAGATATTTACTTAATTTCTCTTTTTTAGGGATGGATTTTATTGCTGTATCATGTTGAGAAACCAGATACAAAGAACGTGACTTTGGTTTTTGACTCTATTGTCTTCTTTCCCTAAAGTAGGATTATTTTTTTTAAGAAGAGAATGTTTAGAAATTTGTTCCTGTATGTTTTTGAAATTTAGAACACACCTGTAAATAGATTTCTTCGAGGTTTTTTTCCACTGTTTTGTTCTTTTTGGCAAGCCTTCTTTTCAGAATTCTGAAGGTTGGAGTGGGCTGCAGGTTTAATTCAAAACTATTTTCTAAGGCCGGATAAACTGAGGGCATAGTCTAGCCTTTTTGCTTTCCATATGCTAATTATTAGATAACAGTTGGCAGTTGGTAGCTTTGTCTGAGTGGGAGGAAGAGCGTGGATTATATGACAGCTGTATGCATTTCAGCTAACTTCATCTCCAGGGCAGCCAGAATTTTACAGTACTTTTAGATTTAGCAAGGTAGAATTAGATTCTCTCTTACTTTGCATTTGATATAGTTTGATTTAAAACCAGTGTTCTTAAACTAGAAATAAGTGTTTTAAATACTTTGTTTTTCTCAAATGGGTTAGTGTTTGCAACCATGATAGATTTCAAGTTACTGTAGTATGGCATTACTGCATGAAGTAGGAGGGAAAGTTGTTCTATCATAGGATTATTACACCTATAAGGAGTTGTTTGGATTGACATTTTGTATCAAAATGTCAATGAAGTGATGTAGCTAAAAAGCTAAAATGATGGCTATTTTTTAATTCTTCTTTTCTTCAGTGTTAGCAGAGTGTTTCTTTAAAGTACTTGTGAAAATACAAAAATTGACGAACTGCATACTGAAATTATGTTGTAGTTGACAAATGTGTTTAATTAAGTAAGGTGATTTTTTCCCTTGAACCTCCATGTTTGTATTCCTGKTGCCCTTGTATTTTTTTGTTATTAAGTTCACACAGGAAACTAAAATAGARCTCTCCATTGTGTTAGGTGTGTGGCTTAGTTAACTGTTGTGTGCATAGCTTCTAGAACTGTGTACTAAAGTAATTATTTCATTGTTGGAAGTTTCAGGTTTCCTGGTCTCTCATCTCTTTTCTTCGTGAATATCAAGCTGAAGTGGATGATGTAGTATTAATGCTTCACTCCACTGGTTGATTTGAAATTATTTTGTTTTGTTGGTTTTTTTTCATTTATCACTGTAGTGCTGAGTGAAAAAATCTTAACCAAACTGGATTTGGTTTATTTATTTATTTATTTASCTTTCTTTTGCCAGAAAAATCAGTCCCTCATACTAACCCCTCAGTGCTGGCCTTAAGATCAATGGATGGGTGATGAGGGGCTGGTCACAGAGTGCATTCTACTGGGACATGTATTCTACTGTGTGCCCCTCAGCACCCACATGCTCCTCTTTCTGGAGCTTTCTCATACACTTTTTCCTTCTCTCTGTTTTCACCCACTAAGGTGTTAGTGTCCCCTGGTTTTTATCCCTTCCTTAAAATAATAAAATATTCTAACAGCTTCTTTCCTTTTGCTTCACTTAAGCTGCCAGGTTATGTTCCCATCATCCACACAATTGCTAAAGAGAAGGGATCTGAGCTTAGCAGGCACGTGCAAAACCTTCTGGCCCTACTGGTGCATACATTTCTATCTGGTGTGTGCTTCAGGCAATGTGTTCATGTGCTTCCTGACCTCAGGGATCAAGCTATCCTATCTTGCTCTGGCCCTGGGTAGGGCTGCAAAACTGGTTTGGTTTGGATATTGTATAGACTTAGAGATGGAGAGAAACACTGGTAAGAAAATGGTAATTTCAGTTAGAATGCGTTAGTGGTGCTTAATTTAATTGTCAGTCCTACTAGAAATAATTTCTCTAACAATTCTCTTTATAGTTAATTTACTTACTGCTGCTACTTTTTCTCACCTTGTTCCAACTCCATGCCTCAAATGTTAATGTATAGTTTAGGTTTTCTAACTGATACATTTATTTTTTTTTAATTACTGACTTCCAAGTGTCAGCTTTGACTAGAATATGCTTACTGTCTCCTTTCAACCCTTGAAAACCATGCTGATTTACATGCAGACAGCAACCCCAATTTTTTTTTAATTCAGTTGTTACGACCTTGATGCTCTGTCCTTTTTACATGGTATATTTCCTTGAAGTATTCAGCCCAGAAACTGCCCTGCTGTGTTGGGTGTACTGCTCAGTGAAGATTTTACTAAAATCGTTTTTCACTTGTACTCTCTAGTTAGCAGAAGCAGAGCTAAGCACAGTGTAAACAGACGTTTCTCTATTTGTGTTTAAATTACAGAATGCTGTAAAATAACCTTATTTCACAGCAATGGAAAGACATAGCCTGTGGAAAGAGGCCTTAGTGGTATCCCATACCTTCTGTGAAGGCTGTCGGTATGATGGATTGGTGGTGAGGTTTTTTTAAAGCACTTTTAGTTCACCTTCCCTTATAAAAAGTGTCTTTACAAAAGGAGGTCAGAAGTGTCTGTATGTATTCTATGGACGAATCTTAGTAGTGTATCATTCATACTTACTTTATTCTGTAATGTACATGCTACCTTCTTTATTCAACTGTTATGAAAGCTGCTCATTAATTGAAGACATCTGGTTTTGATACTGATCCATGTTTAAAAAAATCTTGCAGTTGACCACATACGTGGTCTGTCAAGTGGTATTCATTCCTTCTTTGGAAGCAAACATTTCCAGTTAAGTACTGCCTACATGTCCATTGCCTAAGACTCAGGATCTGCTTCTGTTGTCTTGTCTATATTTATTAGTTGTTGATAGTTAGAGCTGTGAAGAGTTTTTATTCAGATTGCATGAATAATTTGGTTTCTAAGTGTTTGTGTATTTGGTGAGGATGGGGGATACAAACTTTCCTCTAGATGCCTTCCCACTTCATGCTGGCCAGTTGCTTGGTAGTTTCACTATTTCACTGGGGTATTGATTGCTGAGACTCCATTTTGTAGATTTATTACACTAAGATTTAATTTATTTCCCTATATTAAACAGCGAAGTGAGAGCTTATTTCTTACAGGAATTTAAATGGTATTGTGACACAACAGGAATACATAGTTAAAAATGTTACTTAGAAAGCAAGCTGTATATTGAACAGACTATACCAATTTTTTAATTAATAACTTTTTTCAAAAACCAAAAATCAAACACCTCTCCCCCCAAATAAACCAAACCAACCAACCACGTCACAAACAAAAAAAAAAMCACACAAAAGCCAACGCAAACACTACCAAAACAAACCAAACTCAAATTTAGTTCCTTCTTCAGGTATTTCAGGGTAGGAAGATTTTATTGTGTTGTACTGCGAAGCAGTATTGGAGATAATTTTTTTCTGTAATTGTAGTTTGCTTCTACAGTTTCCACAAAGCTGCTTTTCTCCAGTAGACTCAGAATTTTTATGTTAATGTGTACTCTTTCCCCAGTTACTTCACACTGTCACTGGGGTTCTGTAGAGTTCAATGGAAATAATGCCTGTCTTGTTTAGCTTAAGCACAATATGCTACTATAGTAGTTTCACCCAACTTTTTGTATGTGCAAAGCAGTTTGCATCATGCATTGAATTCTGTCTCATTTGAATGTAGAGAGAGTCATTGTATGTGTAGGAACAATTAATTGTATATCAGCAAATTGAATTCAATTTTTGTGTATTTGTTTAATAATGTGCTTTTTTCTAACTTAGTTGCAAATGTTGCTGATATCTGCTTGAAAAATTAAGCTTATTAAAAKCTAATAAAAATTAAGAGATTCAATAAATACTACTTAGAGTTATAATTTGTTTGAGAACCAAGTGTAAAAAAAACTGTTCCATTAAGATGCATTCTCCAGCATTTATTGGGAGCAGGGGAAAACACAGGGACAAAGGATGAAGAAAAAGCTGAAGTTATTTAATGCCTTCTTTGCCTCAGTCTTTTAATAACAAAACCAGGGTACTCTGAAGAACAGGGTGAAGCTTGAAGACAGAGATGGGGAGCAGAATGAAGCCCCTGTAATCCAAGGAGAAATAGTCACACATTTTTTCAGCAAGATGTGCCAAATAATCTGGCATTTCCATTTTATCTTCAAGATGAGTTCTGGCATTCTCAAATTTGATCAAGAACAGGTATTTCAGTTATTCTTGGTACAAGTGTTTTTGGYTTTTTTTCTTCATACATGTTGCCTTTGTTTGCATTATTTCATGGCTTTGATATGTATCTTTGAAGTTTTTAAGTAGCAACCTGTGATTAAACTCAAATATTAATTGAACACTTTCAGGTAGCTTTAATGAGTTTATGAAGTAGTTAATTATTAGGTTTTTTTAAACCAAAGGGTATATATTTCTATTTCCTCTAAAAATAATAGCTGAGAAGTGAAATAGAGTATTAAAAAATAATTCTAGTTTTATAAAGTATGGTATAGTACTACAAAGGCTACTATATGTTCTGTTTTCCTTTTTATGGTCTTGTCTTAGTTTATCTATATTAAAAATASGTAATTTGTGATCTTCAGGATACTATTTGTTTACTTACTTTTGTAATTGACAGGCTTGATGACAGAGTGTTCTCTGAAGGGCTTTGTTTCTTGGAATCCTCTCCAGGCTATTGTTTGAACTAGATAATTTGCTGACTTTAAGAACATATTGAAGTACATATTTGTTTTGCCTTGGTTTTGACAGGAGGTGGGGGAATGGATTATCACCTTAGAGTAACACATGGTATTAACTGTTGAGTGTAGGTACAGACCCTTCTCATTCAAAGGAGAAGAAGCATTTCAATAGTCCTACAGCATAGTGAACATTTAAAAAGAAATCCCATAGCTTTCCTAGTCTCCTGGAAAGGATAAAGGAAACCAAGGTAACAGATACAAGTAATGTTGTACAGTGTCTCAACTGACTGACTTGGATACCAAAAAGATGTGTCTTGGGAGAAAAGAAAGGATTGATGGATGATGCTTTAGGAAGATACTAATGAGAAGGAAGAATATTGAAATAAAGGAAGTGACAGTAGAGGAACAGTAGGTGATATCAAAGAGGACAAAACATTCAGAGAGGAAAGGAATAGTAAAATGGCAGAATTAAATAGAACCCAAAGTGAGTATTTCTAGATAAGAAGGCTATAGTAAAGACATGCTTTGAAAGTCAGCTGGACTTAAATGCTGTGTTGGAAACCTGGACTTTTGTCAGACTAGTAGACCTTGGAAAGGACAAGGAAAAGGATATTTATAGAAGAGGAAGAAGTGGGCTTGGGTGAGGACAATAATATAGGATGTTTCTTTTCCTTTCATGATGTTATACGAGTCTGAACTTGCCAGGACMAAATAGATCACTCCATGATAACACAGTATTTTGAACAAAGGTTTTTATTAATTCTGAGTTTTTTCCAGATGGTTTTTGGCATCAGTGAGCAGAAACCAATTGATTTGCATGGAAAACAGAAAGAAGATAGTGTGGGAGCTTTTGACTGGTGATTAGCAAATCTGCTGGCTTTTGCCATCTCTGTAATTGCCTGCAAATTAAATAAATGGTTGATGACAACCATTACCATCCTAATTTTGTGTGGCATCTTAATTTACCTTACTGGCCTGTTTACATTCTGACTAGCTATGCCTGAATAACAATTATCTGTGAACACACTCCTTCCAGACCAAAGGGTGTCATGATCCTAACACATATTCACTATCTGGTTTGTGCTCCTTGAAAGGAGGCTGGTATACATATGGATTGAGATGGAAAATGTTGCATGAATTTGGGTATGATTTGGTGAATACATGGTGCCTAGTATATGAAAATAGAGAAAAGAGGAAGTGAAGCAGCACACTGGGAAAAACACAGATGGGAACCACTTCATGAGAGTCAAAAAACTCCCTAGTGTATGCACCAAATGTGGCATGCAGATACGCACCATCCCTGAATGGAAGGAAAACTATACCCATGCTATTTGTTTTGTAAATATAAATATGCATAAAAAAATCTTCCCAGTGGAATGGGGACAGCCTGGTTAATGATGCTATATGATGAAATAGCAGCTGATGAGACTTTGGCATTGGGGTTTTTTTGCTCAAGATTTGGCATTTTTTGATCCTCATGTACAATCATAGAGTTTAGAAAAGCTAGCTGAGCAGATTCTGTAGAATACTATTTAAAATCACTCACATTATGAATTGCCCTAGGTAAGGATATTTTCTTAAAGGGTCATACATAATGTTGACATGAATAGCTGAGACCTTTTGTAAGCAATTCATAATTTGTTGACAAATATGCAGTCAGTTATAAAGGTTATTCAGGTTATAAAGAAAATAGGATTTATTTGATAGTGGCCTGAATTTTGGGGAAAAACAATCTATGGATTTTACTGGTAAGTAGTTGAGTTATGTATGGGGAAGGAGAGAGAATGCCATTCATGTAGTTTATATGTCAAATGTGTAGCTTCTTTTGTAATCTGAGCTTTCAAAGAGTCAGAAATATAGCAAATGTGATTGTTCCTTTCTAAATTTGGATTTTGAAATAAATCTGTAGTTTCTCTAATGCAAATATGCTGCAAATAAAAGGCAGATATGCACTGACAGCAAGTAAAAACACAGTTCTAGAAATGTGTGGTCTGTATAAATGATGTACAGTTTGTTGGCTGACCCAAAACTTTGTGCTAAATCAAAGCCAGTAATGAAATTCAGAGGCAGATTTTTTACAATGCCTACACTGCATTACTGTGCGTGTGTGTGAACACTTTGGATCAGTTAATTATACCCTCCTATTTGAAAGTTTTCATTTACATAAGGAGCAGAACTTGATAAATCAAATATAAAATTCAGTGTCTGATTTATTGGATGGGGTGTTATGTAACCAGAATTTTAAAGCAAAAGTTAAAAAAAAATTGGACCTATAAAAGCAAACCATTCCAGATGAATGTGAATTTATAATTAACATTCCCTGTGCTTCCCAGGAGTGGACCACAGTTATGTTTTTCATGGTTCCTAATAGTGCCATTTCTTAGTGTGCTTAGAGATCTATTTAGAGGTAAATTCATTTCAGTAAGTCACACCTTAAAGGTAGATTTGTTCTTCAAAAATTTTTACCTTGTATCTCTTTATCATAAAGCAGTAAAGTTAGGAAGATGATAGCATGCTTACGTTAGCTTGTATCYAAGAATCAAGAAAGGGTTGTAGACATTTTCTTTAATGTCTCTCCAACATAAAGGAATACAACATTGAATCTGCATTCCTTAAGCCCAATCATTATGTTGACTTTGTCTGGAAAATGCGTGTATACAACRAAGACTCCGTTTTCCAATCCAGAAAAATGAGATTTTTCTTCTCTGACTCAGAATATTTGAAAGATGTGTTTCTACAGTGTATTTTTGAAGAGAGTTATTTCTTTTCTGTTTAAAATGGAAATATATAGCATATTTTCTCAGCAGGACAACTCCAGAAAGTTCTCTGACGTGCTTTAACTCAGCAAACTGAAGCAGAACTGTASAGCAATGACTACGCTATCTTACTGCTTGAGGTGGTTTTGGTTTTTGTGTTTTGTTGTTTGGTTGAATTTTTTTAATTTAAGGGCGGAGCAGAAGGAGGTGTTCCATAAAGTTTACATAAATCTGTAACAAAACTATTTTCGATTACAGCCCTCTTAAGTCGCATTGATAACAAGTTTTTTAGCTTAACAGCAATTTGATTCTAGATAAGATATCAAATGATCACTAAACAGATGGCAGTAACTTTTTATTGCTATCAAGTTGTGCCAAATCTCAGTGGACTGATGAAAAATGAAGAACAATATTCTACTAACAGCTCTCTCACTCCAGCTACTGATGTTCTGTTTATGTCTAGAATTTTTTGAATTTTTCTTTTGTGAAAGAAAGAACTTTCTTTCTTTCACCAAGAGAGAACTTTCACTGAACAAAGCTGTGGAACAACCAGCCTAGGGGTCAGCTGTCTCAGAGAGGCACTTGTTTGCCCAAGCTGTATTGTTTGGTACCAGGTGGTCCAGGCTCAATTGCATGTGCTTGGAAATGTCATGCGGACACAAGTTACCAGGTTGTTTGGTAACTGCCAAAATGTTGAATGTGTATGTTAATATTATGAAATCTGTTTTCCAAATTTACACTGTAAAATTAAAAACAAAATTGTTTTTATGCAGTAAGACTSTATGAATCAATTGCGTTATGGCCACCATAGATGTCAACCTATTTTCTTTCTATATGGAATTCCTGCTCTTTTGTTTCAGAGAGGAAGGCTAGAAAGAAGTGAAATATCTGTTCTCAAAATATACCTTTTAAAAAAAAGATCTTGAGGCACAGTGATGTGAAGTGACACTTTATAGCTCTAAAGTGATGCGCAAGTACCTGAGAAATTACTTGCTGACATCTGA
Organism: Amblyornis subalaris; assembly: GCA_018881555.1. Taxonomy (NCBI): domain Eukaryota; kingdom Metazoa; phylum Chordata; class Aves; order Passeriformes; family Ptilonorhynchidae; genus Amblyornis; species Amblyornis subalaris. Next base: position 2,341,620 of record JACAXG010000060.1, read on the forward strand.
AACTGCAGATCCTCACTCAGCTTGAAGCTACAATTCCGAACATAGGCCAGTAATATTATCGGTATATGTTACCTCACAATTCCTGCCAGTTGATAAAGAATCAAGGTCAAACTAAACCAGTTTCTATAAAAAAACCCAAGAAAAACAAATGGTCATATTTCCTTTTTTTTTTTTAAAACTTAGTTTACTTTAATCAACCTCTTCCTTCATTGATACTAAAAATAATTCAGAACTGTGATATCAGAGGTGCTCTACTGCCAAATTACATGACATAAAACCTATTTCCTGTTTTACTTTCTTGAAAAACCTTAGAAATAGAAACAAAGCTAGTAGTTCTATTTTTTTCCTTAGAATGTGCTTCTGTACTTTCTTCTTAGTGAATAGTTAAGATCTCTTAACTAAAGACTAGAATGTTTTGGGTTTTGAACACTCTCTCTGTTATCATAGGCAGTGTTTCGCGGTGGTTTTCATTGCTGTGAACTTTTGTGATGGGAGAGGTTATTCAAACTCTCCCATGCTTTAGCAATGAAGTGGACTCAAGCACCTTTTTCCCCTCTAGAAATGAACTAACTTGAGCTTCCAAAACTGCATTTACCTACTTTGTGATTCCCTCGTGGCCCAGAGGTTGCAACGTATTGGAGCAGTGTTAGCTTAGTGTGACCCTTTCTAATAGACTCCAGTAGTAATTGGGAGTCCTGTGGTAGACAAACTTGAGTATCATCATAGTGTTATTACAGGAAAACTCACAAAAAGCATGAACATATCTTTGATATTGGGAGGATGAAATATGAGGACAAATACAAACAGAATGTGTGTTTAGAAAAGTTTCTCAAATCTTATTTTAATCCTTGCATTTTCTCTCAAATTTCTATGTGCAACAGGTAATTGGGTAAAACAGTATGTGTAACAAAGTATTTTAATTTTGTAGGCACTGAATATTAACGTCATATCCAGATATTACCTGGTACCCCAAGTTTTATACAGGTGATGGACCTTGGAGAGGTTTTCTATAAAATATTTTTTTTTAATGTAGGGTTTAAATACAAAAATCTGCTTATTTTGAGCCAGCAGTAGTCATATGGCTAGTATATGCAAGTATATGGAAACCTGTTGGTTGACATATCCATTTCTCATGAACATGAGGAGAATGACAGGTCAGCCTTTCGTCAGTTATCATTTGGAGTCCTTACCTTTTATACCACTGAAACCCCTTTGGAATGCCTGTTCCCCTTGGGTAATAAAAGTCTTATTGATGGTAATGTGTCAAAACAGAATGTTTTTTTAATGAAATAGGGAGTTTTTTCCTCAAGCTCTTATGTACCCATGACTAAAATCCATGCACCCTCTTTGATGTTTCTTTCATCAATGGATGTACTGGGTGTGCTTYTGCTTTAGGGAGACTCTTTCTTTCTACTCTAAAAAATTAGATGTCTTTTAAAGCTGTATGCATTGGAGCAAGTATTTCTGGTGGAAGTAGCATTACTGTTGTCAGTGGTTTGCTGTTCAGAGGGATTTGGTGATCTCTGGAGGTAAATCCAACGTATGGGTCTGTGATGTCACACCAGGGAATCCGAGTGAGTGCCTAGGACAACGCAAATAGTCTGACATCACCAATGTGAACATGGCAGGCTTAATCTGTGCTCCTGCCTGAACAGCATTTTTACTGTGAAACACTTATAATAGAAATATGTAAAAGAGCTTCCTTGTTCTGGCTAAAAATGGCTTTGTACATTTCAAAAGCTCTCTTGAGTACTGTGTCAGCATCTGAAACCTACTTCGTGGAATAGGCAGCCTCAGCTGTTTAATGGATGTATTGTTTTATCTTTTCACTGAGTGGATGAAAAAGCTTTATTTTGGGCCTCACTGTACTAGACTTATGAAAAGTGGAATTGCCTCATGAATTTTTGTGACACACTGACTCTGAAAAGCCAAAGCTTGCAATCTTGTTCTCTCTTTCTGAACAATATCTCCTTTTGCAGTACTYGACTCCTTATTCAACTTCAGTGCAGCTTCTGAAGCTGCTTCCAAATTTCTACCTTGGAATGTGAAGTAGTCAAAATGTTAGCACATCTCTACTTTCCTATCAACTTTTAATTAAAACCCATTTCTTCAGATAGCTAAAGAGGTGCCAACTCCAGCATTCCTATTTTTTTCAGAATAATCAAAAGCAATTGTGTGAACTATGTGGGAACTGCCTTACATACATATTGCAAAAGCATCTGAGATAATTTCTGTAGAAAATACAGTGCTAGTGCATTCAGTCAGAAATTTATCTGAACATATTTTTGAGTTAGAAATCTGTCTCCATTCATGAAGTTTTAATTCCGGGAAAAGGTGGAATATGTTCTTTTCTCTGTTTTAAAGTAATGCTGTACTCTTCTAAATCAGTGAGTTGCTTTTTGTTTTGGCCAGTATTTTATAAGAACTGCATAAAAGACATCATTTTTAGTATTTGTAAATTAACAACTTGAATGTAAAAATTTTCTTTTGAAATGGAGCACGTGTATGTTCCTTTCTCGACATACAATATGAATATTCTCCTTTCTGCATAATCTTCTGCTAGTTGGTTTACAGRTGATGTATTTTTCTTTCGGTGTTATCCTGATGCACATACAATTGGTTGTCCTTTTCCTTGTCTTTGAATGATGTGAATGGGCTGCACAAGTCCTCTCTTTATCTTTCTAAGCTTTGCCTCTGACAGTGACTTGGTCCACTTGTTGTTTACCAAGTGGATTATCACAATATTTAGCATCCTGTACAGTGGGATCATCATATGAGGATACTGTTCCAACAGGACAAAGAAATAGTCCCTGCCTTGTGGATTATGCGATTTAAATGAGAATACATGCATTCAGGCAAGAAGGGGCAATTCAAGAATCAGTGGACTTTTGACGATTTCTGAGCCTRTAGAGAGGACTGTTTCTATTGAGGTTTCTGATGTTATCTAGCTTGCTTGAGAAGACCACTGAAAATTACTTTTTTTTTTTGTTGGTTCTAGTGGAATTTGCTCCAATGCAGTGTTTCTGTATTATAACTGAAAATGAGTCATCTTTACCCTTTCAGAATAATTCATGCTTTGTCTAATGTGAACTCCCTTACTGAATAGGTTCTACTGGCTGAGGAAAAGTACATGTCATGAAAACARATTTTTGCTCTCTTCCTTTTAAGATCTTGAACTACACCGAATATATAAAGTATTTTACAAAATTTATTTGTGTTTATCTGCTGACTGATATTTCTTTTTATGAATCTTTCTTATGACATACCTGTATCATTATGTGTTGAAGACTCTTGATTCTCAAAGATGAAACTAGAATTAAAATTCTGCAGTATCACTATTTTAAGGATAAATCTATTTATGAGGAAAATGTAATTACTGTGAAATGTTGGAGGCACAGGCATAAGTACCTCTAGATTCTTCAAAGTAGAGAAATGTCTTAGAATCATCCAGTCTGACATACAATGTAAATTGTGTTCTGGATGTCTTTTTAGTTTCCCCGTACAAAACCAGATTATTTAATACTCAATAAATTGGGTTATTTTTTGTTATTCCCGCCCTTTGACACCTAGATTCTTGAATGGAAAGAGTGAAAGGAAACAAAGACAATTTGTAATCTGCTTTTTTTGAATAAATTTTCACTGATACCAGAATTTGACTGACAGGTATATAACTTCTATTTGCAATTATTAAAGACTGACAAAAAATGGTATTGGTTAATCATAATAATCTATGAGGAGTTTGGTGCCTTCCCGCTGATGTCCCCTCCCTCTGGGATAAAGCATGATCAGTGCTTTTTTTCAGCCTTTCCCTGGAAAAATTCTTTGGTCTAAGACTTCCTGTGGAAATGTTTCCTTTCTACTTCATTCGTTGCATTATGTTGTAGGTTTACTGTATTTTAAGTTTCATCATTTCAGTTAAACGTATTTGAACTGAATTGGAAGAAGGCAAATGGAAGATTCTCAGTGTGTCTATCAGTGGTAGTTTTGCTATCGATTTCACTCTTCTACTTTACATGGTTCAACCTGAATAAGATATAACTTCAATCCCAGTTTTGTAGTGAAACTCTGCATAATTGTACTGTTTATAATAGAGCTGTAAGAATAGGAGGATATCCAGTTTGTTCTGGAAATTGAATTAGCGTTAATGTATCTCTGTCAAAATTTGTGCTAAAGGAACAATAGAATATTGGGTTTAATATTCTAAGAAAATGCAGTGCCAAAACGCTCAGTCACGAATTTATCTAAATGTATTTTTCAGTAGCAGGTGATTTCTAACAGAAAGTTTAAAATCAATTACAGAATGCTATAGTCAGTAACAACTCCGTATRAAACACTGATAGTCACTGAGCAATAACCTAGGTTGCTTGATGAAAAACTTAAGCAATGTTTTTGAATTAAACAAAGCACGAATTGAGATAAAATGTGTAGGACCAAATATTCAGGAAAAGTAATAGAAGATAAGCTAAAGGGAAGCTGCTGGAACTTTGTGATAGATATTCTCTGGTATAATGAGTTACGCCAAAGAAAGTGTATCTTTTGTAATGGCTTTTTTCATTCTTTTTCACTGAATGGATGCAGTATATATAAAAACAAACAAACTGACTCACAGTATTGAGTTTTGTATTTAGCAGTTGTAAGGTAAGATTTATTAAAATATTTTCTCTGGGAAAGCCGAGATGACAGGTGAGGGATCCTGACCATAAGATAAACAAGTCTAGCATTTTCGAATGGTCTGTGTACTATTACATCTTACACAATTATTCCTGACATTTTTCTCAGCTTGCTAGTGAAGAACAATTATGGTTGGAGAGGTCTTTCTCTTAAAAATAAAATACTTTTTCTTGAAGAGCACCAAACAGATGTGGAATTCAAAGTTCTCTTGCATCTCTGTCTCAATATTTATGTGTATCTGCCATTTTCTTTGTTGGAGAAGGGAACAGTATTTGAAGAACAGAGCATGATTTTTTATTTTTATTACTTTTTTACCCATAATCTTGCACCAGTCCAAAACTAGTGCAATTCCACTGTTTTGATAAGAAATSTGATGGTCTTATACCAACACTGAGAATCATGTGGGCTGTTGTCACTCTTAGCTATAGCTCCTTCCTGCCCACTCCCCATGGTTGTTTGTGGGTACATTTCTGTAATTATGTTATTTCAACAAAGGATTTTTTCAGTTTCTACTCTGATATTTCTCTCACAGAGACTGTAAATGTAAAGAAATACAGCATAGCTAAGGAAGTGTGCAGCAAATATTCACTACACAGCAGCTCCTCTGTATTTCCATTTGTCAAATGAGGGTCTTCCTATCCTTCTTCTGCCTCTTGTCTATATCTGCATATTAATCAAGTATCTGAAATATGCATATGAGAAGTAACCATTTATACTGTAGTAGCTATAGCTTTAGTTGTAAATTTGATGTACAATAATTTGAACCATTTTTTTCATGAGTTCTGCTCATAATTTGTTCATTGTATTATTTTCAATCCATTTTCCACAGCTGCAATCTGAATAAGTGGCTCAATTATAGTTAGTGTTATTCTTTAATATTCACTGAGCCTCATGGAAAACTTTGAAAGAAATATTCTATTTAAAGACAATTATGCTTAAATATCATCATTTTCATTTGCATGAAAAAAAGCAAAACCATGAACTCATTTTTCTTTTTCATACTATCTGCAGTAATATTTCTCCCGTGTGACATCATAATCAACTGTCATGTGATATGATATCACAGTTTAGTGTGATCAGAATTTTCTAACTTGAACATACAAGAAAGTAGCATTGCTTGAAAACCAGACATAGCTGTCACTTTGCTTCTGAAAATTGGATAGTTCCTTTAGGAACCATTAAGAATATTAATAAATCATTAAGAAATAGGTGCTGTTAATAGATATATCAAAATACGTAACTCCAAGAACACTTGCTAATGTAGTCTATTTTTAAAAATAAGCAAACAAACAAGTTTGAACTTGCATTAAAGAACTTTTTTCTATTATTTTGTCATTTTTCCAAGATTACTTACTTCTTTTTTTCTAGTGGCAGTCTTCATTTAGGAAATAACACCTTGTGACAGATTTGTTCAGTGAGTTATCTGTTCCAGAACTTGTAAAGATATAGGCTGCTTAGAAACCATGTTCATTTCTCCTTTGCACTCTTTTTCATTGCACTTGAAAGCATGTGCAGAATTTTCTTGCAAACTTCAGATTCCCATGGAGCGGCCATTGTATGACTCCTACTCTGCTGTACTGGCCAAATACATAACACTACTACCCCACTATGTGTTTCTTTGAAGACTGGAAACTAACTGGAGTGAGCACACTGAAGATACTGTGCAGGACCGATTGAATGCAAATTAAATGTCTGAGCTTAAGCTTTTGGCATATTATTCCTGCCTATACTCCTATTTTATCAAATTGCACTTCCCATTTTTTTAAGATWAGTAGAGCTTGAGAGTCATGGTGTATAGAATTGTCATCTTGATAAATAGTAGAGATTAATGCTTTCATCCAAATTATGCATTCTTTTTAGGATGATAACATTACATAATAATAGGGGCAGATTTCCAAAGTCTTGATCAACAAAATGATCACAGAAAGACTTCTTAAATAATTCATTTCCATCTATCAAGGCTGACATGAGGCAGCGTTACCAAACAACCTCCTTTTGACAGGATAGTCCAATAGTACAGTTCTTATTCATTGCTCTGCTACTGGCACAGGAACATTTGTGGGCATGTATCCAGGTCCCCAGGAAACTTGGAATCATTCCATGTTAAAGAACTGTAACTGTAGCTAACAAACCAGCTGCTGTATTGAGCTCAGAAGGAAGTCTTTGTAGCCGTGTGGAAGGAACTTAAGTTATTTGCATAACATCCAGCAGTCTTAGTGGGAAGGATTGGCAGGAGGACAACAGCAGGGTAGGCATCCAGCTTTTCTTTTCTGACCTTATCTGTCACTAATTCTGTTCTTCAATACTAGGATGAGATGAAAAGAGAGGGAAATGAAGAACTTGACCAAAAGAGCTGTACAGGTCTGAAGAGAAGGGTGCTCATGATCATATTGACAGCACTCGTTGTGGAAGGAATAGTTTCCTAAATTCCGCAAACAAAATTGGTTTATAGTAAAAAGTATCGGCATCTATAGTGCAATAATTGTGAGTTGGTAAATTCGTACTATGGAGAGAGAAAATGCCTAATAACAAATACAGAAGTATAGTGCTATCCATCCGCATAAGGCAGCTGTCAACCAGAACATGCTGTTGTACTGAGTTACAGGAATTTACGGAAATGGTCAGTCATATTAAAAACAGGCAMATTTTTTCAATTAGACCAACTTTAGATTAAGAACCCGCTCCCCCCCCCCGATATATCTTAAATATACTGCATCACTTCTTCAAGCATTATTATTTCCAATAAAATATCAACAACAGAGTAGAAATGAATGGAATTTTTGCAGGATAGCATTTTCTTACCTTATATGTATTTTTCTATTTTTAAGAGATTAATTTTTATTTAAAAATGCATAAACTAATGGCTCCTAAGGATGGTTTTTAGGTAGGAAAGGGCAGGAAGGCTAGAAGCTGTAATTCACCATAATTTCAAAGAAAATTGAATTAAACTTTAACAAGAAGTTAAATATCTTTCCCAGTATGTGAAATTGAACTTACTGTGTTCTCACTCTTTTATATTCTGGCAGAAACAGCAAGGATGATTTTGGAATAGTTTAGTTTTCCTTCAGAGTTTTTATTTAGCAAAGGTTTCTTCCACTTCTGTGATTGTATAAAGAGCAGTGTAAGAGATGATAGAAAAGCTGTCAGCTGTTCATGTATATCGCACAGAACTTTCTCGTATTTCACCTTTGTAATATTACTTGTGCTCTAAAAATGTTGAGCATATTGACATATCTGACAGCAGTCCTGCAAAAAAAGTCCTTTGGGTTGTTGGTGAATGAAAAGCTGGACATGACCCAGCAATGTGCACTTGCGGCTCAGAAAACCAGACACATCCTGGGCTGCATCCAAAGCAGTGCGTCCAGCAGGGCGGAGGAGGGAATTCTGGCCCTCTGCTCTGGTGAGACCCCACCTGCAGTGCTGCATCCAAATCTGGGGCCCCAGTACAGGAAGGACATCAGCCTTTTGGAACAGGTCCGGAGGAGGGACACCCAGATGATCAGAGGAGTGGAACGTCTCCTGTGAGGAAAGGCTGAGAGATTTGGGGTTATTCAGCCTGGAGAAGAGATGGCTTCAGGGAAACCTAATTCTGGCCTTCCAGTGCCTAAAAGGGCCCTCCAAGAGAGCTGGAGAGGGATTTTTTATGGGGCATGGAGTGACTGGATGACGGTTAACTGTTTTAAACTGAAAGAGGGTAGGTTTAGATTAGATATTAGGATGAAATTCCTCACTATGAGGATGGTGAGGCACTAGAACAGTTTGCCCAGGGAAGCTGTGGATGCCTCGTCCCTGGAAGTGTTCAAGGCCAGGTTGAATGGGCCTCTGAGCAACCTCTTCTAGTGGAAGGTGTCGCTGCCCATGCCAGGGGAGTTGCAACTAGATTATCTTTAAGGTCCCTTCTAACCCAAACCATTCTATAATTCTGTGACCAATATTTTTCTCTTTGTGTTGTATTTTCATAAGTCAATGTTTAAAAATCCTACATGCCACTTTTCAAATGCTGTTTCTCTGAACATGTCAGTTGTTTAAATAATCTTTTGGACTCCTGTAAGGAACCCAAAACTTTGTTTTGACTGTCTTCAAGGAATTCGCATGTAGTGAAAAGTAAGCAGCAATGATATTTTGTTATTGTTGCCAATTTCTACTACCAGTCACATAGAAATCATAGCAGTTATGAGACTGCTGTAATTCTAACTTATGTTTGTTAAACCATTACTGTAGAAGACTTCTGAAGTTTGCTGCATCAAACACAATTTTGTGTTGACTTCTGATAAACAGAAAAAAATAAGGTATCACATTTTAATTTATATTATTCCTTTGGCCCTCGTTTCATCCTTCCTTTCCCTCCTCCAAGGAATTTTTCCACATTAAACATAGGAGAAAAAACACTCAATCTCTGAACTTCTTTTACACCTCATATCTTCACTGAAATCAAGGGAGAATTCATATTTCAGGCTATTTTAACCTGACTTCTTTTTAGTCTCTGGTAACTGCATATTAATCGTTATTTGCAGCATCTTAAAAGATCGTTATGTTGGCATTTTTGTTTGAGGAATGAAATCTGGAGAAGAAGTATATAACATTCTGTCTTGTCCCTTATTTTAGTCTGCTTTTATGCAATAGATTGATGGATGGGCTCTGCCTGCAAATGAATCTTCACAGCATGAGTCATGGTCATTCTTAAGACTATTGAAGAATATTTTTATATCCTAACAGTTCCAATTTTGTAATCAAATTGAGACTTATCAATAGGGCTACTATCTTTTCTTATTTACAGAAGAAAACAGACATGTTCTTTAGCACAATAACGGAATTAACAGTTTGGGTTTCCAACCAGAGGAATGTAATACAGCAGAAACAACTATAAGCTGTTTTACACAGCTAAATAATAGTTTTCACTCCAAAGAAAGGAATGTAAGTAAATCTCACTTTGGGAGGAAAGAGGGGGAAGGAAATTAAATACGTTAATTCACTGAAATAATCATAGTGGAACAATTACTTATCTTTAAAACATTATTTTAAATGGGGCAAAACACATCTGTTGGTATAAGGTCCTATCTACTTCATATATTTTACTTACATTTTATACCAGTCTTGCCCTGACACTCCTGTGTGCATTAGCCATGTTCAAGAAAGCTTGGAAAAAAGTGTCTTAGATGTTATGTAAACAAGTCCTAGTGATTAGACAGAGAATAGGCAACTAAGTGCTGTCAGCATTGCAGGGAATGGAGAGAGAATTGTCTGTGGCTACTCTGCTTGGCAGCACCTGGTCTGCTGCTCAGTGTGCATGTACTGGGGAGCTCATGAGAGATGTAGGTTCAAGCTGCTCACATCCTGTGGAATTGCACAAAAAACTGGAATTATTGCATTTGCTGGGTTTTAAGGAGTCCAAGGATAGAAAATGATACAAAGCAAGTCATTTTTGGTCCATCCAGTTTCATGGGGTGTTCTGTATATAGAAGCAACAAGGAAAGGAAATGTATACAAGGAAACTTACTGTTATTGACTATAAGCATTTTAATATACTTTTTTTTTTTTTATGAACAGATTTAAGAAATTTGTCTGGATTAATACTGAACTGAATGCATCTGAACTGAAGGAAATGTTTTGAGATTGCTCTCCTGACAGAAGCTGTGCAAAAATGGTACACTGAGGTTCCTGCCTGCACCTGTGGGAAGACTGGAACTGTATTTTTATATTGCAGTTTATTGGCCCATAAAAGACAATGTAATAACAAATGTAACAGTAAATTTATGCAATAGTAGTGATTCCCCTCCCACTGACTGGATATGAGTGATCAAAGGTCTTTGCAAGAAGATAAGCACAAGGTTRGCAGAACTTCCTCAAAGTTCAGGGAGTCTTCAAGAAGCATGCAATCTGATGATTATTTTGCTAGAAAACTTAAAGCCTTGAATGGTAGCATGGGTCCTCCTGTTTCTTCAAATGCCTCTAGCAAAGCTGAAAATAATCAAACAAATGGTACACCGGCTGTGCCTAAAATGGGTGTTCGAGCAAGGGTATCTGAATGGCCTCCTAAAAAGGATTGCTCTAAGGAACTAAGTAAAGCTGCTTGGGAAAACAGACCTCCAGCCAGTTATGAAGGTGTTGGCTCAGTACTTCCAAATGGACAAAATGACCAAAGTGATGGACAGCAAGAAGAGCTAGAACTGGAATTTACAGAGGGAAAATATTCGATTGGAGATCTTTTTGTTCATTCACCTCAAAGAGGACTTCATCCCATAAGGCAAAGAAGCAACAGTGATGTGACAATAAGTGATATTGATGCTGAAGATGTGTTAGACCAAAATGCTGTTAACCCAAATACTGGAGCAGCTCTTCATAGAGAATATGGCAGTACTTCTTCAATTGATAGACAAGGCTTGTCTGGAGAAAATTTCTTTGCAATGCTAAGGGGATACAGAGTGGAAAATTTTGAACATAAAACCCTTGCTCCTTTTGGATTTTCTGAGTTTTTCCACTGTGATCCTACAGTTTCTCCAAGTCTACATGCTGCTGCACAGATTTCCAGAGGAGAGTTTGTCAGGATTTCTGGGTTGGATTATATGGATAGTGCCCTGCTTATCGGTCGAGACAGGGAGAAGTCTTTCAAGAGGAGACTTAAATCAGAAGCAGTAGAAACATCTCTGTTTAGAAAATTGCGAACAGTTAAAAGTGAGCACGAAACTTTTAAGTTTTCATCAGACCTGGATGATAGACTTGACAGAAATGTTCGTTCTTGGAACTGTCAGAAATGTTTTGCACATTACGATGTTCAGAGCGTTTTGTTTAACATAAATGAAGCAATGGCTACCAGAGTAAATGTAGGAAAAAGAAAAAATATAACCACTGGGGCTTCAGCTGCATCACAAACTCAGATGCCAGCAGGCCAGACGGGAAACTGTGAATCTCCTTTGGGAAGCAAAGAGGACCTCAATTCAAAAGAGAATTTAGATGCTGATGAGGGTGATGGGAAGAGCAATGATTTAGTATTGAGTTGCCCTTACTTCAGGAATGAAACTGGTGGGGAAGGAGATAGACGGATTGCACTTTCTAGGGCAAATTCAGCATCTTTTTCTTCAGGTGAAAGTTGTTCTTTTGARTCCTCTCTGAGTTCCCATTGCACAAATGCTGGTGTTTCAGTACTGGAAGTACCAAGAGAAAACCAGTCCATACACAGAGAGAAAGTGAAGCGTTACATCATAGAACACATTGATCTTGGAGCATATTATTACCGCAAGTTCTTCTATGGAAAAGGTAAATTTTTCAAATGCAACTGTTCTGACATATCCATGCACTAGATTTAAGTTGTTTAGTAAAGATTATTTTTTGTTTTTCTTCTTCTCTATAGAGAGACCCAGGTATTCCAGAGGATCCTGAAACTCTTTATTAAAATTAAGCCTGTTATTCTTGCTCTCTCAGGGGGATATTCAACAAGCAGTGGGTTATGTATAAAGTTATGCAATACCTGTGTGAGTTCATTAAGTTATTTAACAAAAAGTCATTTAAAATAGCACATAAACTAACCTCTCTAAACCAAACTTTCTTGATCAGCATGAGGAAAAGATGACATTTATATCCAGTAAATGTATTGGAAATACTGATACCCAGAGTGGAAATCATTATTTCCTAAAAGGTGACTCCAAAAGAGAAGGTTTTATATTGAGGCTTCTGACTCTCTTCTAGATTCTACTGTCTTCAAGTGTGTTTTGAGGCCTTTGATGTTGTATGCACATACACATACTCCTTAAACAGAGAGCTTCTGATGCTATTTAGTTTTTCAGCTTAAAGAAGGATGTTTTATATCTTTCTCTTAGCCTTATACCTCTGTCTTTTAGGATATGTTCGCTCCACAAAAATGCCAGGATACTCTTGTCAGCAGAGTAATCATCTTGGCTTGAATCGTTATTCAGATAAACTGTTTCCACTTTGTGGTCAGCTTTGACAATCTGTATTCAGTACTGGCTTGTGCAATGTGTTTGAAGTCTCTGGTTTTGCTGGAGAACCCCAAAATATCTGTCTCTGTCCCTTCTGTGTTAGGAATTATGGCTAGATCTTTTTGCTGTTATTAAAAGAAAAGAAAGTCTTCTTCTGTTTTTAATAGACTGTTACAGCCCAAGTCTTCTTGAAATCATACTTCCTCTGCTTTCTAACTATATCTGAACATCAGGAAATAAGCACTGTACTGTAACTCCTTCCTCCTGTAACCCTTTAAAAGGGACTCGAAAGAGGATCTAGTACTGTGCTTTTCACAATACGATAGACACTGAGAACACATTAGCTGTAAAAATACTGTATTTAAAAGGCAAGGAAGTGAAGAATCTGGATCTGTGATGGAAGAGGAAGAAAAAGACCCACAGCTAACCAAGGAACAGGCAGTAAATTCACGGGTTCAAAATGGCTTTGAAGCTAGACAGGTTGTAAAGTATATAAAAAGTGTTGGGGGAGTCAGAGTGCAAGAGAATGAAGGGAAACTTGTAACAAAAGGGTGGCATATTTTTTGAGGGGCAGAGGGAAGAAAAGATTGGTGTACACAGAAATGAAAGGCAGAGTGTCAATGGACAAAAGTGGTGGTAGTATGGGGGCAGGGGGGCGGGGAGGACAAAGATTAAGCCAAATGGAAGAGAACTTGTTTGTGAAGTGCTTTTATCTTGGATGAGTTACAAGCRCTGAAGTGTGGAACACTTCTGTGAAAAAAAATCTTGTCAGAGAAATTAGRAAAAGAAAATGCAGAGCATACTCAAAGCCACTTTAAATAATATAATATAAACCAACCTAATGACCTTTCTGGAAAATTGATGTGAATGCAATTAGTTTTAATTAACTTCTGAAATAGTATCAGAGTTTTATCCCACATAGTATAATACCAGGAAACTTGAATTATTACTAATTGTTCTCTAGGTAGAGTTCTTCAAAAGTAAATATGATTTGATGTGTTTAATATCCAGTAATAAATGGTCACCTTCTCACCTTTACAATGATATGTAAGCCACAGCCTGTTGTGCATTATCTTTTTATAGAGCTGTAACAGAAGCTACATGAGGGAAATCTGTAGTGGATGACTCTGATGCAGCAAGTCAGGGCAAACAYGCTGATGAAAGTAAAAACTTAATTTTTAATATCTTTTATCTTAAGAGACCAAGCATGTAAGGAATCTCCATGTTACTTCAGATTGAACACAGTTCTCACYTAAGCAGAATTTATTGTGGATAGAGGAAATAATCCAGACATTTTGCACTGGGCACCAAAAAGTCTTGTTGCTGACCTGAGTTTCCGTATAAGAAAAATTGACATCTGTGTGCATACTGGATCTACTTGATGCTCTTCCATGACAGTGAACTCTCCTAGCTGATTGTTCATTGATTTATAGATTTAATTGCACAGTTTAATTTTAGCAAAATAATTGTGGAAGGATGAAATAAAAATTTAGCAAGCAATAGTTACTTGTACATAATGCCACTGATTTTCTTTGCCTTTAAGAAAATATATATGAAAAAGAAATAGCTGTCTGAATATTTGATTTAGTTCACAGTTTTATAATTGGCACTTGTCAGCATACAAGTTTTATTTCTGTTTTAAGATGCATGGAAGAAACAGCCTGGCATGTGTAGCACTAATTATTCCATTCCCTTTCAAGAAATATGAGATTTGGGATTCAGCATTTTCTGAAATGASTTGTAGTTTTATACTGCATATTTATAAGCTTTGTAACTATTGTTAAAATCAAATCCGATGCAACTGATATAAAATATGTTATGTTTATTGAATACATTTTCTCGGTTTTCGGTTAAGATTTGTAAAAACTAGAATATATTATTTTATCTTGTGGTTTTGATTATCACTGATTTGTCCTTTTCCCCTTGTGCAATTATGCTCATAATACCTCTAGACTTGTTTATTATTACCACGCTTTTYATCTGAGGGATGCTTGCAACCATTTAATGTTATTGTGTCTATCTGCTGATATGGACTTGAAAAAATGTCCTAAAAGTAATGTACAGGCTTAGCAAGCTCTTCTTATTAATGCAGTTTTTTACAAGTATGACTTTTGTGTTAGAATAAAAATTGASAGCTATTCCTCAAAATGAAAAAGTAAAAAATGACAAATATTTTAGCATCTCTCTAGATCTCAGCTAGAAAATAGCACTTATTTTCTTMTTTTCTCCCCAACTGATACTCTTAAATCAACCTAAATACATGTAAATAAGCTTAATGAGTTTGTACTTCATGTAATTTTAAAAAAAAAGGTGCCTTGAATTAAAAATGTTTTCTCCAAATCCCATAATATCAGTAGCCATGCTATTCTTTAATTTATTTCAGCTTCCTTACTTTCCATTTCTGAAACTGGTTTATCTATTTTATTTTTAATGCATATAAATAGTGCCTTTGGTTTTGTGGTTTTTATATTGTACAGGAAATTAGCAGGTATCTGCCAAGCTTGCATTTTTCTGTTCAGTAATACTTCAGTCAAGAAATCTAGCAACTGTGTAATATACTTTTCTAGATTTACATCAAAATGGAAGGCTCTAGACTTCTAACTGAGGAGTTTACCTTGTCAGAGCCTGAATTATGCAGCTGTGGGGAGTTTTTATGTTTTTGAAAATGTTTGACCTCTGAATTTCTCTCTCCCCCTTTCTCTATCTTCTCTGTAAAGTCTTGTTCCATTTGATATAATTTCCCATTAAGGCTCAAAGTTTTAATTTAACACAGGGAAGTCCATGAGGTGCATTATTTATCCAGGCAGGTAGAATGCTCAGACTGGGAAAGGAATGTAGTTGGTAGCATGAGCAAATAATTTAATGTTTGTGCCTCTTTGATTCCAGGTGTTCCTTCCAAAAAAAGTTGTAATGTGCTGCTGCTCATTTTCCTTCCACTGGGAGATGGATTTTAACCACCTACATACTTCATAGATAGATTTTTGAAAGACTACTGGAAACCTAATTTAAACTTGATTTGAGAAATAAGACTGTCATTTAGGTAGAGATGACTTCATCTTTTTGTATTCATTCTGAGAGTATGGATAACTTCTTAGTGAAAGACATTTTGCAAAAAAATTCTTTACGCATTTCTATAAATACATTGTAAAAAAAAAATCAAACCAGCTCAAAAATGCCAGCAAAATGTTTTTTAATCCAATCTTTAAGGAGAAATTAGCCTATTAATGAATTGCTATATAAAATATGGGATTATAGCATAAATTGAATTCGAAGACATTTTTGGAGGCCATCCAGTCTAATTCCCTCTTTAAAGCTCCCTTTAAATGTAGGTTCTGAATAGGTTACTCAAAACCTATTCCCCTTTAGCTGTCCCTTTAGCTTTTCTACTATCTCTAAGGATCGAGATTTCACAAACTCTCTTGGCAACCCATTTGTGTTGGATTCCCCTCACTGGGAGGCTGCATGTTGTGAGGGTTGCATCTTGTCCTTTCACTGTGTACCTTGAAGAAGAGTCTGTTTCTCCTTTCTCTATAAGCCCCATCAGCTTGTGGGATCCTGCAGTTATTTCTCCCCTTAACCTCCTCTTCTCCAGCTGCACAAGCCCATCTCTTTTAGCCTCTTCTCSTCTGTTACATGCTCCAGCCCCCTAATGGTCTTCATAGTTTTCTGCTGGCCTTGTCCCACTCTGTCCAAAACTGGACACTGCTCCTTATGTGGCCTCGAAAGTGCYGAATAGGAAGGCATAATGGAATGCTCTTGCTGGTGCAGCCCAGAGTGTGGTTGCTCTCCACCTCTGGCAGCAGGTCCTGCTGGCTGCTGGGCAGCCTGCTGCTCACAGGGTCCCCAGTCCTTCCCCACAGAGCAGCTCCTGAGGCAGTTGGTCCCCATCCTGTGCTGTTGTATGAGCTTGTTCTGTTCTACATGTAGGTCTGTGTCGGCCTTCACAAGGCTTTTGTCAGCCCATTTTCTTGGGTTGTCAAAATGAGAGTTTGTTTGAAAGTGTCAGGTTGAAGACTTCAGTGGTTTAGGAGTTGCTTCACTTGCAGCTCAGCTGTCACAGCTCAGCAGTAGCTGCCTCCAGGGGAGGGGGAGAGTGGGACGTGAAGCACAGACGCCCTACAGCTGTAGGGCTCTACTTGTGTGGCTTTGCCTTTGCCTTGCTTTTGTTGAAAAACTGCAAGGATTATGCACTTCAGTATCTGCCCTGTGCACATATTTGTTAAAAGCCTGCTGGTTATTCCCCTTCTTCTGTTGCACCCATCTGCAGTCCTAACCTCCGATAYGTGAACTGTTCTCCTTGAGCTTGGACATAAACTTGTTGAGGATGCACTCCATACCATCATTTTGATAATGTAAAAAACCCTGTTAAACAATAACAATTCCACTAACAAATTTTGATAAGCCTTTTAGTAACTGGCCACTAACTGTAATTCGTATTACTGATCCCAGTCCTTTGAGGCCARCTGTCCAGCCAGTTTCCATCCACCTTGTAATTTGCATGTCCAAACCATGTCTTTTCAGCTTAGCTACACAGATATACTATGGGAGACTGTGTGAAAAGCGTTGCTAAAGTACGAGTAGGTGACATTCATTGCTCCTTCCTCATCCATAAAGCCAGTCACATCACTGTAGAAAACAACTGCATTGGTCATGCATGATTTGCATTTTTTAAATCTATGCAGGCCGTTTCCAAGCATCTTTTTGTCCTTCATGTGCCTGGAAATATCTTCCACCAGAATTTGTTCCTTAATCTCCCTGGGAACTAGGGTTTATGGTGACTCTTCTATGGCTTCCCAGACCCTCTTACCCTTTTTTAAAGGTGACTGTAACTATTCACTRTGACCTTTCAAAGGTGGTAAAGAGGAGCCTTACAGTGGCACTGGCCACTTCCCTCAACATGGGTCCTCTTTGGTCGCATGGACTTGAGTGTGTCTACTCTCCTTAAATGGTCTCTAATGTGATCTTTCTCTTGAACTGATTGTGCTTCACTCTCCCAGACTGGACCAGCTGGCTCAAGGATGAATTTAATTATTCATCAAAGACTGAAGGGTTACTAGCCTCAGTTTTCCCTTGTTGAGGCTGAGTTGCTGCTTTGAATGTAAAGTTGTAAATAAGAATAAACTGAAATAAGAATAAACCTTATTTGTTTGAAGACTCTTAGCTTTTATTCAAGATTGTATGTATATACAGTTTCTCCAAACTAGTTTCTTACAGCATCAAGGAAAAAGATCGATTTTGTAGTAAAAAAAATGAAAAAAAAATTACTCCATAGTAGCAGCAGTTGCAGTAATTTATGATATGTGTGTCCTTTCTGATAATCAAAATTAGCATTTTGTGATTTATGTACTTATTGTACAGTTTAGAAGATCACAAGCCAGTGTATTTACAGATCTCATAGCTCAATAAAAAAATAATCTTTTTTCGTGCTGCAGAAATTTTTTTTGAGGTTTGGTGAACATTTCCTAGGAGACTCATACTTTACTATTCTCTTATCTCTTCATTCATTCTTGTGCAAAAGAGCATCAGAACTACTTTGGAATAGATGAGAATCTTGGACCTGTAGCAGTCAGCATCCGGAGGGAAAAGGTTGAAGATGCTAAGGAGAAAGAAGGATCTCAATTCAACTATCGTATAGTTTTCAGGACAAGTGAGGTAATGTTCATTCTGTAATTCTGCAAAGGCATGGAAAAGTTAACTCTGAGCTTAGGATACTAGTTGTTTGTCTGTGGATACCTTGCTAACTTTGAAAGTAAATCTGTTAATGGGAAAGGATGTTTCTTGTACCATTAGTAGATGTAGTTGCTCCTGAACAAAGTTTTCCTCTTCTGTACTGCATAAAATTTTTGTCTTTTTGAGTGAGCACCCAAAAGGAGGTAAGTTGGCTGAAAAGAGCTGCAAGGTGCAAGCAAGAGAACAGATGTTAAGAAAACAGCTAAAGATAAGTGTGGATCAGGCCGGCTGATGTTATGTTTCTAATGATAGAAATAAAAGATWAAAAACATAGGGAAAAGGGAGGTGTAAAATATGAAAACTAGTATAATGACTTATTTGTATCTTTCTGTTTCAAAATACTTTTTTGTGAGATGTTTCTATGTACTTCTACATACGTAATTTGCAGAAGGAATGGTCTTATATGAAGGAATAATTTGCTTGTGGTTGTTGTGGAAGGACAAGTCTCATAACTTCCATTTCAAGTGATTTAATATCTCTTGCTAGCTAATTTCTTTATCACAGCAACTACACACAATGTTATTCTTATAGCAAGCAACTGTAAATTTTCATAATCCTTAGGACTGTTGGTTTTATTGTGATTAGGACATGAGGAGAAGTGTTAGCTAGACCTCCTGATATCACTGGGCTCTTTGCTTTTGCAAATAGATGTAAACATATGTATGTATGCGTATATATATATATGTACATTATATACATACAATACACATTATTTTTTTCAGTCTAAGTTTTTCTTTTATAAGCAAAAAGGTGAGTCCATGTATGTATGTGTGGAGAGGTGATCTGGGTGACACAGTTCAAAGAAATGACTCTCTTTTTGTCAAATCCAGTGAAGATAAAGCAACATGGACTAAAAAATAGGTGAATGGGTTAAGTGAAGGTGTGATTAGCTGTAGTTTATCTCACCTGTCCAGCCTTTCATTTGACTACTGTGTTTGCTAGGGAAAATTAACTATTTTGAGTTTTCCTGGTGTTTTAAATACTTTTCCCTCAAAAAAATTGGAATATTCATAGTAATTGAAATAAATTAATAACATACTTAGTGAATTTCTTTCAGCAAATAATGTATTTGTCACCTAGATGAGAAAAAGCTTGTCTGCTCTTTAAAAGTTATTTCATAATCTTTTCACTGGTTAAAAAGTTAAAATAGGAATTCTTTTAGTCCCATTTCTTTTTTCCATGCTTTTGCTAAAATCTGAACTTTGTGTCTTGAGGGGTCATTGGAGTATTAGAGCTAAAAATGTTTTGTGTGTTTTACCTTTACTGCAGCTTACCACRCTTCGAGGAGCAATTTTAGAAGATGCTATACCATCCACTGCTCGTCATGGCACGGCGAGAGGTCTGCCTCTCAAGGAGGTGCTAGAGTATGTAATACCAGAGCTGAGCATTCAGTGCCTGAGACAGGCTTCCAACTCACCCAAAGTACCTGAGCAGCTGCTTAAGCTTGATGAACAAGGGGTATGTAGCACATGGCATTTTTTTTTTTAAGACTATTCCTTAGATAAATAGAAGAAAAAAATTATTAAATATTTTGTAGGCAGTGTTAATAAACATGAATCTGTAATGCAAACCATTCAGTTTTTTGGTTTTAGAGATACTTGTCTATTTTCATGGACAAAATGAGGTTTGCTTTTCTTAGCAAATTCTTTTAAAAGTGCATTTCAGCTGAAGGAAATAAATATAAGTCTATGGAGATTGTCTTTTGATAGCTGAGTGAGAGACAGATTATTAAGTTTTAACATCAGTAAGAAGGGATTTTCACAATCTGAATTTTCACTTTATTGTGTACAAATGTTGAATGCCAATGAAAATACATCTAACACTTGATTAGTACCGTGTATAGGTACGGAGGCAATAGCATATTATGTCTAAAGTCTCTACATCTAGAATTTACGGTTATTTTTTACAATACCATTTTATGATTAACTTGCTGTAGTCTTACTAGAATAGAATACTTTTGCATTCATATGACTGAAATTGTGATTGAGACTAATGAATTAACTGCATGGCAATGAAATATTCATATGGCTTAAATTTTGAGAGAAAATGGTGAGGTTTATTAGGTTCAATAAAGTGAATCTGCTTCACTCAAAGCTAGTAGTTAAATTTATAGTTTCTGAATATTTTGTGAAGGACAGGCTTATGATGGTTTTTAAATCAAAATTTAAAATAATGTTTTTTAAAAATGTTCATTTAAATTGAAGATTTTACTGTCTAGGCAAAAGTCAGTATCTSTCTGTTGAAGTCCAATCCAATGATTGAACCAGTTGATTATGATGGTGCTATAATTAATTTATTATTGCTAATTCAGTTTCAAATGTAGGTATTGCATCTAACATCAGTATGTCTACCAGAATTATTCTTGCTTTCCTGTAACAATTGCTCAAAACAAAGTACATGTAGTCAGAGGAGCAGAATTGGGTTTTTTGGGTGGATTGTTAAGCTCGTTTTTGTTTGTTAATTTTAGCACTTTTATTCACATTGGTGCTTGAGGAGGACTTTTAATTGAAAATTGATTTTGCCAAATGTCATTATTTTCTCCTGTGTTTGTCAGTTCTTCTGGTAAAACAATACAGGGAAATCAGAAATACATGAATCCAAGAGTTCCCAATGTGCTGTTGCTGTTGTTTGAGCTTCAGAGTGTGTTTAGGTTAATCTAATAAATAATATTCACTCTCAGAGGAGCAGTATGTTCAAGGTAGTATTGATATTGAGTATGACTGTGTTTGACCTGATCTGAATATTTCCCAAACTCACTAACAGTATTTCCCAAAAATTGGAAATGGAGATTGTCCATTGAGCTGACCAAAATTATTCTTTGATCATCAACTCCTCATTTTGAGAAACAGCAGTACGTAGCACTTTCTTTTATTTTGTGTGATCAATTCCAAAAATTCAGTCCTATTATGAAATGGGCTGTCACCTGCCAAAATGTAATGTTAATGTATCTTATGTCCAACTTATTACAAGGTAATTACTTGAACATAGACAGAAAGCTGTGCAAAGAACTGGCATGAGACCCACTTTTGTTTTTAATCCTCTTAGGTACTTGATGCTTTCAGTTTATTAATTAAGTAAATACAAAAAGAGTTATGCTTGGCAACTGAAGGTGATGACTGGTGGAAATATAATGAATTTAAAAATATGAATTATGGTCTAGAAGATTGGTACTGTCACCAGAGTGATATTAATTTTGTGCAACAGAGTATTAAATGTTTGCATAGTTCCTTAGCCTACTGAAGACTGCTTTGGTGTTTTGATTTCATTTTCTATCTGTTTCATAATTTTTCAGTGAAATCTAATATGGGTAATGGAGGAAACGTGGCTAAATTTTGCCTCTAAAAATGACAGTAGAAACGAAACATAAATTGGATGCTTAACCTAACTTGAACATGTGAAGAACCTGCATTTTCCCAATTTATTCTGGCATATGATGATCATCTTTACTTTGGCTGTAAATTTGCAAGAAAAGTCAACTGTTTATCTACTACCATTGTTTTTTTTTAACCTTTCTCCGACTTCCCCCTAGTTTCCCCTTCCAATTCCTGCTAGTGCTTGTTTATTGTATATGTGCTCTTTGGTTCCCCTCACATACCTCCAGGGATGTTCACTTGTCCCTAGGCCATAGGATGAGGTTTAAAAAAGACCAAAGAAATTAAGATTGGTTGCAGTAATATTTAGCGGCTATTAAGTGTCTAATCTTTTGAGGTTCCTTGCCAGAAAAAAATCTAAAATCTTCACATGATGCAAGTCAACAAGTTGTTGTTACATGATAAATAACCTGTACAAAAAGTTGACAAGATGCCAAGATTCAGTGAGGGATTCTGACAAGAGCATGTCAGTTTGGGTCAGGAAGGACTGCTATGCACCTTTAATATGTATCACACACCCAAGTAGCTAAATGGGTTTAGAAGTTACTTTGTGATGTCATGTTACTAAATTGTTTTCAGTGTAAGATATAACTAAATGTAAAATTTCTGATTTGGAAATAATGAAATCAGAACCATATCTGCAATTATTTACTTAAAAAGACTTGAATAAGCATGTGGTACCATTTCAAAACTGGCAAGCTTTATCAGTTTTAAATATTCTGATAGTTCTTCATGCCAGTTAAACGCATCACATAAGAAGATCCTGCCAAAGCTTATGGAGTTGCTTCTCTTTTAGGCATTGACATTCAAAATGTACCTCAGTTTCTGCTTCTGCACAGCCTCCATGATCTTGGCTGAGAGTTCTTTTACTCAGGTCTTCTGATTTTGTAGTTGTGAGGGGTTCTAGCACAGAGGTTGGAGGTTCAGATTACTGCAAAGGAGCTTGCAGCTTGTTTAGCAATGATGGTATTGATAGAATCCACTTTGTACAAAATTCTCTGGTGTTAACAGTGTTTGTCCATGAGGTCAAATCCCAGGATTATTTCATGTCTTGGGCTGGTGAATATCAGATCCTCATCTTCAATTCTCATAGCACGATATTTAAACCATGAGATGTTAGGTTGTTCTTTAAGATAGATGCATACTTCACTCCTGTTTGGAATATTACTGGTATTCATGAACAAATGCAGGATTGACTGGTGTCYGCAGAATGAAGAAGTGTGACTGGACCGAATATTTTGCACAGGTGCCTCTTTACTCTTAGTTTTTGTCCCTATTGTTGGTGCCTCAATTTAACATTTAACTTCTCTACTTGTCAATTCTAGTAGGAAGTCAAGGAAATCAACTTAAATCCCCTGTGGTTTATGTTAAACTATTTGACACAGGGCTGGTATGGAGGTGACAGTGTGGTCACCATCGTTTTAAGTCTCTGCTGGGATGTGTCAGGTAACAGCACTGCATCCTGTAACCTAATGTTTATATGCCCAGTTATCTTGCAGTTTCCTCCATGGATTGTTCATGCTGGCTTTCTGCTGAATAAAATAGTCACCAGTGTGCAATCTGGAACCTTTTGTTAAATACCTAACTCTCTTCAAAATGGGGATCAAGCAAGGAAGCACTCTGGATAGGCATAGCATCTACTGGCAGTCAAAAGGAAATGTCAGGAGCAAGCCAGTACCTTAACCTTGCCAGTACCTTAACTGCTCCAGAGTTCGTCGGTCTGACTCGGGCAGCAGCAGGATGGCAGTGCATCTGTAACCTAGAATCTCCTTTTGTCTCAGACGGTCGTCCCTCCCACTTCACATCAAACTTTGGCACAGCTCCTAGCTCTTCTGTGTTCTAGGCTGGCCAGGTGAAAACTTATTGCAGCAGCATTGCTCAATCCTGTCCTTACTAAGCCTGTCCTTTTCTCCTGACTGCTCTCTGGTCAATGGCATTCTGCCAGAGTGTGTTCCACTAGGGTTCACCCCTGCACAAAGCAGTTATCTCCTTACGGCCAAGGAGAAGCAGACTGTCGTTGTCACCTTTGCTCTAACAGAAATATATCCAGTCTTTGCATAACGTGCATTCTGGACACTAGTCCTGACGTTTAGAGGTTTACAGCTGGAGAGTTGATTTGAGTCATGAATATAGATAAAAGTCTGAAGGGAATCTGGTGTGACTGATGGTCTCTGTCAGTTTGGGAAGCTCTAGACGGTGTCAATTAAGAATAATAAGACTAATCTGTTCACATGGAGATTTCCTGCTTGTCAGCTTAAGTGTGCATAAAAGCTAAGAAGACAACAGTCTGCTCAAGGAGTAATCATCTGTTTTTATACTTAATGTTTTAGGATTTTTATACTTTATTTTTATATAGAAATGATTAATCTCTTTAATGTTCCATAACTGAGAATCTGTTTAACAAAACTGTCTAACTGCAATCTGATTTATTGCTTGAAGTATGCTTTTGAAAATAGGAAATCGTTTTTAACAATGGATGATTTTATGAGGAATGCAAAAGATTACATATAACAGAAATTACTGTTCTGTGGGGCCTGTTTTAACTGAACTAAGGTGAACTTTAAAGGATAAAAATCAGGGACGATAAGCTCACCTTGTTTTAAATCTGAGAAAGAAAAACCATTATACAAATATTGCCAATTAAATTTTTTCATACTGTAGCATGCAGTAGAGTGTGCTTTTATAGATAACAAAGTGAAAAATCTTTGTACTGCTTTTATCTGTGTTTGGATAGTGCCAATCCAGTTTTCTTTCAAGAGCTGAAAGGTGCTTTTTTTTTTTTGTTTGGGTTTGTTTTTTGTTTGGGTTTGTTTTGTTTTCATTCTGTGGTGACTTAATTTCCCAAATCAGAACACTTATATTTTCACTTTCAAATGCCTTCTGTCAGGGGTTATAACAGTGTTATATTTTAATTGTTAATATTTTTTCTAGTATTGACATTCCTTTGCTTCTGTAATTTTTCCATTTCTTTTTTCATTTCTTTTTTCATTTCAGCTGAGCTTTCAACATAAGATTGGTATCCTTTACTGCAAAGCAGGCCAAAGCACAGAAGAAGAAATGTATAACAATGAGATGGCAGGACCAGCGTTTGAAGAGTTCCTTGATCTCCTGGGACAGAGAGTACGGCTAAAAGGATTCAGTAAATACAGGGCTCAGCTAGATAATAAAAGTAAGTTACATTTTGAGCTGTGGTAGAAAGGGTAATTATCCAATTGATCTTCTGCAAATTGTGTTGTCTTTTTATGCTCTCAACTTCGAGTTTTGATTAGTAAGATATGGTGAACGAGAAAGATGAAGCATACGGTAAGAGCATGTATCAAGCTTTGTCTGAAAGGTTATTTACTTTTCCTGTGGCACTGGTAGAACTGAAACTCAAGGCAGCTTATTTCATTTGTTTGCATTTGGTTAAAATCATACTATGTAAGTGATATTTCACCAGCTACACTTTAACATCTTATTCTTAAAAAGGCAATAGAAAATATATGTATTTCAAAATATGGAGACCTGACAAGGGACTATTTTCCTTTTCAGCTAACCTTTCATGCTTCCTTTCAATCAACATACACATTTATGTTTATATTTGAGGAGTAAACAAGTTTTCTCAGTTTTCTAGTTTCTTACATGTGCACAGTAAGCATGTTAGCATTTGTCAGTTGATAATTATTCATCTGCCTCAGTGCTGTGTTAATACTGCCATTTCCTCAGGTCTTTCAGTTTTCCTAAGTACAATAGTATAAAAATGTAATTGTACAAATTTTGTTGGGTTTTGTAGCAAAAATTTGAACTGAAATACTGCTGTCAAAAAAAAGTCAGTGATATGTTAACACACTTCTTTATGAGCACTGTTTTCACTGCCCTTAAATTTAACTTAGTTTAGTGATATTTTAACAGGATTTTGACAATTGATCGCTATGAGCTGAGATCTAAGGATATCTAGTTAGTCATCTACTTCATTTTAACATAGTGTCAACCTGTGTAAGCACCACGTGTATTTCCAATAACATTGTTGCATCTTTGCTTAAATCCATGCTTGTTTCACTTTAATAATTCAAGCTTGTTAGAAACTATTGCGTCCTATTTCAGTACAGAAGAATAACAATTCATTTTGTCAAATTAGTTTCTAGAAATACTTATTAACATGCAGTAGATGTTAGACTTCTGGAATGAATTGATAAATAGGGATGAAAAATTGTAAGGAATGAGGAGTGTTTGGGTTTTCCATTTTTTCCCCATATTAGAGCATGACCGAATATCACCTAGTAAGCTGTACATGTGAAAATGAATGCTGGTCTGTCAAGCAAATTCAGTTTCTGTATTTGCTGTGCTCCATTTTGAACTTACATTGCTGATCAGCATTGTGTATGTATCAGTCAGTGATGTGACTTTAATGTTTTACTAAGTCTGTGTGCCGTTAACTATATTGTCCTGTCATAGTATGTTCTCATAGTTTGCAACAAGCAGAATGGAATTAAGAGAGTTCAAAAAGATACAGTCTTCAGTATTATATTAAATGTAGAACAGTGATCTAAGTATCATATTTTTTGTTATACTTGTTTTTTAATATAATGACTAAAAGTATTATTGTGTATTTTATTAAGCATTGGATAATACATTGTTTTAACTGCTTGCAGGTTCAGAATAGTGTAATAGTTTAATCTCTAGGAGCTACATTTTTGGTAGACACAATGTTTCAGTAATTCTTGCTCAGTTCTTGTAGGATGAACGTTTATTAAGCTTTTATATTCTCAAATGCTCAACTAGCTGTGAGGTTTTTCTGTAAAAAGTTCTTTTAAAATTTATTTTTTTAATATTTGGATAAGTAATTGGTCCATTTCTTATGTATAGAATGTTGTGGTGGGTTGACGTGTCTGGCAGATAAATCCCCACCTCTTGCTTGCTCACTCACACACCCTCCAGTTTGTGAGTTGAGATTAAGACAGCTCAATGAATGAAGGGAAGAAAGGAAAAAACCACCCCCTAAAAAACCCAAAACTAAACAAAACCTCCCAGCCAAAACAAACAAAACCCCCCAAGCAACCAACAAAACCCAACCCACCACAACAACAATCAGCCGACGATACAAGTGATGCAAATACAATCACTTGCCACCTCCCATTAGCTGACTGATGCCCAGCCAGTCTCTGAGCAACAGCTACCATGGAAAAAACTCTCTCTGCTCCAATTTTCCTGCAGAGCATAACTTTATAGGGTATGGTCAATTTGATTGGCTGTCCTGCCTGTCTCCTCCCAAACTCTTGGCCACCCCTAGCACACTTCCCAGGATGAGGGACAGTGTGATGAGCAGAGAAGCCCTGGTGCTGTGT
This sequence comes from Amblyornis subalaris, assembly GCA_018881555.1. NCBI lineage: Eukaryota > Metazoa > Chordata > Aves > Passeriformes > Ptilonorhynchidae > Amblyornis > Amblyornis subalaris. Next base: position 2,368,650 of record JACAXG010000060.1, read on the forward strand.
AAGCACTGTTTAGCCACAGCTAAAACATCAATGTGTTAGCAACACTGCTTTGATCACATCTCAAAAACACAGCACCAAATGGGCTGCTATGAAAAAAGTTAACTCCATAAAACCAGACCCAGTGCAAATGTGAAGAACGTGACGTACATTAACTATAAACTCTTTTCTGCCCTTCTTTAGTGCAGTTTTAGTGGCATGCAGTTCCAAACCCCAAGATAAAGAAATAAGAAAATTAAATGAAACTTTACCAATTCAACGCTATATAATACGTTTAGTATATGTTTTAAACACATATCAATCTGCTAGAAATGAGAAATTAACGTATTATTATTGGAACATATTTTCTCTTTCTGTTTCTTCAAAATTATCTTTCCAAAATGCCACTGAAAGGTTATAATGGAATTAGATTTTCAGCTAAGATTTTGAAATAGAGGAGTGCAATAAGGTTTCCTTTTTTGAGCAATTTAAGTAAGAAGCTTCAGTGGAAATTATGCTTTCTACTTCTTATGCAACTGTAATTGGCGTTATTTAGATATTAATAAATGAAGTTAATTTTATTATTGTACAGACATAACTGATGAACCCAGTTATAATATGAATGTACTCCTAGTTGTATACGCACACAAATATTTTTAGATTTAGGGCTGCAGATAGAGAAGTGTATATTTATATACTTTTATATACTTTCAACTGGAGAACTGACATGGTTAATTGATTTCTTTCTGGAATATAGCTACTATTAATAAAAAAGCAAAACCCCAAAACCTTAAACAGTGTGTTAAAGAGTATGCTGGAGAATGTTTATTGGTGTAAACAACATAAAATTATGTTAAAAATGGGTGAACATGGAAGAAGAGAAGAAAAATTGGTAGTTGTCTTGACTCAATAGGATGTTCATTAAAGTTGAAACTTAAACTTTTTAAGAGATCTTTGTACTTATTTAAATAGTCCGTAGAAATTGAAAAAGGGGAAGAAAAGGAATTAATTTATGATTAGCATGTAAGACTCATCCTATGTGCTGTAAACATTGTGAAATGCTAATTCTATTAACAAACTTTCTAAATAAAATAAATAAAATATTCATATCATATATGAAATGTATTCTAATAATTTTCAAATGTATGAAAATTCCATTAAAATTTTAATGTATATGCACATATGTTTTAAAAATAAAACATATGTCTAATCTGCAAAATGTGTTTTATTGTTAGATTTGAAGTAGCTGGTTCATTTTTGGTAAAGTATGGGTTTATCCAGTTGTACTTATTAATGTTTAAATAATGAAAATACATATTACATAAAACTACACTCAAGTAGCTAAGTGTTTGGGGTTTTTTCATGAAATGCCAATATATTCAAAATTAGTTTATTTAGGTCTCAGAGACAGCAAACTCTTTGGGCATTTTTCTGCAGGACCCCTCTATGTCATAATATGAAACTAAAGAGCAGATCTTTAGCTGATGCAAACTGGTTCTGTTCTATTAAAAAAAAGATATAAATTGCTTAAATAGATTTAAATCATAGCATGTGAAGAGTGGTGTCCTAAAAAGCAGTATGAATGTTCTAATTTACTGACCTTCTTGCGATTAAATTAATTTTCAGCTGATTCAACAGGAACTCATTCCCTCTATACTACCTATAAAGATTATGAATTAATGTTTCATGTATCAACAATGCTTCCATACATGCCCAGTAACAGGCAACAGGTATGTTTTTTTAGCTTTTCATTGTAATTTTACATTATAAATGTTTGGCATTGAGTGTTGTGGTTTTTTAATAGTATCGGTTGAAAACTGAATTGTTTTAAAGAAGTATGACTCAATTATATTTTTTTCTTGAAATATTGTAAGACATTAGAAATCTCATAGGATATTTATTCTATATAATTCAGGAACTTATCCCATCTACCCCATTTCATTATATTATTAAAAGGCAATTAAAAGGCCTGTGGTGAATGAGTTATTTTCAGTTTGGACTGAATTTACATCTTATTTATGTTTTAAACATTGAATGGAATGAATCTTGAAAATAGTCTTATGGTTAAAATATGCATGTAATAAGATTTTTAAAACTATTCCACTTAATTCTTTTATTACAGATCTTGAAATGTTTATTAATGTGTCAGCTTAGTAATAACTTTTAACTGTATCCTTCAAGGTGTCTGTGAATACAGAAAACTGCAGTGTATTTTTCTTATTTCTAGAGAATTCCCTTTGCTTAGATAATAATTCAGAATGTCTTCAAAGCATTAAGGATGGCTAAAACCAGCACAGCATCCAAAGTGTGCGGTGCACCAGTAAGGTTGCTCTGTCTTGCCTGTCTAAGATGTTTCATGTGACTTAATTAAAACGTACAAGCACATTTGGTATAATATATCAGTATTAATGCTTAAAAAAAAAACAGTAGAATTGCTCATAGGTCAGACTGGTGATAGTTTGTAACTTCTGTGCTACTACTTGGTGTTTTTCTAGCTCTGCAGAAACAAGTGTTGATTTATTTAGTTAGTTTTGGAATATTCTCGCCTTGCCATGCAAGATACAATAATTTCGGCCATTTTGGAAGGCTGTCATGAGATGAGGATGCTATCTCACTTTCCTTTTGAACAGCACACAAAAGGTGCTTAGTGACTGTTGAGCCATATGGGAGTTGTATCTTTCATGCCTATCCTACCAATAGGTCTCGTGTGAGGGAAAAGAGTTGTGTCAAGGCATCAAGAAAAAGATAAAAGAAAACTACTGAAATTCTTCAGAAGGGATAAATAAAAATCAAAATGGAAGAAAGTATGCCACATATTTATTTATTTTAAATAATCAATGCATAAAGCTCTGAACAGTTTGAAGAACTGTTTCAAGTGAAGAGTTGAGACAACTTTTACTCCACTACACTGAGGATTTAGATGTGGTTTAGAGAAACTGTTAGGAATCAAAAGACAGAAACTTTTCGCCATATGAATAATACAAAATTTAGATGACTCACTTCTTAAAATGTGTGGCTTTCAGGAGACAGAATGTTCAGCTACATCAGACACTCAACTGTGACAGTAGCTAGTAATCAAGGGATTGGATCTTCATCACTGATTTCAGATTGTTCCACTTCTCTAAACTTTCACTTACATCTAATTGCAATACAGGATTAATTTAGTAAATGCACTAGGAGCTGTTCTGTCTGTAATTAGTCATAAAAATCTTTGACTGGAAAGGACATGTAAATAGGGAAAACTGTACCCTATTAAGAAGATATAATACACTGAATGAGCTTGCCTTAAAAGAACAAAATTAATATTTTGATAGCAAATCACAGGCACTGACAGTAAATATGGCCTTACTTGGAGTTTATTAGTTTTGTTGTTGTCTTTTGTGAATTTCCCTTGTTTGTGAGAACAGGATATCCTCTTGCCATGATCCACTAATTTTCATAGTTTTTTGCTGTTTGTCAGCTTCACTGCTCTGTTGCTCAGCCACCCTCAATTACTGTCCTTTCACTTCTTCCTGTGCTTTCCTTTCATTCTTATCATTTCCTTATGTGTCTTTCTTTATAGTCAGGTGCTGATTCTTGTGTACAGCAAAATCTTTCAATTTTAACTCCATGGTTTTCCCCAGCAACAAGCACTCCTTTCCACAGTGTTTTTAGTAAGTTTTCATCATTGTCCCTTTAACAGGTTCAATATTTAGCAGAAGCACTATGTTGTTATTCATGGCTTTCTTGGGATCAAAATAATGTGGCAGTTTTCCAAGTTCAAGCAGTGTGCCTATCTGAAGACCCACCACATTATTTTTCAGGTGATGAGATCTATCAGTGTTTGCACAGCATGTACACTGTCTTAATGAAATGTGACAAGTGCACCCAAATTACCAGAATTTAGCCAGCCTTAATGTGCAAAATGGATCTATAATAATTGTTTATTTTTCTTCTCTTACTGTTTAGTTCCAAAATACATAATGAAGTCTCTTCAGGGTTTGGCTCACTGCATACCCAAGTAAGGCGAAGTTGGAGAGCACAGTAATTTTCCTTTTAGGTTATGTTAGCAATGAAGCCCCTGTTCAATAGTTATTTTCTGCTAGCTATATTATGTATGTTCTGGCTGAGGTTGTTGCATCCTGTTCCTATATCCCTTACTTGGTAATGACTGGCCAAGGTATTCAGTCACTCCTCACAATCTACAACGGTGACCTTCAATGAGCAAGCACTGAGCATTGCTTGTATTCCAAATACCTGTGAGCCAAAAACAGGCTGCACCAGAACTGTTTGTTGCTTCTTCCAGGATATAACTACGCCCTGCTTGGTCCCTGATCAGGACATCCCTCTAGTTTTAGAGCCAGCAGGAGATCCAAAGAGCAAGGTAATTTTCATTTTGGCTGCAACATAGGCTGGGAACTTTCAAGTCAGCTGCTCCTTCCCTAGGACAGAGAAGACTACCAGCCTGGGTGTGGCCAGTTTATTTTCCTTTACTGGCCTTTTCTTCGAATTAGTTCAAGGCTTTCCCCTTTAAACTTTACCTTTGCAACGTCCCTTTCCAAATCATTCCCTTGCAAGTTTCCCATTCACACATTTGCAGTCTGCTTGTGTACACGTGGTCAGACCTGATTAATCCAAATCAGTTCAAATAACCAGTTTTCACCTGGTTTTATGAAAACTTAAAAATTGAACAGATATGCAATAATGAAATAAACTTGTTGCATTTAAAGTACTGTTAAAATAGTTGGGTAACAAGACTTGTAGTTATACCAAACCCAGTTTAACCAGATTTGTTGAAAGATCTTTTGCCATTTGTTTCTGGTTTTGGTACTGGCTAAGAACACAAATTGAAAATAAAACTTTTGAAACGACTTATTTTAGAAATGTAATAAAATAAGTTTGGAGATTTTCTTATTTGACTCTTAAACTTTGTCATTTAATTGAATGAAGAGTATATTTCACTGCTGTTTCAACAAGAATTACTTGTTTTGCAGTTTGACAAGGCAATTAATTCTACAGAAGTGGGTAGATTTTTAAGGCTGAGCACAAGCTGTAAATATGCTAGGTTTCAAGACAGCTTTTTTCTTCAGAGGTGCATATCTGAAAATTAAGAATTGAGTCCTTAAAATCTGAGAATTAATATAACAACTACCATTTAGTGCAAATAATTTTAATCTAATGGATTCTGCTTTTCTAACATATTTTCCTTACTGGACTCCCCTTTGTGTGTCTTCTGCTCTTACATAACACTTCAGTGATTTCCTTTTGGCTGCCTAGTGTACTTGATTAGGTTCATTTTCAAATTCTAACATGACGATGATGTCTCCTTACTGTAAGTAGTTCTCTGTAGTCTCTGCACCCTGTTGAGAGTTCATATTGTGCTCTTCATTGGCATGAGACTCTTTAGAGCATGTTAGAAAGGCAGATTAAAAAAAAATAATTATACAACATCCAAAAAACCTCAAACCTGAGCAGACCTCAAAATGGGAGAGGAAGGGGAAACTGAGAACCTGAAAAAGACCCAAACAAACTAGGAGGTAAAAGTTGGGAGGAAAATCCAGGTTATAGAATGGAAACTAGAGAAGGGTTTCTTACAGATCATATTGCTTAGTTCCGGTTTCCTTCAATTCCTTTTTCATTTTCAGTATGCTATCCTTATCTCACATTTCCCAGAGAAGTATGTGTTCCCTCCTTCTTCTCCGTTCAATACTTTATTCTTTTCCTGTTCCTTTATCCTATCCAGAGCACTTCTTTCCATGTTCCAGATCACCCCGGTTTACTTCTCTCCCCTTTAGAAGTTCTTTGCATTATGATCCTCTGTGCACAGCCACAACTGTGCTTTGCCTTTGCATTGTGTTGAAGTTGACTGACCACTTATGCATGACAACTGTTTATAAGTGTTACACTGACTTTATTTTAAATTGTTGAAGAAGTAACTAAGATCTCTACAGTCTTGGTAAGGTTCTTAAAATAATGACCTGTCTTCCTATTTCTATTTTTGTGCCTCATAGAGGTTTCAGCTCTTGAAAAATATTCTAGGGATAGGATATGGGAAAGGCTATAATTTTGAAAAGTCATTTGCTAGTAGAATTTCAAACACTTCTAAAACTTACCTCCTATGGAGTGAATGCGGTTCTTGTTTAAGCTACATGTGATGGCAAGCAGAACTTCCTAAAGGGGTCTACAAAAACAGAAAATATTCTTGAAAACAGTCATTGTCTTGAGAAATAAATATAGCTTTAAAGAGGATTGCATTCTTATTTTTATAATTTGCTTTGTGGAATAATATAATGTAATATATAATATAATTGTATAGGCATGAACCACTACAGCAAGAAAGAGTAATCGGGCACTTAGTGATATAACGGGGGCTGAAATTAATCACCCTGTACCTCATAATTGGAAGGTTCCTTACAAATTTAACTGAGTTGTAAATTCCAACCTGTGAGGTAGTAACAACTTCTAAACATGAATTTGTGCTGCACTACTATGATATAATTGTATGGCTCACTAGCTCAGCAAATTAAAGTATACCTGACACATTTCGTTCTGTGATCAGTTCCTTGTAGTGTCCTCCTACTCTAATTTGTATGCAACAGGTTATGTATCTTAAATGGCTCAATTATCCAGTTATTTTGATTTTAGTCTTGAAAACCTGAGAATTTGACTGAGCCACATAACTTATCAAATACTATTTTCTGTTCTTATGTCTGTTATAAAGTTTCATAAGAAGTCTTATTTCTTTATCTGTATTTGGGATTTTCGATTATGTTTAAAATAATATAGGTATACTGAGTTATTTAAAATTGTGGCTTTGGCCCTTCTTACTACCTTTACAATATCATCCTTTAAGAGCAATAATGAAACATACTTATGAGTTCTAGGCTTTAGCATGTGCAACTTTGCTTTTTATTCTTGGTAGCTGAAATACTAACTTTTAATGGAACTGAGAAAATACAACAAAATACTCTTATTAGAAAGATAATGTTCTGTAAAATCAGCTTGATAGGGAAATTTTTACTTGCTCTGTCATAAAGTTTTCAAATACATTTATTCTTATATCCCTTTTAGTTACACATGGCTAAGACACAGCTTTAAGTGTCTATATGCTCTTAGTTGCCAATGCAGGGTCTTTGGTAGACTTTGGGTATTTCAAATGTAGCACATGGCAGATTATTTCTTTTTCTGTCAGTTAATATGCAAAATTTGAAAGTTACAATGTAGTTCCGTGAGGAAAGTGAACATCTTTTTACTGTGTGGATTTGTTGGGTTTTTTTGGGAGAGAGTAGTAGTTCCTTATTGCTGGATATGTTTTGTAGTTTTTGCTAAGTTTCAGCCTATAACAATGATTTAATACTTTAAATTAGTCCTTAAATACATTTTGATGATAAAAGCTACCAATTACAAGAATAAGTTTTTAATTAATGAGTTCCTAATAGCTATTATTTCTCCATGAGTCTTAGCTCTGTTCCTCAAGTATGCAGTTGTTAAAATTTGTGATGAATATTCATGATGATGTTTTTTTATTTTTAATAAGATCATAATATTAAGGACAATATTCAATAGAATTGCAACATGGAAAAGAAGTTTTATTGAGAAATAGAAGCAATATTGTATTTTTAGTGTAGAGACAAATGCTACACTGTAAAGTGTTGATGTACAGTTTTCTGGATAGTGAGAAATGTGATGTAACTTTTTTTATTGCTGAAGTGATGCACTAGTAAGAGAAATACGTTTTTCTCATAGAATAAAATAGAAATGAGCAGAAACTATGGAGAGCTAGTGTGGGGATATGAGAGAATTCACTAGTATTTTTGTGAACTTAGCTCAATATCTGTTCCCTATATTTTTGCAGTTCTGTCTGATATCCTTTATATGTAGTTATCCAGCATATGATTAATTAAAAGTTATTTGTTAAAAATTGTGCCTAATTTATTTTGGTTTGGCTTGTTTGGATTTTTTTCCTAAGATGAAGGAATTGTGATTTTTTTTTTTTTAATAACTAATTTTTCAATGCATGTTTTTTGTCTAGCTGCTAAGGAAAAGGCATATAGGAAATGACATAGTTACCATTGTCTTCCAAGAGCCAGGAGCACTTCCTTTTACTCCAAAAAATATTCGTTCCCACTTTCAACATGTATTTGTCATAGTCAAAGTGCATAATCCTTGCACTGAAAATGTTTGTTATAGGTGAGTATAGCCTTATAACTATATAAGTTTGTTACTAAGACTGCAATGGAACTGTGTTTTCTAGCTGTTTTGTATTTCTTAAAGATATTATGTACAAAATTTTAAAATTTCTGCTACACTTCCTGTGAATTTGAAAGCCCAGTGTCTCCCTTGCACACATCTGGAGTTATGGAGCACAGTTTGTAGACCTAAATGGGAATATGCAGAACTCCTTGTTGCTGATTTATGGGCACAAAATGGGGATGTAACAAGTTGGTAAAAATAAGATTTGCAGACATAGCAATGGAATTTAATTTAGAATTTGTATTGCATATTTCCTTTTTTAAAGAAAGTGTTTTAAAATAAAGTATTTCAGAAGGCCATTAACCCTGTATAAATTCCTGAGTATGACAATATGACACTGGGTTGAGTCATAGCCTTTTAAGCACATGAATGAGGACTTTCTGGAGAATGTGAAAACATCACAAATTTCAGATGACTTTAACTCTCACATTTAAGTCACTGCATCATGAATTTTCACAAGATACCAAGGTGGAAACATAGTTATGAACTGATTGGGAATGGTGCAAATAGTGGTAAAGACATGAAGCATAATGACACAGGTTTATGCATGAATGTTATTTATTCATTGTTTAGAATAAAATTAAATTACATCATGAGGGCAGGTCATATTATTGGAATTTAGCTGTCTACTAGAACTTAAACTATCTTTTAGAACTTAATTTTGTTTCAGTAACTGTTTTGTATTGATTAGTACATGACGTTTCCTAAGTTACACTTTTCTTACTACTAAACTATATCTGTCATCCCAAATGTGACTCTATTTCAGTCAAACTAGTAGTAGTTATAGGTAGTGTGCACAGTATTTTGAAATTATTTTTCAGTTGAAATACATTATGTATATATTAATTAGAGGTATAATTGTATCAATTAGGAAATGTTCCTATTTCTCTTACATATTGATGTGAACGGTCTATTTCAAGAATTGCAAGTATCTTCAAATTTTATGAATATAGAGAAGGCAGCTTAAACAGGTGGAGAAAGCTCTATTATAGTAACATTTGAGACCAATATTTTTTGTTTGTATTCACACTTCATTGTAGCAAAAAATCTTAGGATTAAAATTAATTCTGTTTCTATTTGTATATTTCTTAGTTTCAAGATGATGCAACTGAGTGACAGCTTAAAATTACAGACTTACATAAAAATAATTTTTAAAAATATTTCTCTCATTTATTTCTCACAATGCATTTTTATATTTATTTCATTAAGGAAAGGAGACAGTGACACCTTAAGAAGTTATCTTTGACATTTTTAGTTTTAGTAAGATACATCTATAATGTCCTTTATATATTTAAAAGAAGAAAGCCATTTTAAAACAGATAACCCAATCGGTTTTCTTTGATGTGTCTGAAACATCTGCAAATTGACATGTCAAAGCTGAACTCAACTGTGTAAATGGATTGCACAGATCACAGTTCTTCTTATGTGATTTTTTTTTTTTGGAGGGGGGAATTAACCATTTTGTTTTGGTTTTTTTTCTATTTCCAGTGTTGGTGTTTCACGATCAAAAGATGTACCCCCATTCGGTCCACCCATTCCCAAAGGAGTAACTTTCCCCAAGTCTGCAGTCTTTAGGGACTTCCTTTTAGCCAAAGTTATTAATGCTGAAAATGCGGCACATAAGTCGGAAAAATTTCGAGCCATGGCCACAAGGACACGTCAAGAATACTTGAAAGATCTGGCAGAAAACTTTGTTACCACAGCTACAGTGGATACTTCAGCGAAGTTTAGCTTTATTACTTTAGGGGCAAAAAAGAAGGAAAAAGTGAAACCAAGGAAAGATGCACATCTATTCAGTGTTGGAGCAATTATGTGGAATGTGATTGCCCGAGATTTTGGCCAGTCTGCTGACATTGAATGTCTCCTCGGAATCTCCAATGAGTTTATCATGTTGATTGAAAAGGAATCAAAAAATGTTGTGTTTAACTGCTCCTGCAGAGATGTTATTGGATGGACATCTGGATTAATGAGCATCAAAATATTTTATGAAAGAGGAGAGTGTATTCTTCTGTCTGCAGCAGATAATTGTGCTGAAGATATCAGAGAAATTGTTCAAAGACTTGAAGTAAGTACAGCTTCTAAACTGGAATTCCAATTTTTTTATGAACAGTTACTTGTCTACATCTCCTTTGAGATATAATTAAAAATATTCTATTTTTATATTCAGGAGTGTTTTCAGTCTTCAGAGAGCATTACAAATAGTACTCTTCACAACAGCATGTGAGATAAATGTTATCAACCCGTTTTTCAGGGGTAAGGATTCAGATACCATTAATCTGATTACTTGCCCAAGGCCATAGATGGTGCCAGTGTTGAAATCAGGACTGAAAAGCTAAGCTTTTGTCACCTCTTGCTGCAGCCTCTTCTCAAATCACACCCTTGTAGGTAGAAGTATCATTAATTTAAAAATATATAAAATCTTAATGTGTAAAATATACTTTGACTTTTTGTAATAATCCATGAGGATATTAGCAGAAAATTTTACGTAAGTGATTCTGATGATGTGTTCCTCTATGCTGGGAAACTGCAGGAAGTAAAGAAAACTAGACCAGTTGATGCCAGTTTTAACAGCTGACTGGATAAAGGTTTTCAGATGCTTGGTGACCCTGTCAGTACTACTGTCCTGTAACTATTTCAGTCAGTATGAATGAAATGACAGGAACTCCAAAGTAAAAGTGCTGATGTATCTAGTGGTTGCACTTCACTCTTTGATCTTAAATTAAGTGATTTAGATGGTCTTAGGTTTTTTCTATTAGAAAGCCCAGCACTGGAAAGAAATCAGTCTGCTTACAGTTTTCACACTGGAACAGTTGGATTGCAGCTGGTGATTTAAGGTCTCTCTTGTACTGCAGTCACATTTATCATTGCTCAATATCATGCTCTACATAATAACAACTTTCTTCTGAAGTACAATTACTCTTTCAAGAGGTGAATATCTTTAAACTCTTCTTGCCACTGTTATATTGTCCTTTTCAATTTAGGTCTTCAGTTTCACTTTCCTTAGACAGATATTTCCCTTCTAAAAAATAGTGCTCCCATTAAATATTGTTAAATGAACAATAGAAATTGCTTAACACAAACAGAAAAGAAGATCCAAAGTTCTAGTGAAAACTTCTGCTGTCATCAGTGACAATTTTTTTTGCTGTTTTTCAATTACTTGGTTTTACAAAACATGGAAATACCCCATGTTGCTGAAGATACATCTTTAAAATTTGGTAATTAAAAACACGAAATGAAATGTTTATCTATGTTTACTTGAATATTTCCTCTTTTTTATGGTCCGATTTTGGGTTAAATAATGACAGATTGCTTTTAAGCCTCAAATTTAGCATCAGTTATTACAAAGTTTACCTGAATATTAACTTCAAGTATCTATTCCAATGAACGCTGGCTGCCTTCTCTCTTTCACTGCCGCCTATCCAACTTTCACGCTGATTAAAAGAATTAACTGTCATTACTTGTTTTAAAACAGTTTTCATCCCTGTTTCTTGCCTCCTCTTTTTCTCCTTTTCCCCTGCTTCTTCTCTCTTTTGAAAGCTGCATATTGATGTTATTTCCTGGTTGTTTTATAATGTTGAATGCTTTCTGCAGTCCTTATCTGCATTTGATATAAGAACCATTAGAGCCACTAAAAAGTATTTAAAACTCTGATGCCACACTGTATGAGTGTACTTTAAAAACCTTTTAAGTGACTCAGAACACAGCTAAGGTTAACAGCCAGATGTGCCATCAGATGCTAAACGTGAAAGCTCAAACTGTGATGTCGTATCAATCTTCGGTGACCAGATGATTAAACCTTTTCAATCATGAGTTAAAGCATTTCTTAAAACCAGTGAGTAAAATGTTGCAATTACTAAATGAGATTGTCAAAGAAATAACTACACTTTATTGCCTGAATTTAAATGGTGCAGGTAAATGGGAAACCTATCTCAATATCCAGATTAAAAAAAGATGTAAAAAGCTGGCTGAGACCATGATTTTACTTTGAACCAAAACAATCAGTCCAGGACTGAAAAAAGAGCTGTGACTTGTCAGTCTAGACAAATTTGTACTTGTGGGGGAGAGTAGCTAGTTATAGAAAGTAGAAAGAACAGCAAAATATAGATTATCTTGGAAGGCTGTGTTTGAAGGCAGAAAAAGCAGTGGTTTTGAGCTTTAGGATAACAGAGAATGGCAGAATGATAAAAGATTAGATGGAAACACTGAATCTATAGACAAGAATCTGAGTTGACAAAATTTCCTTAGTATCCTGTATTTTAAAAAAACTCTTCACCTTCTTTATGACACTTAGAGGATCTTTAAGTTTGTATGTGTTAAGTGCTTTCAGAGAAGTCAGCTCTTAGTTCATTAGTGGCCACAAGATCAGTGAAGCTGCAACCAAGTCAGTAGAATGCCCTGTTTTGAAGTGGAGCAGCACTATGTTTAGTGTGACATTACTATGTAATATGCAGTGTTACGTTTTAGGGGATATACACTTGAGGAGGACTAGATCTCCTGGAATATGTCCCATGGGGAATAGATGAATCTTTGGCAGGAGTCTTTATCTTTCTTGTCTTTTAACTTTTGAATATTTAACTAACTTGAGGAAGAGATTTTGAGTGCTCTGAGTTGAGGAAATCCGTATACTTTAGCTGGTGCATTTTGCAGTATTCTATAATTGTGACATAATGATAAAGAGGTGTCAGCCTCCAAAAAAGAATATAATGTAGCTTAATAAGGATAAAATTCCATTCCTCAGCCGGGCTCCTGACTGTAATAGCATGTTCCTCTTTTCACTGCATGACTAAATATATATTTTAGAACTTGTGACATAAGTGTAGTTAAGAAGAGCTGAAAATTTCCTTTTCACTTATCTAGTTCACAAATTATGAAAGTCTTATTGAAATTTAGTCATGACTGAAGAGCTGAAAATAAAAGAACTAAAGTATGCTGTATAGTTCTAATACTATGTGCACAGCTATAAACACTACAGAAAATTCTATTTAAAGAGGAAAGTTTCTAAAATATACCAAAAAACTCAGAGCTGAATAATGACAAAGGAAATAGCTGCACTTTTTTTGTTATGAAAACCCAGAATGTGATTTTGTAAACAAAACACCTCCAGGGTACATTTTAGACGTGTCAAGAGTGACTTTCACATTTTAACTTTGAAACCTACATCTTCAGAAATAACTGGAAAGATTATGAATCAAAGTGCTACAGTTCAACTACATTTTCCAGGCAGTAATTCTCAGAACATCGGATCCTTCCAATATCTCCAATATTTCACAGCTCACAGAAGATTATGCCTTAATGAATGAGGGCTAATTGTATTTCACTACCTCACAGGTTTAAAGCATGAGCATACACCAGCTTCCTCAGATCAGCAAGGTTAAAATAACTCATGGTTTTGTGGCACTTTGTTCTCATGTGTGCAACTCTAATTTTTTCTGCTGAGTGACAGATATCCATATCTAAATATTCTATAAAGAGTAATGCTTTAAAACTTATTAAGCTACTGAAAACTGTGGCTTTTAGTCATGACCAAGTTGCGGACATAAGTTACACAAAACACTCCAAAGTATTTCCAGTCAGCTGTTGGATTGGAAAGGGAGTAGACATTAGGACTTTCATCCTGACACTATAATAATTGTGGACAAAAGATCAGGCTAAACAGGAAGTGTGTAAAAAGGAAGCGACAAAAGTAACTTACAGCTTAATGTTTGCTATGTGTTAAGTTCCTTTGTCAATGACGGAGACATACTTAAATAATTGTTGCCAGTGAAGGAGACAGTCCCATCCATTCCCTGCCTGCCACCACTTTGGAGCACTGTTTTGAAAAGCACCCTGATTTTCAGCTGTACCTTTTCCCTTCTCTGTCTGCATGGCTGCACGAGTCCTAATGTGATGCAGGGGACAGCACAGGGGCGTTGGGGTCTTGGGTCACTTTAAACCTTCTGAAGAACTGCACCGAGTGAGCTGCCTCTGGCTCGGGTGGTGGGAGGAGTGGTTTTGTCACAGCTGTAGCCAGTCACAGTGCCAACATCTCACGAGCTGTACAGTCCCACTCCCTCATCATGCACCCCTGAATTAGGTTGGGCCATTCTTCTGTGCAAGCACACAATAAACTAGTAGGCTAGCCTGCCCAGATTCTGGCTCAAACAGGCGATGGAGAGCGAGAGTGGCTCTTCCAAAATAACCTCCTGAATTAAGCTGTAAAACAACCTTGGCAAAGATCAATCCTGCACAGCTGACAATGAAGGACAATAGCCTCCTAACTTAAGCACCTTAAATTAAATGCCTAAAGTGTGTCTTTTTGTGATGCACACTAAAACCAGCTGTAAACAACAGGAACACTTTTGTGGTACAAGGTAAGGTGTGAGGTGGAACTGCTTTTAATGCAGCATGACCTTGGGAAGATCCCTTGATCTGTATTGTAACATGCATCTTTAAAAGCCAGGTATTTGCCTTGCTGGAATGTTTATGGGAGATCTGTGATATGCATGACAAACAAAGATCTTTGATAATGTTGTGGTTAAGTTTTTGTTCTAATTGCACTAATGGAGCTAAAATACATACTGGTTTTGTGACACTGTAAAAAAGGGAAGGCTCAGGTAACTGTCAAACTTCCTTATAATATGGATTAGAATTTTGTCTTCTGACTTTGGTGCAGTATCCCGGCTTACAGGCTATGGTATGATTGCTTTACATGGCAGAACTGTTGAGAATTTGTTTCAAAGAAATAGTATACAGTATATAGAAATGAACCTGCTTAGAAAAATCTGAATTTGAAGCATTTTGGCTACTCTGTATAATGACAGAATTACTTTCCATTGAATGTGAGGAAAGTAATTTTTTTTGTTTCAGCATTTCCCAGTGTTTCAGCATTTCCCAGTGACATGAAAACTCTCATCCCATTTTAGTGATATCTACATCTGGAGATGGTGGTAGTTAGGCATCTGCCTATGAAGCAAAATAAATCTATATTTTCTTTGCTATTTTCTTGAGGAAAGCAAGCTGCTAGAACTGAAGCACTTCACTCAATTTGGCTCATGCTGTATCTTGGGTTTAATACTGCTTAATACTGAATAAAATATGTCTGCACACCTGCAGTCAGCCAAAAAGAATGAAGTAATTGACAGGGCAGCATTTTTCTTGCTTTGTGTTTTGAAACTAAACCAGCTGTAAACTTTTCAGTAAGATATAAAGGCCTTATGTTGATGTTGGGCAAGGGGGGAAAGAGCTGGGCATGGGTCAGCTGCTTGCCCTGAAGATGTAAGATTTTTAGCGTTGTGGAATGTTTTGTTCATTTTGTTTTATGCAGAAACCTTCATTCAAACATAAATGTTAAAATAATTTAATATTGGTATATTAAATATGCTTAATATCAAGCCATAGATGACTTTATAGTGTTTGAAAACAGATCTGTTTGTGTGTCCTGACAATAGTGTAACAATCTGGTAYTTCCCTAGATAGTGACCAGAGGATGTGAAACCACGGAAATGACCCTGCGGAGGAATGGGTTGGGCCAGCTTGGATTCCACGTGAACTTTGAAGGGATAGTGGCAGATGTGGAGCCCTTTGGTTTTGCATGGAAGGCAGGCCTACGGCAAGGGAGCCGCCTGGTTGAGATCTGTAAAGTGGCTGTGGCGACTTTGACTCATGAGCAAATGATTGACCTTTTGCGTACATCAGTGACAGTAAAAGTGGTGATTATTCAACCACATGAGGATGGAGCGCCCAGAAGGTAATGAGCAACAGTTCTCAATGTGACATTTGTATCTGTCTGGGGGTTTTTCTCTACTCCTGCTTAAATGATGGCTCTTCCGTTGGAGGCCTTCAGTAAATGGATGTTGTCTGTCGTGTTTGGTGATAATATTATTGAGGCTCTCAAATCAATCTTTTCCCCAAAGCCCATATTGACTTCTTATGGAAGATAAAATAAGATCCTATAAGAAATTTAATGAAAAATTTACTTTTGTATGACTTTGAAAGGGTAAGAAGTAAAGTGTGGTGCATCATGACTGAGCTGTTCTGAAAGTTGATGTTACTTCTTCTATAGCAGAGTTTTTTGTTTTAATACTGAATGTAAAAATGTGGAGTCCTTCACGTAAGATTGTACCCTCTCTGTCTTTGGGATTTCTTCAACTCCTGACTTTTGAAAAAGATTTGTTTTAGTTCATTTCTTATGTTGAAATTTAATGAAAGTAGTGAATTACTGGTTTCTTGACATACATGGTACCAAGTCTTAGAGTCCTACTCACTTTCTATAGATATCTAATTTATTCATACTAAATAGTGAATTACATCAATGAGTTTATCATTTAAAGCAGAGAAGTCTTGTTGCAACATGAAATATATGCTCACACTCAGGAAAAGATTGTAATAAAAATCATTACAATGACTGTACCATTGTTTTCAGGGATGAAATGCATTTTTCTTTTGTCAATGTTCCTTTTTTGGTGACAAAAGACATTTAATATCATGAGGCAGAGAAGCAGGAAAAAATTGAAACTTGTAACAGTGTGACTTTATTTCTCACACACCTTGTCTAGTCACTGTTAATTTGACTCATTCTAAATGAGAACTGTACCAGAGTAAATTTAATTACTTCTCTTCTTGTAGCAGGCCAACTTTAAATCTCTTGTTGATTTTTAATTCAACAGAAGAAACATTAGATGTGTTGCTTTTGGCAAGACAACAAGCAATAAAATTTTACGTAGCATGCAGCACTATGATGTCGATGCCAACTGTATACGAATGCTGTTTAATTGGTGGCAATTCTCCAAGTAGTCATTGGCCTGATGTATGACACACAAGTGCTGTCCCCTGCCTCAACCTGCATGTTGATGCCTTCCTTTCTGAAGAAAGTGCCTGTGAATGTAGAATACCACCGTTTTGCTTAGTTGGATAGAAATTTGCAATTAAGCTTCTTTTGCTTAGCTTTGCTATTCTCACCATCTGCTTCTGGGTATGAATTTTCACTGACTTGTTTGGTATACATTTCCAAGCTGTTTACAGAATATGAGCCTAATGAGCTGATCCTATTATATTGAAGGTAAAAATGTGTATTTTATGGGCCCTGATAGAAAAATACATGCTGTATGAACTGTTTATATCTTCTTTGATATATTTCTAGAAATAAAATATTTAAATCTCAAATCAGTGTGATATATAGCACCCAAGTCTATGTGTAGGAGGAGTTTTAACTGAGTGCTACCACACTGGGGAAAATCTGCAAAAGCTGCTCCTCTTTATAATGTTTTTAGCATTTTTAAAACTGTGACTAATTATTAAGAAAAATGAATTTTTTAAAAACTATTTGGCTATTCTAAAATTTTAAAAAGTGCATTTACATTTAAGTTCTTTTAGCTTTACCTTTCTAGTATATATAAAAAAAGAAATGTCTCTTTCTCTCAAATACCAATTTCTCACTGAAACAGAAAGCTGCTCATTTTCCCTTTTCTATACCCAAAAAAATGATTAGTGAGTTTGATTGCCCAGTCTCTAGAGAGTTTTGAGCTTGCCTTTTTGCAATTTTTATAATCTAAGCAGAGCAGACAGAAAGCAGTATAGGTATTGGGTGACAAGTCAGAGTTTCAGTTGAAAAATATGATCTATGACATTTTTTGTAAAATACACGAATGAGGAAAATGAGGGGAAGGTAGCAAGTGGTAAATTGTCAGAATTTTGGGGAAAGAAGATCCCTGCTACTTACTAGTTAAAACTTGTGCAAATCCATCTCCCTGTCTCCTACTCAGTTGCTTGTCTTAGCCTTCTGCAGTGCCTTGTCTTGCAGAATCATAGAAACAGAGAACAGCTGAGGTTGGAAAGGACCTCTGAAGGTTGTTGAGTCCTGCTCAAAGCAAGGTCAACTAAAGCAGATTGCTTGTGGACATGTTCACTGGGTTTTGTATATCTCCAAGGACGGACCTTCAACAAGTCAGTATTTCAGTTTCAGTGTGCAATCATCCTTTCAGTAAGAAAAGTTTTTACATGCACTTAAATGGAATTTCCTGTACTTAACTTTTGTACCTTGCCTCCTGTGCTTTCACTGGATACAACTCTTAGTCTGTCATCTTTTCTCTCTATCATCTCATTAGGTATTTTATACACATTGATAAAATCTTTCTTGAGCCTTTTCTTTCCCTGGCTGAATGACCCCAGCACTCTCAGTCTCTCCGTGTGTTTCAGATGCTCTCATCCCTTAATCATGTTTGATCCTTTGCTTTACTTGCTCCATATGTTCATGTCTCTCTTGTACTCTGGTATCAGGTTTACTCAGAAGTTTACAGGTAGTAGTTTTGGATGTAAAACAGAAGTATCTGGAGAACTACAATCCATTTCACCTTGATTTGACAAGAAATGTCACTGTCTTTGGAGAGTCCATGCATGGCTGAATAGGATAGGATTGAGTCTCTGTGACTGATTGCAAGCACATACCTGTGATCAACATTTAAGGCAGGTGTGTCGGCTCACCAGGAGAGAAGTTTTTTAGTATCAAGTAGCTGTAGTAATTATCAAATGACACTCAAAAGAGATACACAGCTATTTCTGTCATATTTGGGGTTCCATCCATCCTTGACCCACACATGTCTAGGAGAATGATGGTTCAAAAGCAGGAGAAAGCTTTGCATCTATGCTCTAGTAATTATTACTTTTATTCGCAGCTGGTTTTAGAGGTTTTCTGCTAAGAAATGATACATCAGACTATCTGACATATGTAGGAAAGTACATTTGGAGGCTGAAATAAGTATTTTGAAAGCTTGACTCATCCTACAGGGTGTATGATCTTCTGGCAGTTGGGTAGGCTTTTCTTCTCTGTATTTCACCATGATTTCTCAGAGTACATACTGGTGGTTCGTTTTTTGGGGTTTTTTACTTATAATGCCATATTCTAGGGTTTCAAGTTCAGCCACTAAGATTTTGCCCACAGTGCATAGATATAAAAATACACTCATTTTTGTTTCTACAAGAATCAGGTGCATTAAAAATTTACATACATTTACAAGAATATAAATATGATTGTATAAAAAAAAATCCATAGTTTCATGAAAAAGTCCATATGTATCATTTTATTAATGCCTGTCTTTCATTTTCTGAGATAATCAGCTGATTTCCATCGCTTGAAAGAGTCGTTTCTGCTTAGCTTTCTTTTGCTGGGTTTTAGGAATAAAAGTGAAATTCCTCATTGCTTTGAGGTTGCTTACTAGCACTGGTTCCTTGCTGGGATCATATTCTGAAGTGAGTTTACATAGATTGGATGTGACTACCATGGAGTGTCTTGGGAATTGTACCCTTCAAGTGAAAATGAGTTTCAAGTGTGCAAGGGTGTTTCCAAAGCTGTCCCTTGAAGAAACATCAGCTGAAGTGGAGATCTTTAATCAAGTTCTTAAGTTGATCTTTTTTGTGTGTGTGTTAGCTTACCCACAGATAATCTTCAATCCATCAGCCCTTTGTATTTTAAAAGAAAACCAACAAAATGTTGCAGTGTGCACCCACTGAGAATAAACTATTAGCAATAAACTATTAACAAGGAAATTTTTTCTGTAAACTATCTTGTATTCATTTATTTCAGCATGAAAATAGACTATTTGAATGTTGAAGGTGCTTACAAAGGAATGTTACAGAGTGATTAAGAAATTACAGAGGAAAATTCTGCTCAATAAATCTGTTCCATTACTTAATGTAGATCCTTCTACCAAAGTCTTGCTAGCAGTATATGCAAAAGCAATCATGGAATAAAACCTTTCATTTACTATCCTGTAAAATTAATGAACTTGAGACAAAGCCCCTGCTGTTTTCAGTTTGCTCCAGCAATTAAATAATCATGCACAAATTGATGCAGAAATAAAAATTATTTGTGTGGCATCAGGCTGATATTTAGATAGAAAGAAGAAATTGCTATTTAAAACATAAATTCTTTAAATTACACAGCAGTATTAGAACAAACATGCTGGTCATAGTTTTCAGATCTGAATTAAGTATTCTTGTGTCATTTTGTTTCTGTGCTGTGTCTGTCCCTTCAGAATTGTTGATTTGTTCTTCTGTTGTTGTCACTATTCCGTAGTACTGTGGCGCAGTCGCTAGAAATTGTATGCATTTGAACAGGAGATTGATAATGTTCATTCTAATTTGCTTTCACTGGTGGTGTTACAGTAGTGCTCAAGGACACTATATCCTTAATCAGTCAAATCCAATCAAGGAATTCAAGTACTTCTAAATCTATTCTAAACTATAGGTTCTGCTAGATTCTTTTTTACTACATTTTACCTATGTGTCTGTCTTCGTTTAACTACCATTATGTGTAAAAAAGAAACTGCTTAAAAACTGCTTAAGAAACAATTTCTAGGAAATTTAGAAAGCAAACAAAACTTTAAGTAAAATTTCCAGGGYTGAGCTAGAAACAAAAGCTGAAGAGCTATAACGATAGTAGTTTCCACTGTTGGTCTTTTTCTGCTGTTGTAGGTAATTTTGAAAATGGAAATATTTTAGTACCTATGACTGAAACTGCCTGTGGGCCATTTTTAAGTACTACTGCATTTCTTTTGAGGTTGTTTTATTCTCTTGAACCTCGAGGTTGTTTTATTCTCTTGAACATTGCAAACTCTTTCTTACAAATAACATGGATGTAATGACTTATTTTTCAGTCCTGATGCTTGTTCCCCTTAAATGATTGTGATTTCTCTGAAAGAATTCTCTTTCTGGGCCTTTTTTAAAGTAGCAGATAATCAGCATAATAGAGAATGTTCAGAAAAATGTTTTTAAGAAGTGGAAGAGTTTACTGTGTGGTGGAGTTCAAATATTGTCACAGGGGTGTTTGCCATAAGCTGGTGGGATAGTTCAGAGGGCCTTCAGATTCTTAATACTTATTTATTTATTTACTTAATAAATTAATCCACCTGAGCTAGAAAGAAGCCAGGTCTAACAACACCAGAGGCAGGTTGAAGCAGAAAAACCTGACACTGAATGTTTGGTTGTAAAAGTAGAATTTGGATGTACCAAACCTTTTAATGACCATGCCTTCTACTAATCTAAGAAGGCTGAAAATACTTGAAAACTCTAGATTATGATGTTATGTAGAGGTAACTGAAAGAACTATAACTAAGAAAATGTAATGATACTATTTGAAAACTGTACTACTTGCGAAAGTTAATCCTCTCAACCCAACAAAAAATAAAATGATAGAAAATGCTTTACTTTATTTCTTATTCAAGTAAAAAGTCTGATTTTTTTCTTACATTGAGTTATGAATGAACTTACAGCAAGAGTTGATTATAACTGCTAAATTTTATTATGTGTACAGTCGTTACATTCAAGCAGGACAAAAGCCCAAAAATGCCTGGCAAATCTCTGTTTGTCTGTATGGGGAGATGCAAAGAAGAGTTCCAGACTCCTTCTTTTCTTTTTCTTTTTTCTTTTCTTCTTTCTTTTCTCTATGCATGGCCTCATAGTAGAATCATAGAATGTTGTGGGTTGCAAAGAACCTTAAAGATTGTCTAATTTCTTCTGTATTTCTCTTTTTCATGTGACAGTAGGGGCTCTTTAGGAGGCTTCTAAATTGCTTGTCAGCTCACCAATACAAAGGTTCTGTTTAAAACTGAATAGTAACAAAGATCGGAAGGACAAAGAGTGTGTCTTCAAGAAGGAGGGATTGGCAGCTGCAACTCTGTAGCTCCATAGAGGTATTGCCAGAGAGGTAGTACTTGCCTTAAACCAAAGTGGTAAGGTGGGCAGCAGCCTTGTCTGAGCCTGCTGTAAGCAGTCTCATACATCTATTGTGGTAGGAAATTATTTAAAAATAAAACTGATTTACTTTTTTCAGTTTGTTTTTTGGCTGATGTGTGACTACTATTGATAGGTTTCTGAGATGTCAGAATCTGAAATTTGTCTTGACTTTTTGACCAAAATTCTCTTAGACCGTTTCAGTATTATGCAGTGTCTTGGACTTGTGTGGTAACTGATACAGGGAGTCAGTGGAGTTGAGGTGTTGCCTCTAGGAGGTACTTYAGGGTGTCAGGGGAGGGAAAATCTATGTATATCTTAATTAACTACATCTTGAGTCTGAGCAAAACTAAGCTACTAAATTCTGCTTTTCAATTAAGTCCCTAGAATTATATGAGATTAATCTGTGTTTTATTATGTGAATTTAATAGATTGCACAATGAGTCCTCAGTCTCATTGTGACACTTTGGGCACTGCTGTAGAATGTTTGGAAAAATGCTTTTAGGAAGTGGAAGAGTTTACTGTGTGGAGTTCAAATATTGTCACAGGGGTGTTTGTGCATGCACTGTAATAGAAGTGACTGCTTTCAAACACAAAGTTTGCGTTAGCAGAATGCAGTTACTTACTGTACTACCAGATAAAGACTCCTTATTGAGCAAGATTAAATGTTTTATATTGAAATGGTGATAGTAAGGGACAACTTATCAGTGTAATAAACTGATGCACACCAATGATTGTTTCTCTACCCCTACATCTCCCTCCAATACAATGAACTAAAGTTGAATTGTAACCAGGTATTCTAGTTTTGCTGATCCATAACAAATTGTTCATGGTGCATGAAATCTGTAGATAGCTGGGGTCCAAATAATGAAGTCATACCCAGTAGCTGATAGTCACAGGATGTAGCAGAAAAGAAGGCTTTTGTGTAGCTATGAAGGTGACAGGCTGCTGATCATAGTGTATGAAAGCTTCTAACTTTTCTGAGGAGGTGGATATTTGCCTAGTTTAACTAGCATCCCTGCCTAATGTAGGCCCTTCACAGAGCCTATTACAGGACCTTAATATGGCATCTGAAACTAATATTGGAAGGTTTGGTGAATGTAGTTTGAAAAATTTAATGGACTGTTTGATAATTGTTTCAGAACATAATGCGCCTTGCAGGAACACTTGAATACTGCAAATTTTTATAGTGGACTCTTAAATTTTATTATGCAGTCATGACCTGCTAGCTGTATCATAGAGTCATGCTCTCTRTAATTGCAGAGAAGGTTTTATTAACCAAATTTTTTATAGGATAATATGGCTCTTGAACCAAAGGTATTAGTAGGAGTCTGTGCTTTATGTTGAAGGATTGATTTAATTAATACTGAACCATAGTGAAGGACAGGAAGTGCTATAATTTCTGATTTGTGGTAAAGATTTGGTCACATTTCCTTTTAAATATTGTGAGTCTATTTTTCAAATGTTATATTGGATATAATTGCGAAAGATGCTTGATATCCTATATTTGTTTAACATAAATGTAAGTATCTTTTTAAGACCATGAAGTAGAGATTCCTCTTTATGTATCCTTTGAAGTGAATTTAAAAGAAATACATAAAATTTAAATTAAAAAGTGAATTAAAAGCTATCATTCAATACTAGTGCCAATAAATATTCTCACACTGGTGGAATAAGTAACAATATTATAACTTAAAGTTAGATAATGGTCAAATTAAATATTTAAAAGGAAATTGCATTTATTTTTGTGGGTTTTTTCATGCAAGATAACTTGCAATTTGATCCATGGCGGGGAGTGGAGGTGGGCATTGCAGACATAAAGTAATTGATTTTCTTCCTTTCTGATATAGCTACAATTATGACTTTACCTATCTCAGTATACTGCAGTATCTGTTCTTTAGGCAATGCTTGTGAAGCAGTGAAGCATATTTTTTCATATAAATGTTGAAGTGATTGGTTTGGTACTTTTAAATTAAAATTCAAAAGCCTTATGTGACAAAAGAAGCTATATGAAACCATGGAAATTCTTTTTTGAGCCAGTTAAAACAGGCATGCTAGGGCTCCGTTTTGAATTCATAAGCAACTCTGTTGAATTTTTATAGTGATTTGAAACAAGGTTGTTTTGTAAGCCTTTTTCTGCAGGAACTGTCCCCTGAATATTTTTTTTCATTTGTAGGGGAATATGTTTTCTTGATGCAAACAAACAGAAAATTTTGCAAAGTTTTCAATTCTTACTCATTGTGGGAAAGCTTATTGTGTGCTAATTTTATATCATACTTTAGTTAATCAGTTAGCAAGCTAAGTCAAAGTAGTAACAGTCTCTTTTGCCCTTCAAACCCATGGCTATTTTTTACAACATTTAGAGTACTTTATGGGGAGTATCTAATGAGAGATACCCTCACAATTACATGCTATGACTTTCTAAATTACCACGATGAACTGTGAAATTGATATCTTAATACTAAAAATTGGGGAGGGGGTGTTTTTTTTTCTAGTGCTTAAAGCCTATGGGAATGAAGAAGGGGGTGAAACAATACTAAGAAATTAGAAGAAGGGAGATTGAAATTTTAGCCTACTAAATTGTAATGTAAAATTGTTGAACTTCCTCATCAAATATTGGAAAACTCTATATATATGGCCACATGAAAAGTTATGCAGTGCACCAATCTAATATTAACCTTGCTATGTAATCTCTGCATTCTTTGATCTGTTTGTTTTGTTTATAAAACTTCTTATATCTAAAAAAATATGGATCATGGTTGTGTTTCTGGAGATTATTTTCTCCTACACCTTCTCTGTTGCAGGCAGTGAATGAGGCAGGGACTTGAATAAAGGGAAGAATGATCTTGGAATTTGAGTAGTTGAAAATTGCACTGGAGAAATATATTCTATATATGCTTCAGCAGTAGAAGAGTTTGCACAATTCTGTGCCATTCGCTTAACTTGACCTTTCCATGGTGTTCATCATTCTAAGAGCCCAACATGTGATTCTCAGAAGTGTGAAAAAAATTTTAAAAATCAGTAGATGGACTGAGGTAGCTTGCAGTGGTGGTCTGAATAATTATGGCACTTTCAGGGTGAGGGGAAGGCTATAGATGTATCAAACTGACCTTCTGAAATGATGTGATAATTTTATAACAATGATTTCTCTGTTGCACCATTCCATGTCTGTGAGAAGAGATTATTAGGGTGGTTTTAGCTCCTTAGAGGGAAGCTCAAACCAGAAAATCATGATTGTGAAATTCTGTGATGCCTCCAGCATGTCTAACTGTGATTTGTCAGCAGAAGTTACACATGTCAGATTTTATTGGTGCGACTAACAGTGATATTTCTGATCAAAGAATAACCTTGAAAAACAAGGAATTCTGAGTTCTGCTTTGGAGCTTTCTAGTGACTCCTCTTCAGCTCGTCTTCATCAAGGTGTCTTCYACCCTGTATTGGCTATTAACCTGCACTCTCAATACTTTTCTCCGCTATATTTTTAAGTTCTTTACCTTTTCATATGTTTGAGTGCCACCAGGAGCAGAGATTTAATGCTACAGGGTAAACTTGCCTATTTACTACCACAAAATTCAGGAGACTGAAGCATTTGGCTGGATCAGACTGGGCATATACAGAGTATCTAGAATGTAATTGCTAGTTCACAACCTGGAAAAAGGCGGTTTACGTTTTTCTAATTTTTTTTTTTAACCTGTCTACCAGAACTCTGACTATGAAAATACTCTTTGGGGGTTTGCTTCAGAAGCCTTAGTGCACAGTAATTTAATGTGTTAGAATTTATTTGAACTACACATTTGTGTTAAGTCATTTATGCCAAGATATTTTCAGGATTAAGACTCTAAACTCTTTACACCCACTCTGTTGCACTTTCTCTAGGTGATTTTCATTTAGTTGGAAATGGTAAATGTTGGTTTTTCAACAAAAGCAAAGCTTGATCAAGACTCTGCTCAAGGAATGGAGCAGAATTGTAGTTGAGACAGAGGAGCAAATTTTTGCTCTTTCTTGCTTAACCTTAATGTATTGCTTTAGAAGTATTTAGGGTGTCTTCTCTATAGATATTGATTTAGTACACACTGCCTATCAGACAAATAATGGAGACAGAACGTCGAGAATATAAAATATCTGCAATGATAATCAGTGCTAACTTAAAAGGGGTGTGAAGCTTTTATTAACCAATTTCTGGAACAGTAGCCTTTAATTATTGAGTCCAGTCTGAGTCTACAGCAAATATCCCACAGGCACATTGATCTTTTGTGGAACACTACYAGTACTTTTACCTGAGTTTACACTGTCTGTGAATACTGTTAGTATTTAACCACACTATAAACTTCAAGCAGAGGCAGTAAGCCAGACTGTTTCTGATCTTTCTCTTCCTTCCACTTCCACGTTTCTCTTCCAGGCATAGAAATCCCCAGGAAGAGAGACATTAGAAAGTACACTTTGAAAACAGAGAGAAAAATACTTAGGTGCCAGTTAATCATTTGCATTGTAGTCTATGAGCTCTGTCATTCGGTGGGGACAAGGTGGGATTCTAGAGGAGAGTTCTCAACCCGACTAAGAAACATTCAGTTTGCTGTAAAGCAACAAATGTATTTCTGAAATTGAAACAAACCAAAGCTGTTCTAGAAGAACTTGATGCTTTATGCCTTCTGAATTCCTTGTTTCTAAAAGATTTTATTATGTAAAATTCAAGCTGCAGATTAATTTGTAAAAGTTGAATATGTTCTKCTTTTCGAAGGGCAAGTTCAAAGATCTTTGAGCACATGACAGAAAATCTTTTATTTTGAAATGTATTCTACCTGCTTGGCATGATAGTTTTGAAGTGTTTAAAATACAGTGCTTTATGAACACCTTTGGGTGCCTGGAATCAAAATATATATATACTTCTCACTGTGAATGCAAGATTTCTCTCTCTGTTCTCTCCCATGAGACTGATGAGCATTTTCATTTGTCCCACAGGGGTTGTTCAGAACTTTGTCGTATACCCATGGTGGAATACAAACTTGACAGTGAAGGCACCCCATGTGAGTATAAAACCCCTTTCAGAAGGAATACCACTTGGCATCGGGTGCCGACTCCCGCTGGGCAGCCTCTCTCTCGTGCCTCTCCAATCCTAGGAACATCTGACAGACTGCAGTGCCAGCAGCTTCTCCAGCAGGCTCAGACAGCCATTCCTCGTAGCACTTCCTTTGATAGAAARCTGCCAGATGGTGCAAGGTAATACACTCTCTGGTAATGCCTGTCATTTTCCTAATGTGCCTTACTTTGGAAATCTCTGCTTTTTAGAACTTTGGTGTCTTATTTTTTAAACCTGATTTTCTTGAGTTTTGGCAGTACTTTGAATTCTGAGGTTGTATTTAAAAGCTTTCACCAGACCAGTCTGCTTGAAATAAGTGACTTCTGGTGTTTGTGATGGAAGTGGGCTGTACTGAGGATCCTGCTGCTGAGGACAGCTAACCTTTCTATTTAGTCCCAAATCAGTGAAGTGAAACTGCCTTGTGACTTTTGGATCTTAATAATGTCCTATTCTCCACCTTTTGGAAGACTATTTAAACAAATATTGAGTGTAAATAAAATGAACTCATTCCCTTAAAAATTAATTATTTAATCTCGTTCCCAAGCTATTGGCATAGTTTCAAAGGGTTCTGTAACTCATTACCAGTCCTTATGCTTTGCTTTGCTTTTAATTAAACAAAGCAGAGCTTGTGATTTGAATATGTAACACCTCTTAGATGATGGGATGGTATCCTTAAATGTTAGCTCTGTTCTAATTTAATCATAATTCTTCGTAAGATGAAACTTCATTTTTAAAGATAAAAATTTGCAAATTCATTTGACCTTTGAATTATTTAGGAAGACCATATGTCTTGCGCAGAACTCTGTCCTTTATTGTTTACAATTATTTCAGCTTATGCCCTTATCCACAGGGTGATGTAGTTCTAATTTCCAAGGAAATAATTGTTGCGTGTTGAAAATATCTAATTGATATAAAAATCTTAAATGCTAGTCTTAAATAGGTTAAAAAACATTTCTGGATGAAGTCCTGAAATACCACTATCTCTACATTGACTACCTTATTTAGCAGAAAAGAATTAGTGACTTTTTATGCATTGAAAGATATACAGGTAGTAGTAGTACATATTTGACAATATGTCTGTTTCATGGTCTGGGAGAGGAAGACTCCCAATTATGACCATTTGATCATTTGTGTTCTCATTCTCTGCTATCCCCTCTTCACTCCCTGAAAAACTGAGAGGTGCATTCCTGTAAGGATTTAAATACCATTATAGAACTTAAGCTTTGCCTAATGCCTTGTTAATGAAATTCTCGATAACATCTAGCATAAGGAGACAACATATCAAATCTCTAGAAATACTTCATCACTTATGAAGCTTTATTAAGCATACTGCATGCCTATACAGAAAAGAAATGAAAGTTTTCTGACATGCTACTCATTTCCAAAAAAAACTTCACAGGCATAAGTTGCATTTCTCATAATGCTTAGCAAAGCATGTCAAAAAATGCTTAGACTGAGTCTACTTCTTATCATGAAGAAATTCCTGTATCACTTAAAGAAAACGTGCAATGCAGAGGTGCTATTCTGGGGAAGAGCTGATACAGAGTATAAACAATGAAAAGAGAGGAAGATGATGGACTGTGACATGTAGGTCTTGAAACATGTAAAGAAAGGTACTTAATTGGCAAGGTCTTTCCATATGGGAAGAGGCATAGTTAATGATTGGGCAGGGAGATGGGCTTAAAATAGAAGAGTTTGAAGTAAAGTGGATTAGTACTTAGTAGTCTTGCAAGGGTGAAATTGTATACTCAGGCTAGGAAAATGATGAAGAGATTTTATGGGGTCAGAGATGCAGTATCAGTTTAGACAAATTGAAGAGTGCAAGCAGGGAGAAGCAGGTTGATAAAACAGGGAAGATTTAACAGCTGATCTGAAAATGAGCTAAGGGTGAAGTCAGCAATAAAATGGTTGAGTTCAGAGATAAAAAGAGGAAGAAGCAACAGAAATGTGGACTAGATGCAGTAAAATACTTAAACAGCAAAAATTCAACTACTGTGATAAATAATATTTAGGTGCCCAGTCTCTGGAGTGAAATTAAAAACTGAGAGCTGAACGCTTATGCTCCTAATACAGTTCCTGAGGAGAATTAAGTGCTTTGAGAAGGCAATCCAAGTGGTTTTGTGTTGTTCAAGAAGATTCCTCTAATTAGTCACTAAGAAATACAAGGATATCCTTGAGCTCTACTCCTGTTTTCGCAAAATGCCTAATTCTGTGACAGCTGCTCATAGCATGTGCCGAAGTGAAGCTTCAGTCAGACTCGCTCTTCTGGTTTTTGCACCAAGAAGTCTCTGTGTACTTTAGTCCTTGAGTCACACTTGTAGGCAATGCAGCCTATCACCTGTAGTCTGGAATCTATTCCTGAGAGCAGACAGCTGGAATTTTTGTGTGAAGGAACTGTGTGAGGCATTCATTGATGGGATTTCTGTGGTTTTCCTTTTGTAGCCACTCTTTGTTTATTGGGCTAAAGGCTTCACACTTGTCCAACAAATGGGAGGTAGACGTAGTTCAGCATTGGAATAGCACAAAGCAATGTCCTGGTTTTGAGGACAATATCCTAAACATCAGTCTGGAGGATGGAAACACATGGGATCATAACTTACCCGTTTCTTAATGCTGGGTCACTTAAGCTGTGCATGAAATGCCCAGTTCTTGGTGGTAAGAACAAGTACATGGCACTGAATTAAGCTGTAGCCTATTGACTACTTCACTTAATTGAGAGAGGTTCAGTCCTGTCAATACTTGTCAGAGACAGACATCCTGAAAAATTAGGTACTACACTATCTATTGTACATTGGCTATTAGACAAAATATAACAGCCAATGTCTTTAAAAAACAAAATATAATAGCTAATACCTTTAAAATTTTCAAGCTGAACAGTAAAATTGCTTATTGAAGGTCATGTGCTTGGGAAAGTGTTGTGCATAAATAAAAAACAACCTCTTTTCACTTCCTCCCTGGGCACATACATTCATTTCTACATGTAAAAAAAAAAAAAAAGAAGAAAGAGAGAGAAAAGAAAATAAGATAAATACAGATATTGAATTCAGGATAATGTCACTGAAGAAAATTGTGTTGTAGTTATGGAATGATATCCAAAGAAGTGAAGGAAAGGACAGTGATCAAAACCAAATTTAAGCATTAAATTTCAACTGTCTGGAAATCCAACAAAACTGCTTAGAGACATTGTTAAGACATGAGGCTCAAAAGTTAAAAAAAAAAAGTACAAAATAATACTCTTCATGAAAATGTTTTGTTATTGCTTTTCCATGTCAAAGAATTGATAAAATAAAAAAAGTATTAGTGTTGCCTCTTCTAAATTTACTGTCTTTAAAATTGACATAAGTGCCAAGGAGCTAACAATCGTTTCTGATCGACCATGAGAGCTTCCCACACATAAATTTAGACACCTAATCCAGCTGCTCTCACTCCTGAGTAATCCCACTTGTTCAGAACTAAAGCCAGATCTAAGGAAAATAGCATTTGGCACTTAGTCTGTCTCTTTTTGTGCCTTTTTTGTATATTCAGTTGGAAATACTTTATTAGTGAATAAATACTGCACTTTAAAATTCTTGTTAAAGTTTTAGGAAACTGAGATAAACCTCTTAAATTCCCAAAATGGATGTAACTAAGTGTTCATACTGCGACTGTATTATATGTGAAAATGAATGTGTTTGTTAAGAGAAGCACAGCCCAATTCAAATCTGAAACCCCACAAATACCTCAGTGCACTGTTAATGACTCTAGTCAACATTACAGAAGTTCTCCAAGCAACCAGTCCTCATCCAGTGACCCAGGACCCAGCGGGAGCAGCCACTGGAGACAGCAAGTGGGATATGACGGGTATTGGTGATTTTTTAAAATTTTTGTTGAAATCTTGCAACAGGTTCCATGCATACTCTTTCTTAAAAAAATTTATATGGGTGTTCTATATTTTATTTTCAAGCACTGTTAGTATCTTTTAAGATGTATGAGTTTACTGATCTTTGATGTAACACGCATGCAATTACAATTTTAAAGTCATCCTAATTTAACTCTTTAGGACCAAATCTTGAAATTCATGTAAATAACAAACGGTTCTTAGGTTTGTTTTACCAGAAACAGGCTGGAAGTCAGCTAGTAACTCAGAACTAGAATAAAATCATACTTCCTCCTTTTGCTTCAGGAGAAAGGTGTTTGATTAAAAAAAAACTTTATGGTCTTCAATGGTTTTATTTCCTGCTGACAGGAAAATTTATTTCAGTGACACCGATTCCCTAGCATCTCTCCTTAAAAAAGTAGGAATTTCAGACATCTCTCCTCCCTAAAAGAATGTATATAGATGATTCTTTCACATCCCTGTTAATCCCTTGGTGCTAAAATTTCAGAATTAAG
Organism: Amblyornis subalaris; assembly: GCA_018881555.1. Lineage (NCBI taxonomy): Eukaryota > Metazoa > Chordata > Aves > Passeriformes > Ptilonorhynchidae > Amblyornis > Amblyornis subalaris. Next base: position 2,400,010 of record JACAXG010000060.1, read on the forward strand.
CTGTCTGTATATAAAAGACCACCCCAATATAACTCATGTTAAAAAGATATTATGTGAGACATCTGTTCTAAACTACTTTAAATTTATGACTTTGTTGTGTATATACAGCTGCTGAAAACACTCCCGTTATAAAATGTAGAGCTATGGTAATATCTACAATAGAGTAATATAAAAGCATTCCAGACTTGCCAAGTGGCTTTCAGAAGCTACTTTTCAGAAAAAAAATGTGAATATTGAAAGCATCAGCTTGACTCCTTGAAGCTTATTAATGCTTTGGCATGATTGATTGTGGATAAGATATTCCATGTAGCAGATATATATGCAGTATCTTGTAGACTCTTCAAGGAATTTCAGATAACTCAGTGAAATCTCTGGCAGCTAAATAGATGCTAATAATTCAGATAAAACTGTTTTTTTTTTTTTTTTTTTTTTTGACAGTCAACTCATCAAAATGCATCTTGTGTCATTCCTTCCAGCACAGTTATTTCTAACAGCAGTCTAGGTTTTAGTTTGTTGCTTTGTGAAATGTTTTAACTTCTGCAGTATAATACAAAGCGGTGGATCTGGTACTAGCTTACATATTCTCAGTGTGAAACCCTGCAAAACTACACTTACTTTCTGTGAGGTTAGATCACAAAGTGGTTAAGCACATTTATCACAGTTCTTCACTGCAAAAGCCTTTGGGTATATAGCCCCGAGAATGCATTTCTTCTGGAAGCTCAAGTGTCTTGGCATGTTCTCACTTAAGATATAATGGTGTGCTGTTGAAAAAATTGCATGTAAATATTTCTATGCAGACTTTGGAAATGTTTAGGAACGATGATTATTTTAAAAAGTAACTTACAAAATATTTGCTTTTAAGAGTAAAAAGTGGTGTTGCTCATCATGTACCTAATTTTACAGGATAAAAACCTTAACAGCTTAATTTTCTGCTTACATTAAAAGATGCCAGTCCCCTTTACTCCATGAACATCACCAAGGTTCAGGCTCACTGGAGTGTGAAGGAGGCAGAGAACGAGAGGAAGCTTTGGAAGGAACTAGACATTCTGGTAATAAACCCCACTGTATCTTTAAAGTAAATGTTCCTTGCAATGCAGTGCCTGTTGAAATGCAGCCACCTCCCGATGTGGAGGTTTCACTCACAAAGAGTTTGTGATATGACAGTGAAAGCAGGCATTCTTACGACATTCTGGAAAGATACACGTCTGATTCCAAAGAATGTGCAGGTTTGAAACCTGACTCTGAGTTGTGTGCCTTTTTCCTTTGTAGTCTATACTCACCKTTTTAGCATTCAGAAATTAAAACACAATTATTTATGGCAGAAACCAAGTGGCATGGACCATCGACCAAAGTCCTGAGCTCCTACAAAGACCGAGCTTTACAGAAAGAAGGCAGTGGCAAGGAGTCGCCAAACAAGCTTTCACATGTAAGTCTTTTACTTGGATGTGATTCAGAACTCTACAAACAAGCCAACAAACAAACCCCAAAACAGCAACAACAAAAACTCTGGACTCACAGAAATAAATCTTAAAAATACATTGTAGTAATTTATGAAAACCACTATATGTTTTGGGGCAAAGATTATGCTCACCTAGATGTGGGTTGAATCGAATATGCTTAATCTGTGTTTACAAACTCGGTATTCCAAGAGGGCTTGGGTCTGGGGCATTGAGGAGATAAAACTAGTAGTCTCCACTCAGCTGTGAATTTACAGCTTCATTTATACTGGCTTGTTTAATCTGTGCAGTATTTAATTATCCTTTAAAAGAAAATAAAATTATATTTACCATACTGCTTTTCATCTTGTGTGAAATACCTATGGAGTGTAATTATCAATAAGTGCTATAAAAATGTAGCTTGTATGTTGGGAATGCATTCCTAAAAACAGATTTTCTAGTCTACCTAGTTCAGTAGCTTGTCTTCAGTAATGGCAAAATCCTCAACAACCTAGTGGTGGCAAGTACACTAATGATGATGTTTGTTACATGGAAAATCCTGCTATATGTAGAAGAAGTCTGTACACTGTTTGTAAACTTACATGTTATGTGTAAGCAGCAGCATCTCCTAGCATCTGCTAGGAGAGGGACCTCATAAAAAAGTTAGTCATCCTTCCCACTTATATTCTACCTAGTAGAAGTCCCTCTGCCTTTATTCTGGCTGCTCTGTCACAGAGATAAGTTAATCCAACTCTCTAGAAAATGTATTTTAAAAGGTAAATAACAAAACCCCCCAACTTTATTGACACAAATGTCTGACATAATTATTCCACTTCAATAGCCATGCTTTGTTTAGGGCCTTATGACTGAAGTTACTTTCATCTGGTACACATACATCACAATTGGCTTCAATTTAACTAGCCACACATTCAATTGGATTTGATCCAATGAGCTGCATATTTCACCCACACTGAGAAAAAGCCAACAATAATTCAGTCTTTGGTGTTTTTCAGATTTGCAGTAGAGCTTGTTTAAACAAATAATTACGAAGGCTTCTAGCTTTAATAAATGCTTATTTTAACTGTTCAGAAAAGCAATTTTATGGATGTTAAGCAGGTCCTATAATCAGAAATTTCAAGTCTGATCTTAAGATTCGTGATAGAAGATGGAACTAGAGCCTTTTTATTTGCAGTGACATCAACCTTTAATGTGTCTAGCCAGCTGTGCAATTCATTTCGCAGAAACTGGTGGTATAATTGGCTCTTTTCATACTTTGCAGTTATATGATAGCATACTGTAAAAAAAATAATAAAATGGTCTTTGAATGGCACAAATGCAGTAATTTATATGAAAATAAATCTCTTACTATTTAATTTGAGGGGGGTCTTTTTTGGTTTGTTTTCTTGTTGTTAAGATTGGGGACAAAAGCTGTTCAAGCCACTCAAGCAGCAACACCCTATCCAGTAATACATCCAGCAACAGTGACGAAAAACACTTTGGTTCTGGAGATCTGATGGATCCTGAGCTGCTTGGATTAACTTATATAAAGGGAGCTTCTACTGACAGTGGGATTGATACAGCTCCCTGCATGCCTGCTCCTCTCCTGGCCCCTTTGCACCTTGCTGGCAGCAGGTCGGGAGTGCACTGTCGAACGGAGCAGTGGACCGAGGCTTCGGAAGCGCCTGGGCCAGATGATGATCCAGCTAAAATCTATGCTGTTCATAGCTATGCCTCTGCTATTTCGACCAGTCATACAGCTGAAGGCAGTATGGGAGACCTAAGCGAAATCTCCTCTCATTCCAGGTATGCTTTTCTTATAAATTAGGGATTATGGATTATAGATTAACATACAGTTAACTCTTTTGTGTTGTATTTGTTCTGTTTACCTTCCTTTGAAACTGGACTAAAGTGATTTTGATATTTTTGTTGTATTCAAATTCCTACATGAGCAGTTTTCAAGTAATTTTTGATGAGTCTGCCTGAAAAGCATAGCCAGACCTCCTTCCAGAACTGATGGAGGCTTTATATGTGACCCTGTGCACATTGCTTAGGTTTTTAAAGTTGGGAAACATCCCTGAGTAAAAGAGAAGTTTGCACCTAGAACTTATTTCACATACTTTTGGTTTTTTAGTACAGTGCAGCAAATTACCTTGGAGTTAATGCTGAAGGAAATCAGAGCAATTGGACAATGGACAATTTTTACATATAGTGAAACTGCACTGTGTACCATCCCCCCTAATTTGCATTATTCTGATGTATGCTTTACAGTTTTGTTTGTTGAACTGCATTTCTGATTGATTTTCAGCTCTTCTTTTTGTTACCAATGAAATGTGTGCATGGTACATCTGTTGTAAAGCAAGCTTTGAAAGTACACTTTTACAGCTGGTTGCCTTTATCTCCCAGTTCCCATTTTATGGTAACTTTGAAGTTGAAGCTTTGGTCTATGTGTTAAGGTTTTTTCTCTGTGAAGGATAGAAGGAAATTGTTTGTTCTTCTTTCCCTCTGATTTTCCTGTTTTCAGCGTCAATCAGTACAGGAAAATAACCAAATAATATCTTGTATCCTCATTTCCTTATAAGCTTGACATGAGTGAATTTGTGTTGTATGGTTACTCTGAAGAAATTTATTCTTCAAGGAGGTGTTTGCTTTAGTTTATTTGAAATACTTTTGAGAGTCTTCACTAAAAGGTTTTCTTAGTGCCTACTAGTGCTGTTATTCATAATAAAAGGGGCTGTTAAAATTATGCAGAGGACTGTTTTGTTGAACTGAAATTTACTTCTGTTAAATTTGCTTATAATTTAATATTAATGTGTCTGAATGACAGGCATGGCTTAATCTGGCATGAACTGGCAAAATTAATGTGAAATGGAAAAGCACTTAAGTTTTATGATTAGAGAGCTGTTTGAGAAATTTGCTATGTAGTTCTTGTTGTAAATGTGTGTGTACATATTCACTTAAAATTGCACACACAGATTGAATATATGTATATCTTGAACTTGGTCTTTTAATTTTGATTCACATCCGTTTGCATTGGCATTTCAGCAAGTTGAATTCCATACATTGTTTGTTCTAGAAACTCATCACAATTCTGTTCTCAAAGAGCTTTAATGTACATGCAGTTGGTGTGTAGAAAATTACTGTGCCAATTTTGCCTCATTGATTTTAACCTTGAGAAAAACTTAACATTGAGAATTAGTGCTGCATACCAGCCGAAGCGTTTCTGATTTGTTGTTGCATAGCGTATTTAATTTTTCCTTCTATGTGTTTTCTTCACTTTTCCAGTGGATCGCATCATTCAGGAAGCCCATCAACACACTGCTCTAAAAAGAGTGGCTCCCTAGATACCTCCAAAGTCTATATAGTGTCACAGAATAGCAGTCAACAGATGTCTGGGTCGGTTTCAAAGCCATACCACAGACAAGGAGCAGTGAGTAAATATGTCATTGGATGGAAAAAATCAGAAGGAAGTCCTACGCCTGAAGAATCTGAAGTTTCTGAATGTCATGAGTAAGCACTCCGTTTTACTTTGTTGGGGGAAGAAGGGTAGTGAAAATAAATTTTAAAATAGGATAGAAAAAAATTACAAAGTCTGTTCTGCATTTAAATGTTTGGAGTTTTTTTTCTGTACCTTTACGTATCTAACGAACAGCTCTATGTACAGCTTAACACTGGAACAGCTCATGAGAAATGCATTGTTCTTAGGAGGAAGAAAAAGGCTTGAACTCAAAGGAAAACATGCAGTATCTCAAATATAGAGAGATGATACTTTCACAGTGGTGCATCTGTAATATGTTTGAATCTGCTGTTTAAAACCAGCCTTTAAATTCCACTGGCTTCAAAATCATCTTCTTGGATAACCTCCTTGCTTTCTTTTGCATAAGCTATTTGGTGCTGTCTCTCAATAAACCATAGTCAGCCCTATATATTTCAATAAATTGACAAGATGACATGCAGTACCTGATTTTCAAATGTTTAATTTGGATTACTCTTTGTTTGATGGGTACGGGTTATTTTTATCTAATACCTAATACTGCATACATGTCCGTATTTATGGTAATAGTCATACTTAAAAATAAATGCTAGAACATATATACTATGAAATATGAGCCTGAAGTTAAGGTCTTAAATTCCTAATTTTCAAAAGTAGATGATTTTACTATCCTCCTGTCCTGGTTGTTTGTGTTTCCTTGTGTTAATGTACAGGTGATTTTCTTTTCCCCCCCCCAGTGTTTTAATTGCATACATTGTTTGGTCATAGTAGTATTTAAAGTTATAAAGTGGTAACTTCAGGGTTCCCCACAAATTTTTGCATTTTGAAAATGATGAACTACTGAAACAATTTCTCTTTATTTTGAATGACAGCCTTAAAATAAAATTGCATAATGAATTGTGGTATTTAGACTGAAACAAYGGCAATTTAGAAAATTATCTTCAAGAGATAGATCTATTCAAGAACTACTAATTGAATGTGACAACACTTCATAAATCAAAAAATATTTTCAGATTTTTCCATGGTATACAGTATTGCCTCACCTCTTTCTTTCTAGGAAAGCTCTCTATATCACAGAGAGGAAATATCTCTTTGAGGATAATTATGTTGAAATAAAATAACATCTCTAATTAGCAATGATGATGAAAATCAGGTCAATTGCTGAATGTTGTGCCACTATAGGATATAATTCACTGAGAATTACACTTTACCGTAGCAAAGCTTGTTTCCTCTCTGCTGAAGACAGTCACTGATTAAGCTGCACTTGGCAGTAAGCAGTGGCTTCCAGCGTGTGTTCTGTGTGACTCAGAATCTCCAGTGCCTTTGATTACATTTTCAGAGTAAACCTGTTACAGTTCTGTCTCTCCTTTCTCACTGGAAGGAGCTGAAGGCTAATAATACAGTTTGACAGTCTGTTGTTGACTGTAACTAGATTTTTATGTGCTGATAATTAAGGAAGACACCTGTTTTATTTATCTAAATAGCCTTATGAAATTGCTGATAATAAAATATACTTACCACACTGGACGATTGATTACCAATACATTTCAAACATTGCTGTGATGACCATAGTAATTTTGCCAGATTGTGAAGCTGGATGCAAAATTGCACTATGAAATATTGATTTTTTTATTTGCTATGGAAGTAGAAGTTAAAGTATTTTGTGATAAACCTTTGGAAATGTTGACATAAACATAGCTGTTATATTGATAGAGAAGTGTGGTGTGTAAAAAAGAGAGAGGCAGGCTAGGAGAAACAAGGATTAGGCTTTTTTAAATTTTTCTTTAGAATTCCTAAGCCTGATTTTTCAATGGTTTAAGAATTTAATTTTGTACCCACAAACCATTTCATAAAGGTAAAGTGATCAAAAAATTTTTCCAAACAGTGTGTGCTATGTCAGGAGAYAATTCTAACAATTTTCATTTTGACAGAAAATGATTGCAGTCTTTCAAATCCAGTTTCTTGCTAAAACCACCAATTTTCTCAACAGAGTGTATGATGATATTGATGCTGTGTCTGCATCGAGTCCACTCCAAACTTCTGTGAGGAGTGCCATTGTTGAAAGCCAGCAAATCTTGTCCAAAGAGGATTTTCTGAAGTTGATGCTGCCAGACAGCCTCTCTATGGAGGAAGGGAGAAGAAAGGTTGGCTATTTTCTTTGGCTCTATTATCTCAGCCACAGTTACCGTAGAATAGGATTTCTGGTATGCCCAAAATTGCTATAGAGAAGGCAATATTGTTTGTACAAGCTAAGTTTATTCTATAGGGATGACCATAAGTCCGAAAATATAATTTCCCACAAGTATGGGAAATGTTTGTTTGATGATTATATATAAAATCCAGTATTTGTTTAAGTATGTCTTTGCTTGGCTTGACCAGAGGCATGTGCAGGTTGAGCAACTTCATTATAATTTGGAAGGTTAAAAGTGACATTTTCAAGGAAGGATGCCTAAATTTRTACATCTTGTATGACATTAAAACACGTGAATAAAAATAGCCCACTTTCCTCTGCCCTGTAATAGTTGGTACCAACAATTCTGCTAGAAATCTGAATCAGTTTCATGTAGGTATCAGTGGCAGCTGCTCAGAAGGCATAATTGTCAGTGCTACTGGAGAGCATAGATCTCATCTTTATAGTATGAAGACAATTGGCAATGTTAATAGTTCACAAAAAGTGGATAGTGAACTTAAAATTTGCTACTCCCCAAGGTATAAGTGGTTCTGAATTCTGTGCTTAATGTGGAATAAAGAACAAAGCAGTTAGATTACTTGAGATAATTGTCACACTTCCATATTAACTCAATGCTCTCTTAACCTACTGTGTTTATACAATATGCTAAATAGCATAATCATCATGTCTGAGCAAAAGTAACACATGGGAATCCTCTAAGTGCAGAGTTGAATTTAAAATTCAGATCATATATATTTTTTAACATGTCTTATGTTAAGTATGCATGATATGTGCTTTAATTTTCATGAGTAATGTACTAGAGGTTTTTATGATTTATGATTGATACAATAATTGGGGGGRGTTTTGTGATGATTTCAAGGACTGCCAATGTTTCTGGCTACCTAAATAAGAATCAGCAAAGAGTGAGGAGGTGTGGCTGTCCTGAGATAAATTACTGCTATGCCCTTCCCCTCCAAGACACCTAAACCAAAGTTAAGTAAGAGAGACCATGGGCCCTGACTCACAAGGGACCCCAGCCATAGSACTTGGCAGTATATACTCTTTGGTTATGCTTCATAGAGGGTAGTAATCTTGATATTGGTGAGCTGGTTACCTTTGACAGTGAAGTCAGAAAGGAATTTTCTGAATACGTGAGATTCTACATGACCAAATCACATTTTTTTGTTTGATTTGGGTTTACCTTCTTCATAGGTCAGAGAATAATGAGCCCTCTAGCTAAAGTTTAATTTTTGTTGCAATCTGAAAGGAAACCCTGTAAAGCCCCAACTATTAACATTCAACATGTTTGGATAGCTGGTGAACAACCTTTATTGAGAGAAGATACAGTCTAAAGTTGAGGAGACTTGCACAGCAGCCAAGAATTGCAGCAGGACACTTTCTGAGAATCTTGAGTGCAGGAGAGAGAGATAGAGACCCTTCAATTCAGAGGGTGAAGGCTTTTAACCCGTTAACCAATGTGGTCCCTAATTAAACTCAGGATCTTTTGATATTCCTTAACCACTGCATGTAGAAGGATACCATATAACCATTCATTTAAGAATGCTGCATATGTCCTCTATCCATTCATTTAAGCATGCTTCTTACTGTTGTGATCATTTTATGTATGTGTTAAATTTTTGGATGATGTTTCTCCCATGGCCCATATCTGTTTCAGGCAGATCTTTGGAACTGATGTAGTATTTTGATGCTTTCCTAGACTAGAATCTGAATGTCTCCCTCATTTTCTCAAGGTTGTAGTTAGGCATTCTGAAATGGAGCATGTTCTTTGTCTTGTCATCAAGAGAGATGTGTTCTTCAACTAGCACTGTGAAATGTTTTTAAGTATTTTGTAAAGACTGTGTCTTGTGGCATGGAGAAGGGGGAATGGATTCAAAATAAAAAAGAGTGTGTTTAGATTAGATATTAGGAGAAAGTTCTTTGCTGTGAGGGTGGTAAGGCACTGGAACAAGTCCCTAGAGGTGTTCAAGGCCATGTTGGATGGGGCTCTGAACAAACTGGTTTAGTCAAAGGTGTCCCTGCCCATGACAGGGGAGGGTGGAACTAGATGATCTTCAATGCCTCTTTCAACCTAAACCATTCTGTGATTCTCTCTGTGTATTCGTTTTAAACCATTCATCAGTGAGCAAGCTTGTCAGAAATGCAACAACACAGATATCTTCCGTTCTATGCTATATTCACTGTTTTCAAAAGGTATTCCTTTTCAGCATTTGTTCTGCATAGGGAACATCCAGCTYATAATTAATTACAAAGAAAACTAGATATTTAATTGTTAAATGCAGGACAAACGGGTTAAAATAAATAAGGCATTAACTGTCATTTGTAGTTTGCAGTGCTGAAGAATGACTTACAAAGTGGAATGGTCCAGTTTTACAATACAGTAACATATTGTTTTACTGTAGATATTTGGGTTGTGGTTAAAACCACCTTTTGAAATGCATAAACAGTTTTCACTGAACTCTGTTACCCTCTTTTCTAAGCCTTTTTTTGTGATAACCGGAGAGATGCAGTGTCTCAAGTCACTTTTATCATCCAAGGAATTATGTGGCAGCATATATCAGTTCAGAATGTTTAACATTAAAGCATGGTCATTTCAAATTAAAATCAAACAGTTCTATGTATAGCCTTGCATACATGTTGCCAGAGTTGGTAACCTTATATACATTTCTGTAAAACATTGCTGTCATAAGGCTATGAAGTTTCATTTAACATTTCAGAATTTATAAAAATGCACAGTATCTGATTAATTCATGGTGATATGTTCCAAAATATCGAGAGGAAGTATGAAAAGCCAATTCAGTAACTCTCTTGAGGCCCCAGTAGATCTGATATGGTGGAAGAAATCTCTGATCTTCTGTATTAGTTCAAGAATTCYGGAGTGCCTGTCCAGAAAAATACTGCCAAGAACTGATGGTGGGRTATGATTGTATGAATCACTTCAACCAGTAATATGTGTTCTTACTTTTATGCTTAGTTTTCATTTTATGGGAACCTTTCCCCACGGAGGACACTTTATCGCACCCTGTCTGATGAAAGCATATGTAGCAATCGAAGAGGATCTTCCTATGCCAGCTCTCGAAGCTCAATGATAGACCAGGCCTTGCCAAATGATATCTTGTTCAGCACTACTCCACCGTATCACAGCACATTGCCTCCCAGAATGAGCCTGACCCCTGGAATGGGAAATCTGAGAAGTAAGTGATTGTCGCCATCACTGCGGAGTTTGGAATGTTTGTAGTAAACTCAAACGAATGACCAAATATTAAGTGAGATTTTACTTTTAAAGTGAAATTAAGAAATGTCAAGTCAGTGTTCTAGTTATCCTAGTAAAAGAATACATAGTCAGCAGTACATGCTCATCCTTGCCATCAGTGTTCAATTCATATTTATCATATTTGGAGACATCATTCACTTTACTTCCCAAAGAATTTTCATGAGACCAGTGATAGGCAACAAACATTTGTCTGAAGATGTTTCTAGTTATCATTTTACTTTCCGGTGGTGACCGTAATTAAGCCAAGCTGGCCTGTTTTATTTAATTTTTTACTYTTATATGCATTCAAATTATTGAAATATTCACAAATATATTTGAAATAATAGCTAAATGGAACAGCTTTTATTTAGATGATCCTTTTAGTAACGTCTTAAAAGGAAATGTGCAATAAATGTTGACTTTGACTTCAATTTCCAAATTGAATTTGCTGATACTTTTTCTTAACGTGTTATTAAAACCTTTACAAATGACCCTTCATTTTTAATGGCAGTAAAAGAGTAGTCTGGGGTGCTGAGTTCTAACTATTTTATGGATGTGTCTTTTTACTTGTCAGGTCTTCATAAGTGAGACCTTTATTATATGCTTCGCTTGCAATAATTCCAGGATGAGCTGTGAAGTTTGTAGTCTTTTTTTTTTTAAAATGGAATGAAAAGCCCAAATCTACACAGACAGATATGTATCTTTAGATTACATATCTATATTTATGTACTTAATAAGAGTGAATTGTTTCCAAAAATGCTGAATATATATGCTTCTCAATTAGTTTAGGCTGTTGTGTGGTGGACACCAAGAGTTGACACCCAATCGGGAAAAAAAAAAGCCTCTTTTCTTTAGCTACTCTAATATTGCATCACAGCTGACTGCAATTGAAAAAGAATGTGGACTCTGAAGTCCATAGCTGAGAAGCCGTGGGTGAATTTCTTGAAAGCATTAAGGACATTTTAGGCACATGTCCAGAGGGAATGCAGACAGATGACTTAAAAGAAGTAGCAATAAAAAGGACTCTGTCATTCATCATGTCCTTCAGGAACTAGCAGTCTTTTGCTAACTTTCAGAAATAAGCTTTATACACAAAACACTTTTCTAGTTAGAGTGGCCTCAGCTATGAGACTGAACTTTGGTCACCAACCACTGGTTAATTTTAAACTGGTATCTCAAATGAGTGCTAAATTCCTGCTTCAGATGGGAATGCATGCTTAGTGTACCTTTTGCCATTCTAAAAATATTCTTCTATCAGAGTGAGACTCTTTACTATAAATTTAACCTGAGACAATCCTGTTCTTTTATGGATAGCAAATGGAGATMCATTTTATTTTGCTGAAGATTAATGCAGTAGATTTTGTAGTCTTTGAAGGAACTGTATGGTATAGAGTTAGGCATCCTGATTGTATTTTATTTCTTCACTTACTTATGCCTTGTTTTTTAGAGCAATTTCTTGTCAATGTAAACATGCAATGTGATCAAACCTTCAGCTTGCTTTTCTTCAGGAGATTGGCACAAGGCAATTAAGCATGTACATTCAAGCTGTATACTGCTCCTCCAGCAGTGGTATTTCAGTGGATTTTGTATTAGTTCTGTCTTAGACACCTAATATTTCATTCTTGCTGCTTCTTAGATACAGAAAGTATCTATATATACACATAGCTGGAAAAAACCCCCACGAAATCCATATCTTGTCAGTCAAAAACTGATCCAAGGCAATTCATGCTGTTTTCATATGCAACCTCTATTTTCTGCTTCTGGTTCTGTATTTTAAAAGTGCTTATCAATGCCTGCTATTATAGAATCTTTTATGATGTTTGTTTCAAGGAAGATTTAATTGGTTATCTGTAATTACTCTGGAAAAAACCACATCATGGCTTCATGTTTTGAAAATAAGGTTAGTCAGTATCTCCATATAAAAAAATTACTTTGGCTCTTTTTAGGAAGGTTTTTTGTAGTTGGTGCCTAGTAGGTATTTACATTCTATAGCAGTGCTGTGAGAGGTTTCTTTTTAATTTATAATTTTAAAGTGAGGTTGTGGTTTCAGATATCAGGATTCGTAGCTGTCATAGTAATGTCTTTTGTGTGTGATCTTAAAACATTTTAATTTTACTGATATTTCATGTTCATAGGAATCAGTGGAAATAGTGTGGGTTTGGCTGAAATTAATTTTAGAAAGATATATTCTTGCATGTTATTACCCAGCATGAAATACTGTGGCAGCACCAAATCTCATGAGACCCCTCTRGCAAGGAAAAGAGTGTGATTAATAGGTAAGCAAGGCAGCACCTAAACCAAAGAGTAATAGGTGACCCTGAAGGATTTCAGTTTACTGGGAAATCAGAATTATCAGACAGAATGACCATGCAAACATAGAAACAGAAACTTCATCTGCGTGTGATGTTGATGGTAAGAAGATGATGGGAAAAGTGAAGCTATGGGATTTTTTTAATTATTGTTTTGTCACTGGTGGAGGTGATGTGAGAAAAAGAGTTGCTTTCAGTAAAGTCTGAAATGCAAACTCTGACAGTCAAGTGCTGTTGATTGTACACAGTACACAAATGTGGAAAGATTCATTTAATTTTATCTTATTTTTGACTTAAACCAGAAAGGAGAATTGATGTAGCTAAGAACTCTGYAATTTTATCTCAGGGACATAAAGGATTCCCTGGCTGAGACAGTGCTGTTCACGCTGAGTGATTCTAACATGAAGTTAGATCTATGGTTGCAGGTACAAATCTATGCCCTTTTTGCAAATTCATGGCAGGTGAATGAGCAGGGAAAGAATGACAACAGTGAGAACCACTGATACAGAACAAGTGTAGTAACATAAGTCAGAAACCCAGGAAGACACATGGACACAATCTGACTGACATTGCAGGCACCATGGTCCACTCTATTATGAAGCACAAAAAGAAAGGGGAAAGTGCCCCRAGTGATAAACCGGCAGGATGTTCCTGTGCTGTGAGGAAAGGAGCAAGGTGCAGGATGGTTGCAGTGAAGAGGATCATAAGGAAGAGAATATTTTACAGTGATACACTGACAAATTCTGAAAGTTCTCAGATTATACAAGCTATAGGGAAAAGCCTGCCAGAAGCGCAGTAGCTGTATCTACAACTGTGTTCATAGATGAAAGTCTTATCCTCAAACAGCCTTACTGCCCATGTTAGCTGCAATCCAAAACTAACCTCGTTGATAAGAAGCACTATTAAAATGGAAGAGCATCGCTGTGTATTGGTGATGTGCAGTGTTAGCAGTTTGGAAATCAGTTTTTCAGTAAGCAAATAAAGGCCGTTGATTAATTCACGCAACCGAAGGAGAACGTTTGCTGTTACATGTTCTCACACAGTGAAGACTTCACTGTATTAGAACAGAAGACTGTCTTTAGTAACAGAAGGGAAGGAAAAAGTAGTTATTGGGAGCACATGTCCACAGGAAAGTCTACAAGCAGGCTGGCATCTTTGAAGGGAGACCTTGGGCAACCTTAGGCAATACTAAAGAAGCGAAGGGTTCAGCAGGCAGAAGCTATTGTTTAAGAGGACTATAAAGATATAATTACTGATTGCAGGAAAGAAAAATAGATATCCCACAGAGAGTGGGATTTATGTTTACGTGAGATTTGAAATGTTTCTTCACCTGCAGCATCTTTTGAGATAATCTACTTGTTAAATGACATGTCTAGTTTGAGCACAGAAAGTGAGGAGTACTTAGCAGGTAGTTTTTCATGATCTACAATCTGCATAAAAGTAGTTCCAACCGAAGCAGGATAATTGTCTTGGAAGTAAAAAAGGTTAAGTCAGGTGAATCTTTCTTCTTTCTGCRTAACTAGTTACTCTTTGAATATGGATGAATGTGGAACCAATAACCATCAATTTCAGGAGCTGTGTTGGAAACTGAACTGACCACATAATTTTGGTGAAAAAAAGGATTCTTGAAAATGCTTTATACTTTTATGCATCAGTGATAGAAATAAATAAAATTCCCAAGTGTAGAAAGTGACATAACTGAAAGGACCAGAAACTGCAAGATCAATTATTTTGTGCCAAAAGGAGTACAGCAAATAAAATAGTCTTTAAGACTGAAGATAACACTGAAAATGTTTCTTCAAAGGAAACTGTGTTGCTTCAAAAGTCAATCTTGTGTGCAGTCAAGTAGTGGCCTATGAGATTAGACATGTCCTCCTGGACACAGAGAGGTGGGCGTGTTTAAGCATCACTTGCCACCTTTGCACAAATCAGAAAGGGAGACAACAGGCAACAGCTGCTGATGTGGCAGTCAAACAGGGAAAGAGTGGAGGCGACAGCAAGGTAAGAGGAGCAGGGAAGAAATGCAAATACAGGAGGCTAGAAATAATTTATCTCACCCAGAGCATTCCTGAAATACAAACGATATTCTCTGAAATTCAAAGGTACCGAGGCCTATATTGTTAGAGCTCGTGTTTGGTTTTTTTCTTCTTTTTCTTCTTCCCTCTCTTCCCCCTCCCCGTATTGCAGAATAACACAATTTATGTCTTGAAAATGAATTATTCTGTGGTGGTATACTCATGCCTGTTCAGTTATTCCACTTAAAATTTCAGCCATCAGCATGAACTCTTGCATTTTCAGAGCTATCAATATTCAAATCTCTACTCTGGCAGGCTTTCTGCAGTTGAGTGGCTCTGTCAGGGCTTATGCAGGACTGAATAGGATCCACCCTAAGGTGAACTGAGGTTCTCACAGAGACAATGCATAATGAAGGATGACTACTGGTGAATATATCACTCCTACACTTTAATTTGGAAAGCCAGCAGAATCGCGCTGGGAGCAGGCTTCTTCCTGACAGGTTTCACAATCAACCTCTGTAGGCTGATCACACAAAAGCAAGGGCTGTCCCTTAGGGCCTGCCTGCTGGTCCAGAACCAAAAGCTGCCTTGCCAGTCTTTCAAATAAGGTATTCTGTCTATTTTCCACAACAGAGATGTAGAAAACATTTGTACTTGCATAAATAAGGTTTTTACAATTCCCAAGTCGTATACAAAAGTTCAGAGACTTCTCTGACTTTCAGCTTCCAATGTATTTGCACAAAGGTAGCCTTAGGTAAGGCTTTATGTATGTTTATACGGAACTGAAAATAAAATCTTAGTGCAGATATATGAGTAGAATATATGTCTTTATTTTCCATTTCACATAACATCCACTTTTGCATACTAACAGTAGGTATTGAGAAAGACATTTCTACAGAATGTTGTCAAGCCACTTCCAAGTGTAATGTAAAAATACTGCATCTTTCATATAAGTGTAGAACAAGATAAATTCCACAGTAAGTAGAATTTCTACCTCTTCTGCAGGGATTCCTGATTTTTGACAGAGGATTGCAAGCCTCCTTCACTTCCCTTTTCCTCATATTTYGTGTTTTTTAAGCAAGGTTTCTGCAAAGAATAGAGCATATCGTGCTTTAATCATTGCTCTGTGCAGTAGAATGCTTTGTAACAGCCTACTCTTTTGGGATTTTTAGGTCAGAAATCTTTAAAACAAATGGACATTAGTATCAGGACAATGACAGCATGCCATTTTCTTAAACTATAATGTATCTTCTACTTGTATGAATGCATTTCTTCCTTCATTGTTTTTTGTGTTTGGTCTTTTCCTGGAAAAAATACTCCTCTTACACATTATAGTTTAAATCACTGGAATAACTAGATGGAAATTTCCTTCTGAAATATTTGAGGAAAAATTACTATTTTGACCTTCTTGTTTAATTGGAGTGGATATGTTTGAAGCAAAAATTCTCTTTTTCTGACTATACTATGTGATAAAATTAGTATATGCCATTGCTAGTTTTATGGTTAAGATGAAATGTGATTGGAAATAATAGTTTTGGTTCATGTTGAGTTTTAAGAAACTCTATGTGCCTGTTCGGTATTCTTTTTAAGGTGTTCACGTTGATCAGAGTAAAGATTGCTATGGACAGAAGGAAAATGTAAAGCTCTTTAAGATAATTATGAAAATCAACATTCCTCTACTAAAATGTATGTTTGTGGTACATTTCTAGAAGTATGCATAACTGAAAGCTTTTGTTTTATTTATAGTGTATACATTTCATTTAATATGTGATCTGTGCACAGTATACAGTGTGTTACAGCTCACTCTCAAATCTCACACAAGTCTTACATCCTCAGAGCTACAGCTCCAAATACTAAACTAATAGGGTAATGTTTTCAATGTGAAAGTTTGGATGGAGTTTTCAATATAGGCTAGAATTTACAAATTCTACAAATTACAAATTACCATTAAAAGAAAAGCAGGTGATATTTTTTTTAATTACTTCTGGAACAGGAATATTTTCAGTTTCAGAGTAAAACTCTGTGTATAAATACCTTGTATGTTGTTCACAGCCACATTAAAAATATGACTTTGTGTATCTAGCAACTTTTCTGCTCAGTGCTCAGGTTTAATATGCTATGCCTTAAGAATGGATGTTGCCTACTCACACAGTGTTCACATGAAAATGTGAGGGACACATCGTGTGCAAAGTGGCACCAAAAAAACCCCTTTAGAAACCCTTCCCATCTTACTTTGCCAACATTTAGAAATTGTTCCACCCATACTGAGTATTGAACAGGAAAAGACAGACACAAGAGAAATGAAGATAAGCACTCTTTGCTTATACATTTTTTACAGATCATTATAGTAGCTTCAAAATTAATTGTACGTAATTGTTATAGGAAGACTAATTGTTGTGTTTATTGTTTAGATGAATTCTGGTTCTCAGATGGGTCCTTATCTGATAAAGCCAAATTCAATGATCCTGGCCTGATGCCCCTGCCAGACACTGCCACAGGGCTAGACTGGTCTCACCTGGTAGATGCTGCACGAGCGTTTGAAGGTAACAGGAAAATTTGAATAAAGATCAATGTTCAGTACACAAACTCTTTTTTTTTAAATATATATTGTATAGCCACATTTTGAATTACAAAAATCTAGTGTTTGCCTCCATAGCCCTTCAGTTCTTTTGGCAGTATCAATTCTCAGTGTGGAAGATTGTCACTGAAAATTTGGGGTCTTCATGATACTTTCAGTATCCATTTTAGATGCAATTCCTCCACTTTGGTGCCTAAGTGCCTTTTGTAATCAATTGAAAAATCAGATTCTTTGAAGGAGAGATTCAAAGGATTTAAGTTAGATGTTTAAAATGTAACTGGGAATAACACTTCCCTGAGTTTGTTGTGTTGTGTTTATAAACTGGCATGTGTAGTCCAAATGGTGTTGCAGTCTCTTTCAGTTTTCATAAGCCCTTGAAGACCAGAGAAATGTACAGTATATTTTCCAATAGCAGAACTTGAGGTGCAGAATATAGACCAGGTTTGCTTYATTAAATTATGGAACCAGGTTAGCTAAGAAAAAAACCTCATCTGCCTCTRGGAGCTAAACCTACACTTAATGTTTAAACAGAGAAAATGGATGTTGGTTTGAGTGTTTATATGAATATATACAGTTGAGTGTTTGTGTTTTGTTGTTTCTGAGAGGTGTTTTCTTTAGGTTACTGTGCTGTCTTAAAACGTGTGACATTTATTAACTGGTGTTGCTTGCATTAGTGAATGCATGGAAAGTGAAAGGATGATGTTACCACAGTCATCATTGTATAAGATACAGGTCTTAACTTTGTGAGAACTGGTTGTGAAGTTAGTGATTTGGGTCTTTTTTAACTAAAAGCAACCATGGAAATCAGTTTTCTGGTACCTGATTCCTTCCCAAAGTATGAAGTGATTAAAGTTCACTTTGACCAAAAGCTCTTCAGAACTGCTTGCTATACTAATTTAAATGGCATTGTGGAAACCCAAACCAACAATGATGATTAGCAATTTGRAGAACTGTATTTCTTCTTGACCTGATTAACTGTATGAGCATTCATTACTATTCAATACTACTCAAACATGGCTGTGGTAGCTGGCAGGAAATACCGTGACACTGAGAACCTTGACAGCTCTTCCCATGCATTTCTATGTTTGATTGCTCAGGAACACCCTGCTATTTGTTACTGACATCTTAAACTACTGAAAAACGGTTTGGATCAGTAAATGACTAGCTCTGTAACTTTGTACTTGAAGAATATTTTTAAATGTTAATAAAAATTTTGAGTGCAGCTGACTGAAAGATCATTTTGTACCAGCTATGCTCCTGTATTTTTAGCTTTCTTTGAAAACTAATAGATTTTCATTCTTTTTACTACCTAGTATCATGATGAAAATAATTTCACTTTGGTAAGTGTTATGTAAGTGTAATTACATTTGAATTTGAGAATGAGAGATAGAACAATATAGCTACCCCACAGTGCTCTATCCAAGGGAGGAAGGGTATTCACTTGTTGGGTTTTAATTGCAAATAACTTCTATATATCTGTAGATAATGCTAAAGAACTGATGGTCTGTGTTGAAAAATAGAGGCTGTTTATTGGACATTTTTGGAATTATTGTAAGAATTTGAGTAGTAA
Source organism: Amblyornis subalaris (assembly GCA_018881555.1). NCBI lineage: Eukaryota > Metazoa > Chordata > Aves > Passeriformes > Ptilonorhynchidae > Amblyornis > Amblyornis subalaris. The sequence goes on from JACAXG010000060.1 coordinate 2,418,849, forward strand.
GTAATAATCTATTTTTGTATGAAGGAATATAATTCTTTTCTGTTTAGGACTCTGCAGTAGAGACATCTGTGTATATGTTAGATGATTTATACAATGTTTTGACTAAATTCATAGTGCCGCAATTAGAAACTTTTGCGAGGAATGGAATTTTTAAACCCTYGTTCAACTTCATCCTATGTCTTGCAATTTGAAAGTCATTAAAACATAGAAAAGAATAACTGATGGGCACGTCACAAAAAATTCACTGGAAGGGAATGTGTTGGATATAAATTAGCAGATGCAGTTTCCATATGTATTTTAATGTTGTTGACTTACAAGTTGCTACGACTTACTATGTAAAAATAGTTTGGAACTACTGTTCTGCATTCTATCAATGTGAAAAAGAGAGTGGATGATTCTAAAGTTTATCCACTTCTGAGTATAAAACTGCTTTGATTTTTTTTTTTTAAACTGGGTGGAAGTAGAATCACATTTAATATATGACCATATAAAAAATCCCAAAAGCAAACACACCTGCCTCCCCCTTTCAATGGAAAGGATCACAAAACATATAAGGATTTTTTAATATGGAATCTGTGAAATTAATGTTAGAGTTGTTCTTTAGTTTGGCTTTGCCAACAGATATTTCAAAGTTTTGCTCTCTTCTAGAACCTAGATACTAGATGTAATTTTAGTTTTTCCTTTGTGCAAGGTCTTTCATTAATATCAGTTTATTAGAATTACCAATATGATTCCAAAGTCAGTTTTTCTCCTATGATCTCTCCAGATTATGTGTTGACGCCTTACATAATTTGATCAGTTCAACATCCCTAATGTGGGCCTCATGATCCTTCATCTGTCTGTCTTGAAAAGCAATTTTATCTTGATTAATGTTAAATGTAGACTTTTTAGGTGATCATAATGTTGGCATCAATTGGATTAAGAATTAAATATAGTAGTAGGATTTTTGCTACCATCATCTGTGCTCAGAGTTTACTCATGGGTATAACAAGAACAGCAGTCTCATTTTTGACTTTCTTCCCTCCCCTCAAATGAATAGTGAACAAAGTTGTTTATTAGTATTAGCTTTTATTCATCTGAAGCCTTGGTCCTGTGTAGAACAGCAGTTTTTAAACTGTGGTCCATGAGGCTGGAGGAAGCTATTACTTTTGTTTCATTTTTAGTTGAAAGTATGATGATAGTGCTTTACACTTTGTGAGGATTTAATTTTCACTGCTTTTGCTTGACAAGAACTTYTGTGGGAAGCTGAGTATTTACTTCAAACTTTTTATGAAAATCTTCTGTTATTCCTTAGGCAGGTCTTTACAGTGTAATGGAGAGGTGTGCAGACATTAACTCCACAGGCTCCAGAAGCTGCATCAGGGAAGGGTTTTTGCTTGAGCTGCCTCTGTGGAGGGTCATTGTACATAAGCTGGAGCACAGTGCAGCATTATTTTCACACTCCTCACTGTCTTTCTTTGCAAGACATAGTTTTGACTCTGATGTTTCTCCAGAGATGATATTTAGCATGCATGCTAACATCAGTCCAGTCAGTAGCAAGGGGTATCCTTCCATTTCTGTCATTCTGTCATAGGCTACTTCCAGTTCCCTTCTCTTATTTTGTTGGGAGCTGCAGAGAGACAGTAACCAGGGAGCAGTTGACATGATGGAAATACACTGTAGTAATGTTTTTATATCCATCCCTGAAGCAAACAATAAAAAATAGATAGGACTGGATGTGACTGTACAGCAGAAGAGGTAGGGCTTTAGGGAGGGCAGTTGGGGTGAAAAAAAAGAAGTTAACAAAAAAGGAAAAGTTAAAGAAGCGAAAAGAAAGAAAGCATGTTTGACTGAGTAAAGATAATAATATGGGGATTTATAGAATAAATTGGAAAACCAAATTTGGAAAAGGAGAGCAAAGAAATCTCAGACTAAGGGAAAATAAGAGAATTAATTTTTTAATTCTCTTTTTGTATTATCYTTCCAATAGATCTTCAAGTTAGGGAGGAAGGACTGGCTTTCAATGTGTGTATTATGTTGCTGATGACTTTTTTTAGATCTTTTCTATGTTTTGGGGACCAAAAGGAGAAGACCTTTTGGATGTCCATACCTGTTACTGTAATTATAGAAGAGAACTGACACAAATACAAATATTGAACTTGGTAATGAATAGAACTTTGTACTWTTTGTGCTCCTTCAAACTGGGTTTATKATGCTTAAGAAAAGCAGTTTAGTGGTAGATAAGTCATATTGTGAGCATTAAAAGCCYAAGATAGACTTTCTGATGTCTCTGTTCATTAAAACAGGTGATTTCAACTCTTGATTTTTTTCCAGGTGATTTTTGTGAACGTCTACTAATGCCAATCAGAATGCAGTGTTTCTTAATGCCAATTTATCTTTGCAGAAACATCTGTGCTATTATAATTAATGTTATTTTAATACTTTAATTTAAAATCTTCATAGTTAAATATAATGTTACACATAATGAGAAAGAAGTGAAGAATGACAGATAAGTATTTTAACCAAAGGAGTGTGTTAAACTGCTAGAAAAAGAAAAAATGAAAGTATTTAGTTAACATTTGGTTATTTCTAGGGCATGCATGTGTAAATCTTTTTGCTTCAATGCATATGTCAGCGTATGTTTATGGGTAGACTTTACCTTAACAATAAGAGAGTGGCTTCGYTCACTATACTTATTTTAGCCTTTTCTGATTTTCAGTACGTCAAAATTGCCTGGAGTTTTTTCTGGCCTCTGTTAGTGGTCTGGAACAATGAAAATCCAGATTCAAATTCTTAGTGGTTACAGCTGTATGACTCTGTTACTGTAAATTAAGACATGAATTTTTGTCTCATCTTTGATCTTACTAAGTCAGTTGTTGTTTAAACTTTTGATATAAGGACCAATATATTTTTTGCAAATAGTTTTCTGTGAGTGGGTTCTATTTGGAGTTTGGCAAGGACATCTCTGAGATTTACATGTATTTTCTTCTGTTTAGTATGTACACATCACTTCAGTTGAATAGGAGTGGTCCCTGTAATATGGAGGAAGCAGAACTTAGGTCTATGGTGTCATATGCAGAAAGACACTTGATTTTTCTTTATAAAAACTAGCTGTTGGTGAAGGTAACYTTTTCATTTTCATTACTAAAGACTCAAGCCAATTCTGTTAAGAACAAATAAAACAAAAATCAATGGGAAGATTTTGCTCTTTGAAGCACAAGTTGAGTCTTTGCCACAATTCTGATTTAAATAATAAATTGGTGAAGCTATTGCTAAGCATGAATACTTACATATTGATATAGTTATTGAAAATAAAAATGGTCTTTAAAAATACTTGCAAAGTATTCAAAGGCTAAATATTTTCCTAGTCCAGGAACTAGTTGTACTTGTTATTACAGAGATTTTATTGTGTTCTTAACTTGTTCAGAGAATGATTTTGACACTAACCTGACTTTGGAAAATTAAGGAACTAATCTTTGAAGAGCAGCAAAGGAATTTATGAAGTATGTTACATAATTTGAGATTTTAAATTATTAGTGGCCATGTAGTGACTTTTTTCCTCACCTTCTGAATGTGAGAGTATGGTTTCATATTTTAGAAACATATGAATATGGGGAAATATGTTTAAGTTTTACTACAAAAATAGAAAAGGTTTAACAATTAATTTCCTACTCTAAGTATTAATATTATTTTTGAATTATGTGACATTAAACTTCATTAGGGATTATACAAGGAAGTAAAAGTTAATCCACAAATAATAATTCATTGCAAGCACATATTTTTTTTATTTTTGCTGTCTGCTGAAATAATAGAAAAATATTTTAAAATATTGTGTTTAAAAATGGCATCATGTGTTTTCATTAACACCTGCTTATACCTGGTTTTCCACCTGCTTTTATCCATCAAGAAAAAGATGCTTTAAAATAATATTGGGGAGATCAAACTGACAAAACACTTTCTCAGCTGACAAAATAAACCAGACAAGTGGCCAGACTCTTTAATTAAACCTAGTCATTAGAGGGAGAAAAATGTGGAATTTTTTTTGTACTGGAATACAATTTCCTCTGAGACAATGTCACATGTCACGTTTTGTTGACCATAGAAAAAAATAGCAACAGTGTAACATTTTTTGCTGACTTTGTTTCTCTCAAGTGGTAATGAAAATATGAATAGTATGAAGGTGATATCARTAATTACCTATGTACTTCAGACTGCTTGTTTACACTGTGTTGTTTCTGGCCTACATACTGTGTTTGATCTGGGAAACTAATTTTAGTTTATCCATACTAAGTAAATCTGTTTAACTTGGTAGGTTTCAAGTCCGTAAATGATGTCATTGATTATGTGTTTAAAATTAAATTCTTACCTTATTGTCAGCACATATGGAAAAGTCATGTTCATATTTGCTGAGATCCATCACTAGTCAGAAATAAGGATAAAAGCAGGGGAAATGAACTGCAGACTTTAAAATTGGGGAAAATAAGACGTGCAAGTTTTGTTTATTGCGTTATGGAATTAATTGACAATCTATGCTATTCCTTAAAACTGAAGGGATTTTTTTAAAACCACAAAGAGCTTTTTAGTGATTTCCTGTTTTTGTTTGGTAGAACTTTTTAAACTAAAATATCCTTCCTATTTGAAAAGATCTGGCCTGTATTCACTGTTTGTGTCCTTAAGAGTTTGAAGGATTGTCCTCTCATGTATCATGCCAAGTTGTCGTGCTGTGTCACAGTACTGGGTGTTGCTGTTACAGACGTGGGGTGTGGCACCTCCTGCTTTACTGTAAAGTTGGTGTTATGTAGAAATGGCCTGGAAAGGCTGGGAGTGAGCGCCAGCAGGATTTGCACAGGGAACATCCCACTGCGTGCGCTGCCGCAAGGGCCACAGCTGCTCCAGTGGAGATGGACTGTCTTGTTTATAGGAACATTCTAAATCTTATTCCAGGTTTTGACTCAGATGAAGAATTTGGGCCGTTCTGTCATCACACGCCGTTTCTAGGTGATGGTCTGGGATTGATGACTTTTGCCTTTTGTAAACTTTTTTTAATACTTCCTATGTTTGCACGTTTGCATGATAATGCAAGCTTTGGGCCTTGCGGGGCGGTAGAGCAAGGGGAGAAAGGGCAAGGCAGGCATGTTGTCTCCAGAATTCATACAAGCCTTCAGACATGGATTTTGTTTGGCAGAAATAAGCTAAATCAATCTCCACAGAATATGGATTTGGGTTGTTTTTTTTTAAAGAAGACAAATTAAACCCTAATGAATGCATCATTTACTCCTGTTCTGTGCAATGATGATCTGCATGGCATACTTCTATTATGTGGTGACTGATTTATTTTGGCAACCACACTGTATATCCATAGGTAATTACATCTGTGCTTGTTAGATTATGTTCTAGTGAAATTCAATGCAGATAATAGTGTGCCTTAGTAATGTATATAACAAAAACTCAATAGGTAAAAATAGTGTGAATTTATTGGTTTTCAAGTATGCAGATTACCATCAGGTTCTGCAAATGCTTGAGACAGTAAAGCAGTACCAAATGAACAGTGCAGATTTCCGAGGAATCTGGGGGCTTTAAGTCCATGGAAAAAATGCAAACCTTTTTGCTGAATTATTATTGTCATTGGTTGTGGCCCTGAATTCTGAAATGGTTTTCTGCAGATTTCATCAAGACCAATTTACTGTTCATATCAGCATTAACTGGTCCAGACAAAACTGTCATACTGCTGATAGACATAAAAAATTGCTTAGAGGTTGCCTTTGGATGCAGGTGTGGGGAAGCCAACTAGTTGGTACATACATCTGCTGATTATCTTCAAAGCTGAAATGTAGAAACCTACATCCATTTTGTTAAGTGAACCAGAATAATGGCTGTGATACAGCCTTTTATTTTGTCCAGTTTTAGACATATTCTTATGTTACTTTTTTGCAGATCAGAGAGTAGCATCATTTTGCACCTTGAATGATATGCAGCAAGCTCAGGGCTTGGAAGGAACACAAGAGTTACCTTTGGATGAGAGTCCCCCAGATGGAAAAGATTTTCTTGAGGATGCTGGGTATGTGAGAATTAAAGCATATTTCTTACCAAAGTATTTTAAGGAAAAATTTTCTCTTAATGTTGCATGTCAAATTGTCTGTGTGCATGTTTCATGGCTGTTTGATGGCAGACCTGTTGCCTTCACTGATCATTTCTCTGACTTTGAAAAATCTTGTTTCTTGGAATCAACTTCTGAGTGGTTCTGTCTAGAAAATTTGTAGTATAGCAGATAAAGCTCTCTCACTCTAATAGGCCTGTAATGCAGAGCACAGATAGATGCAGAGTTTCAGATAATCAAATTTTTCACTATATTCTTCCTTTACAATAATAATTTGCRTTACACTTATTTCTATTTTCATCTGAATAGAACCAATAACAGAGGCTCAGTTCTGTAGTATGAAATAACCTGGTCTGCAGCAAATGTCTCACCTTGGAACACGGTCTATTGTATCTTTGCAAGTCTTTGTTACTTGCAAACCCATCGTTTTTCATTTATACAGAGGTAAATTAATCAAGAGAATCTGTAACTGAGGACTGCAGAATTTATGCCAAACTACACAATTATTCAAATTTTTCCCAGTGCTCTGGAAGAAATTTTTATTTTTATTCCCCTCTCTGTCTTTCCTGCTCTAAGGAGTGTACTTGTTAATATACAGAGTACACTTGTTCTACAGATTTAGCAGTATAAGCTGTCCACTACGATGCTTTAAAGAAAAACACATCTTTGATTAGTTTTGCTCTTCACTTGCAGGAATGGAAGAATGGGAAATGGAGGGAGAAGTCTCCTTGCTTGTTAGACTATCACATTTTAATTTGAACCAATTTTACACAAATTAGCTTGCTTACATGGTAAAGGGTGTTTATTGTAATGACTTCTAAATCCACATCTTTCCCCAGGCTAATGATCAGTAAGGATTGCAACAGACTGTTAAAGATGTTCCCCTTTTAGCCTTGGCAAAACTGTCAGATTTGTACAATTGCATGAAGCAGCTGATTCAGCTTTGTATGTAAAGCCTCTCTCTTCACCTTTTCTCTTTTAGGCACAATTATTCACGTGATGGCTAATTGCATCTATAATGTACATGAAACTGTCTCCCACAGTGCTCATTGTCATTCAGAAAACAGAAGCTATTCCAGTATTTTCCTTCAGTCATGCATTTGATTAACCTGTGGCAATATGTGTTTTGACCTTTAAACAAAATATTTGTCTCCATAAAGCCACAGGTTTATCCTTTACTGAAAATGACACTACTGCACCCCAGACAAAAGAATTCTTAACAGCTCTTTTGGTTTGCAGTAATTGCTGCTGCATCTTGCTTGAGATTAGTACAGTCCTTATCAGGAAGCAGCTTGTTAACTAATGTGCCTGCACACCATGGAGCATGAAGTGTGACTTGCACTGTGARGGTGTGTGCAAATAATTCCTAAAACATTCCTTCTTCAAATCGTTGTAACTTCTGCCTGATTTGCATGAGAAGCAGTGTCATATTTCAGACACTGCAGGACTGGATTTATATTCTAGTAATAGCCTTTTGCTGATGCTGGTTTTGTCTCTGTTTTCCTAACTATGCCTAAACCGATTGGTTTCCTGTGCTTTACTCTGCAAAAGCTGGGAAGAAAGTGTTTTTAACTAACTCAGAGTGAAGGTAGTGGTTTACTTTACAGGGAACATGCTCCGAGTACTCTGACTGGGAAGGTAAACCAGCTGGAAGTCATCCTCCGGCAGCTGCAAACCGACCTGAGAAAGGTAAGGGAAGAGACCATTAGCAGCATTAACTGCTCTCCAGTTGCAGTAGTTGTGTTTTTACACAGATTTCATCAAGAGCTTGGAAGAAGTACATCAGTTAAACTAGACAGTGCTATTGCTGAATGGAAGAGCTCAGTGGCTGGGCAGAAAACTGAGGTGCAGAAGGTCCTGTGGGAATGGTTATGTGAAGAAATTGGCCCAAGGCTAACTAGTTTATGGGTCTTTACTCCAGAACAACTGTCCTCCATATAGTCATACCCCAGAAAGAAGGAGGCACTTTATCTTCATTTATGGTGCTTTGGATTTAACAAAGGATAGGGATATGGATACAGGCACTATTGCTAAGTAGTTGGCTCTCCAGTTTTGTCATCCTTGTTGCCTTGTGCTGTCTTGGTCATGTAGTAATGACTTGATTTGTGCCTCATTTGCTGTCTAATTTCTGATCTGGAGACAATGCCAGGATGATAGAAGTGAAATTGCTTTTGGTAAGAAAATAATCATGTAAGGAAAAATTTTGAAAGTAGATATTTTTCTTCCTTAACGTATGCTTGAAATCAATTGCTTACAACTTGGGCTTTCACATATGATTTATTATAGCTAAAAGCTTCTTGTGCTTTTAATGCTTGATTTTTTTTTTTTTGTTAAATGGAGTAAACTCCTATAATTTTTCTATAACAGTGGCATATAGTTTTCTTTTTAGCTTGCAGTATTTTCTCAGAATTAATGAGGTAGTTGGAGCATATTTGAGGCATTAATTTACAGTAAATAATTGTCAGAATGAATTAGGGAGCTCAACAAAATATAGCTGCTATGACTTGCATAGAAATTAACAACAAAAATAAATGCTGTCATCACAACTACTCACTTTGCTCAACTTGTATCTTTGTTAACCAGGAAAAACAGGACAAGGCAGTTCTCCAAGCAGAGGTACAGCACCTGAGACAAGATAACATGAGACTTCAGGAAGAGTCTCAAACAGCAGCTGCTCAACTGAGGAAATTTACGGAATGGTTTTTTAATACGATAGACAAAAAATCCTAATGGCTGGGCCCCTGGAAAATACTTATTTGAACAACAAAACAGCTGTATCTTTTGAATTAGCGGGGTAATAATTTCACTGTGTTCACAATCCATTTTAGGTGTTTCTGCTACATTCTCTATCCAGCTTTATTCATTTGAAAAGGAGAGAGAACTGTGGTAATCCGTCTTTAAATTCGTATGAAGAAAGCAGAGAATAGCAGATATTTGTTTGTGTGCAGATGAATGTAAAAAATCCTTAGTGTCATTTTAGACATTTTTAGAAGTTGCTCTGGCTGGGGCTTGCCTGAAGAGGAATATTTGGGGTTTTAGTTCCTGCATTTCAGGTGCGCTGGTGAAGATGTTAAAGCAATTTAAATTAGCTTGGGCTTCAGTATTGTAAGATAAAAAGAATAACCAGACATATACTTTAATGTTTAAAAGGTGCTCTATTTTTTTGTATGTACAGTAGTTTTATTTCCACAGTCCACATTGTCATAGCAATAAGAATGGAGGTATAGTGAATAGTCACAGAGCTGTGTTTATAAAATGTTAGCACTGATGTGTTTAACACTAGTTTGGATGCAGATACATTAGAGATTATTTATTTGCAGGAACAAATGGTGCCTGAATATAAACAGTGTTCTGATTTTCTAGAAATACACATGCCTTGTAAATGGCTCACTCGGGTTAGCCCACTCCCAACTTCAGTTACTTTTGTATAGTTGATGTTCAGCTAAACAGTTACACTGCTTAACTATTGAAATCATGTATGGTGTGAGCCAGCCAATCAGTTGTACAATGCCAAATTTGTTTATCTTTGTACAGAAGCTTTGATCAAGTGTCTTGTATTTAACACCTTTATTTAAGCTTATTTAACCTTAAATTGTTGTTTTTATAAAGTTTGTTTTATCTGCACTATGGTGAGGTCAGTTGGTTGCAAGTTGTAATATTTTTAGCTTGCCAAGACTGTACTGAGGAGTTCTAGAAAATTCTAACAATTGGATGCTGCTAGTACACAATTGATTTGTTTGTATGCTTTAACATTTTTAACTGTTTAATTTGAAATGAACATACATCCTGCTTTTTTAATAAATGTTAAAAATCTAAACCTGATTTATTTTATCTTGTATTATCTGTAATCGCTGTTACCAGTAATAGCTCAGGTTTCCGTTCAGCCCAGTCTCTGGGCTCTCCATCCAGAGACAGTCCAACCCCTCAGAGCTCTCAGGATCCCTTGTTACTGAGAAGGGGTTGTCCACATTATCACAGTTAATTTCTTGGGTGCATCCTGTCCTGGAACTGAGGAGGTGGCTTCACCAGTCTGAGCAAAAGCTCTTTGGGCTGTTCATAGGCATTGATTAGTGGCCTAGGAGAAAAAAAAAATTGCTTCACTGAAAAATACATCCTAGAGAATACTTTTAAAAGAGGTCTAGTTTCCTCACATTACCTTACATTACTTGTATCAGGAAATAACTTGCCATCTTCTTGAGCCAGCAACTGAGGATTTGAGTGCAATGTTAGCATATGTGAGATGGTTTGTGTACAGCACTGAGCTTAGAGTCTCCGCCAAAAAAGGACACCTTTGCAAAATGAAATTAAGCTAATGAACACATCTGAGTTACCCTGAAAGAAAAAAAGTTCAAGATCACAGTTAAATTCCAGTTTTCTCTTGGCTGCTGAATGCACTCAGGCAAATCTATAGAAAACTCTTGAATAATTAAAAATTATATTCRACTCATGCAACTAGAATTCCACGTCCATTGTTAGCGCACATTGGCTGAGAAACGTTTTATAAGTTGAACAAATGTCTGTCACTGCTGTAACAATTGTTCTGAGAGACTCCTCTTAGGAAAGGTTATATATGGACAGATAATCAAGGCTTTGGTATCCTTACATTGAAATTTAAAAGACTGTTTTGTATTTTTCGTCAAAACCTCTGACTTTTACATACCAAACAATATCCACTAAGCTGTATTAACAGGGTAATTAAACATGGCAGTCATGTGTTACACTAGCTTCTGATTTAAGCACCTTACAGCAGTCATTAGCAAACCCATCTGGCTGGAGACCTTGCCAAATAACAGYGCTGAACAACTTGGGCAATTTGTCTGTGAACACGTTTCTGTGAGATTGGTCTGTCCCCTTTGAAAAGCTGTGCTGATTGAAGTGAACTTGAGGGTAAGCTGGTTCTGAAAGGACGTTTGTACAAGAGTTTATAGTCCAATACTCATTTTAGCTCTTTATCGCTCAATTATTGAAAAGCAGCAGTTACAATTATAACTATGTGCACAAAAAGGACTTTCAGTAGTCATTTTTCTATTTTTCCCATCCAACTGAAAACATTTGACTTCCAAAAGTGACAGAAAACTTCATCTACAAATCTCCTATTTCTTTTGCTGACAAAAGCAGTTGTGTCGGGGGCACACGATTCTTCCTTAATTAACGTTCACTGTGGGGAAAAGCTTTTAGTCTGGCTGTTACTGTTTTAATGACATGGGAATACAGTATTTACCAGAGACCATAATACAGTTTTGGCATAGGTAAAGGACATTTAATTGGACATTTTAATTAACTGTTTTTTTAACAATAATCCTCTTGAAAGCATTTTGCTCACAAAAATGCCTGGTTTAGGTACATGAAGGCAAAGGCTAAGTTAACATGAGCAACTAGTGTGGAGCACAAAGGAAAATTTAGGGTGTTGCTAACCCAGGTTTTGGAGATCTTTCAGGCTCTTCCTTGTCCAGTTCCATGACTGGATGCCTTTTAGTGGCTGGAATCGTGTTATGTTGGCTCTGTCTGAAGGCTCTGTGCCCTACGACCGTTCCGTATGATCTGAAGCCGAGTAAGTGGGGGTGATTGGGAAATAGACTTCAAAGATGTGTTTGTGATCTGAATTAAAACAGTAATATGGAAGTGTTTAAAATGTCAACAAAGTCCACCCAGCACAGCAGGCCACGCTGTGCAGTACTGTGGTGCCGAAATCGAACATGAGCCAATGCAGATGTTTACTTCTGTAAGAGGGAAAAGCACCAATCATGGCAAAATTGCAAAATATTCTGCTTCTGCCCTAAAAGTGACATATCAAGATTTATATGCAGATATTTATTGAAGGGATCCTTACTGAGACATTTATCACAATGTGGACTGTATTTTATGATATAGAGGTTTTTTTTGAGGCCACTATTACAAACATAAGGGATATTTTCTAGTATTTTTTCTGTTCTTGAGAGGGTGGTCATACTTGGTTTAGGCATGTCAGCTTTACACAGAAGCTATTTAGGTCCTCTGTGTAYTATTTGATATAAATTCTCAAAATATTTTTTGTGCCTCATCTTTTTTGTGCCTAAAATCCAGTTATATGGGAAAATATTTAGAATATTTGTAACACAAATGAGCTAATTGTAGAGCGGTTGTTTAGGAAAACAATTTTCAGTATGGAAAAGAAGAGAATTGCTATGTGCATTATATTGTTGCAGTACTTGAGCTCTGTGCTGACTGGTTCTAATATATAAGGAAGCCAGTGAAACTTGGGAATTTGTGCTGTACAATTTGAAACCATCAGAACCATTAATTATTGCCAAAACAAGTTATTCTTCATCCCATCCACAGCAAAGACTAGAAGAAAAACCATGTCTTTCAACTCAAAACTTTCACCAGGGAAGCAATTTAAAAAAAAAAAGAAAAARGGTGGGGGATACAGAGGATATTTTTTTTAGGTTTTATTTTGATTATCCTTTCAGACAGGCAACCAACATCTCTGACTATTGCTCTGTCTTAAAGTGACACAGCAAGACCASGGAATGCAATGAAGAGACCAAATTGCTCATAGCCTTCTAGTTTAGAAATCACTGAAAGACTTCAAACATATTAGTGTTGGAACCCTATTTATTTTATTGACTTCTCAGGGGAAATAGTATTATGTCCTTTGTTTCATTTATTTTTCCTCCACTAACTATGGCTATTTAAAGGCTTCTTTGCTATACAGCATCACAGAATTAATCTAGTAGTGGTTATTGTTAAGGAAACTTCCCAGTCTGCCCATTCACAAGACTCTGGCAGTCACACTCCCAAGGCCAGAGACTTTGACTCCTGGKACCAAAGCCCCTTCAAAAGGGTGGCTCCAGGGAGCTGACAGGTGCCCTGCTTGGCTCCCCACACATTCTGCTCACAGAGTCAGACCAGGTTTCCTCACTGGTTCAACCCAGACTTCCCATGGCAGCGTCTCAGATGTCTTGTTCCATAAAGCCATTTATTCATGGGGCAGTAACACAGACACAGCCCGAGCTGCTGCCTCCAAGGAGGGACCCCCAGCAATGGACCCCCTGCGCTTTTATCCCCTCACAGTCTACCCAGGCACAAGTCTTGCTGTTCCTGGCTAGTCRTCGGCTCCTGCCTCCCTCTCTGCTAGCTCCCTGGTCTTCATCTCCTTTGTTATCCAAAAGGTCGGCAATTCCCACTCCTACTGTGTCTCTCAGTATCCTTTCACCTGGCTGGTGTCACCCACCTTCATGGTATAACAACCTCTGTTATCCCAAATGTTGGCAGTTCACAGCCTCTTGTCCTGGGCTCCCACGCAGAGCTCAACCCGCATTTCAATCTGCATCTCAGTCTGCAGCTGCCTGGACCGGTGTATTCCTCAACAGCCATGCTGACCTTGTCCTCTTTGGAATAAACTGGGGCTGATGAGGAATGATGCACATGTGTTTGCAGAAAGGCTGCACATCTATTTCATGTTTTCCTCTGTTCCTCCTATACAATAGCAGATCATTAAATCTCAAAAGCTAAAACCCAGCAGATTGGCATTTTCTGACCAAACTCAGAAAAAAACAATTAAAAATTACTGACTATGCTGTTGACAGCAATTCAGGTGCCCTTGTGTCTAGACATCAGCTAGAGGTGTTTAAAATAATTCCGAGGAGAGATTTTGGGAAAGTAAGAAGACAAAACCATGCCATGTCAGAAAGTGGGATGTGTAAAGTGCAGTAGCAGTAATCATGGGCAATATATTGATGACTCATGATTCTATGTCCAAAGACTAGAACTTTAATAGAATAGGAAATTTTCACAACCTGTTTTATGTTTCGTAATTCCACTGTTTGGAAACCAAAAAACAGTTGTGAGCATACCTTGGGAAAACCCCTGGACAAGTGTTAGCGCTGACCAGAAATCTGAGAGAAGGTCTGCAAAACTCRGATAGTTATGAATGAATTTAAGCTGTGGGCTTGGTTATACTGAACCCAAATTTAAAGTGTTAAAAACTCATTCCTTTTTTTCTTTGATTCCTATTTTGAAACTGATGAAAATATATGATTGAGTGACAAGAGCTGTTATTAATATAATAAATAAGTGACGCCAGGGTTGTCCAGCAGTAAATAGTAGTCTGGCCATCTGAGATTCTCATTACCACTAACACTGTAGCCTTGCTTTCAGCTCAGGCGTAACTTTGATAGATAATATTTTCTGAAGGTTTTTTTTTTGGTGGAAACCTGAGGTATCTGCATTCTCATTGGTGCTGTGTTTCTGCCTCTGCATAGACATTTTATTCAAGATGATGGATATTCCTTTCCCAAACCCAAGACACAGTGTTTCTTTCCAACAAGAAAGGTTTCTCCTGTGTGCTCCATGAAGTATATTCTAGCACTAGTGTGACTTTAAGCAGTTTGTGCTCAAGGTTGACTGTCTGTCTTCTGCCACACAGCTCGTGGATTCTTGGTCTTCCTTTTGTTTGCTAAGAACTGATTTTGTCAGTAGGGGGTTCAGTGAAAACAAGCACAAAATAAAAAGCTCTGTCAGACTTGCAACGTCTTCATTTTTTAGGAAATACATGGAGTTTTGTAAAGGTACAAATATCCTGTGTTCCTTTCTGTGCSTTTTCCTGTCAGAAAGCTTAGAAAGCAACTTCAGAGTGGCTCAATACTTGGACAATTCAAAGCCTGTTTGCTGAAATGCATGTGTAAGAGTAGGAGATCTTAAACATAAGCTCTAATTAATATATAAATATGTTGACCATGCTTTCAGCCTGTATACAGACCAGAGGCAACCTTGTTTCCAGTGAGGGAAATGCCATTCCATCAGTTGCAGTCTACGTAGCTTGGACAATGAGGAATGAGTAATCTGCCATTCAAAGGAGCAAGCAAACAATGGGCTCATTCCTACATATTTTTATCACACATAGCCAAAAAAAGCTGTATATCATGTAGCCATAAAAGCTCCAAATGGCACCATTAAATCGAGCTGTGCTTTGTGAGCCGGGTGGCTGATTTCTTTAAAAATATCAGAAAATGTATTCAGTTCCTCTGGTGTARATCAGATTTAATATAATAGAAATTATTGAAGAGAGTAAAACTGGGAAAAAGAACCAGTGTCTTTGTGTGGAATAGCGAATTACATCCAGACCACATTTTAAAATGAGGTCAAGTGATTAGACCAAAAACAGGATATGAAAATMAAATTGAAGTCGTTCTTTAT
This sequence comes from Amblyornis subalaris, assembly GCA_018881555.1. Classification (NCBI taxonomy): domain Eukaryota; kingdom Metazoa; phylum Chordata; class Aves; order Passeriformes; family Ptilonorhynchidae; genus Amblyornis; species Amblyornis subalaris. Next base: position 2,434,102 of record JACAXG010000060.1, read on the forward strand.
TAACCGTGACCTCAGTAGTCCACAGTGGTTTGGCTTATTGATTTCTAATGTTAATGTGGTTTAAACTTCTTACTAAGCTCTGAAGAATGTTCTTTCAGCAGAACCATATCTATTAAATGAGTCATTTGCTTTTTAAAACTAGATAGCTTTACAGCACAGCATGCCATAAGCCTCCTAACGTCTSGCCAATTGTCCAGCAGGATTGTTGATATTTATACAGAGAAACTTTAAAGGGATGCTGACAGAAGAGTTTCATCATCTGTAAATAGCCTTATTAAGGTTCATGCATAAAATCCTCTTGGATTTTTGAAGTGTGAATTCTTGCTAAGACTGTGTGTCAGTACCTTCCATCCCAGCCTGTCCTAGTTTGTTATTGCAGAACAACCCAGCATTGTTCAGCTGCTGATTATTTTTAGTTGGCTTTTTTGTGTTGGTTTTTTTTTTTTTTTTTAAATAAATCAAACATGAAATAGAAGAGAGTGAGTCTGAAAGAAACCTAAGGGTAGAGAGTGAAATCAATCTGCAGACTAGCACAGAGGAGCAGCTTTTTAAAATGTTTTTATAATGTCTTAGAGATGCTTTAATAATCCTCTCAGAGTGAAGAAGAGAGAAACGACTAGGCTTGCAYATGTAACAGGGCAGTGCATAATTCCTGGATGCACCACAGGTTCTCTGTCACACCCTGTGTACAGCAAACCCCATTGCAGTGAATGGCTGTAATAATACGGTAATAGTGACTTGTCCACATGAAACACTACAAATTCCTGCCATAAAAATCACTATACTTCATCTCTAGGAAAGTTCTCAGAAATATCTGGCCTGAATTTTTTAGAGTGATGTGGAAATATTCACTTACTGTTGATGGCATGAATTCCTTAGTCAGTGTTGTGAATGAGACTGAGCATTCTAAGCTGTGCTGACACTAAATGCAGATGCTCAGAGGCATCAGAGGTGCAGATACACCTACACTTTCTCCTTGAAGGGAATATGCCAGAAACACCAAAAGGCCATCTAGTCTCTAATACTTGATTTCATCAGAATACAGATGAGAGCAAGGTAATTGACAGAGATACTCTGGTCTTCCAATGGAGACAGGTTGTTTTTACTCAGTGTTCACAATCAAATCTTTCCTCCCTGCCTATGAGGGCTGTTTTTTTCCCTCTTGCTCCTGTTGTGGAGCTTTGAGCAGCTTCCTAGATTGCACGGTCCCATCTGGCACCTGAGGAAAGCGTCATTTTCCCTAGCATCCTGCAGGTTATTCTGTGAGTCCTTTTGCTACAGACAAGTCTCCCATTCCTTTCATGAGTCCACAGCTGGCCTGCAGGCTCCCTGCTCTCTGTTGCTCCCCTTCCTCCACTGCCTTCATCTGCCCCATGTGCTACAGCTGCTTACTTGCACGCTGGATAAAGCAGGCAGCCTATCTGCTGCCCTCCTGTAGCTTTTCAAACTGTCCRTAACACACAGCACACATCCAGTCAGCAGTGGTCAAACACTGGGTGCCAGGCCATCTTGTCTAGACCATGCTTTTGCCAAGAAAGGTTGGACCAGGTGGTCCTTGAGATCTCTTCCAACCTGGTATTCTGTGAAATACAAGAGATACTGGCCTTCCCACTTACCTAAGTGTTTTTGGAATATTTGCTTGTGGTCATATGGTGGTAACTCCGGACAACCTGGTTTTACCAGTACTCAGCACAAACTGTGGATCATAGCTGTCTTCTACAGTGAGAAGTGGCCCAAGAAACATCATATATTTTGAGGAAGGGCTATATTTCTTGGCCACGTGATCTTCACTGGCTAAATATGATTTTTTTTTCCTTCTTTTTTTATATATGGTTTTATTTTTAAACAAACTCTCAGAAGCCACAAGATGATTCAAACTTGATTGTAGAACTTTTCCTAGTGGCAGACAAATAAATTCAGGGTTCCTAGGTTATTGTGGAAGTAACCATGAGAGCTATATCTATATTCAAAGTGCTCGAAGTATCTTTTCTAACGTCCAAARCGGTTGCCTGTACAGCTGAATAGCTATCCCTTTGAAAGTATATTTAACTTCCAATGTGTATTAGGTATTGTACTGTCTAAAACTTCTCTATGAACCTTTTACAATTGGGGCTTTACATTCCAACTCTGAGCAGGAAGTATGGAGAATTCGGGTTTTTAATGAGGCTGCTTTTTGTTCTCTTAAAATTATCTGATGACCTTGAACTTGCTAAGGCAACACTGCCAGAAAAGTAAATGCTCTCTTTCATCTCTAAGTGCATTTTCATCATTTGGCCTGTATGGATTTGGAGGGTTCAGAGTTCATTTTTCATACATGCAGAGGCATTTTTTCCTGCCTGTGAGGAACCACATTTCCTTTTGAAGCTGTTTCAGTTACTGTCAATTAACAGGACTTACAGTTTGTGACAGAAATTTTGCCTGTTGGAAAGAATGTCTGGAGACCATCCTGTCCAACCTCCTGAACCAGCACAGCTGCTTTACCAGGTTAGGTATGGCTTTGTCTAGCCAAATCTTACAAACCTCCAAGGACAGAGGTTCCACAACCTCCCTGAGTATCCTGTATTATCCCCYAATAAAGCTGAAGTTTTTTTCTAATGTCCATCCAAGCCACAATCTATGGGTGTTGCCCCTTGCTATCAGCTGGCAGTAGATTTTGACTTGTTTCATGTGTGTATATACTCAAAAAATAGTTGTAGACTACTATTAAATCATCCATTAGTCTCTTCTTTGTGAGATTAAACAATTCAATTCTCTCAGATGCCACTTTTTGCCCATATACTTAAGGCCCCTGACTATCTTAGCAGTTCTCTGCTGCTCTCTCTCCAGTTTATTATCATCCATCTCATATTGGGAGTCCAAAACTGAACACAATATTCCAGTTGCAGCTTTACGAGACAGTTTTTTACCTCAGTTTTCCAGGGACATGCAGCATAACTGTAGTTTCTGCCCTGTTCCTTCTCTTTCCGACCAACCCCAATGCTCTTTGGAGATGCAACAAAGTCTTTTTTTTCCTTTTGTTACATCTGAGATTTTGTCTGGCTACAGTTTGGGGAAAGGAGATGCTTTGCTATTGATGTCATCTGTGGAGGTGGCCACAGAGCTAGAGACCTCTGCAGAGGCACATATCCTCCTGATAGACACAGTCAAAAATGTTGGTGTTGGGCAGAAGCTGAAGTAAAGAACACATATGTACACCTTCTGTGAGATGCACGTTAGCTGAAACCCCCAGAGGAGCGCAGTTACYGAAAGGAAAATAAACTTCTTTAGTTTAAGGCTGTTTCCAAACATGCTGTTGCTATTTGTTGCAAATCCAAGAAGGTTGCTGGGTAGCAATCYTCTCACTTGTGTTTCTGCTACAGATTCTCCAGGAAGATCTGTCCMAATGAAGCCTCCTACATCTGAACTCATCATGTATATTTTCTTAAGAGCTGGAGAAAGAAAATAAGAGTTTGCAGAGGGTGATTCAGCTGGACGATATCCCAGAGCTCCTCTGAAGTGATTGACCTACTGACAGTCTCTTTTTCTCTCCCTTCAACGTGAGAGGAGCACCAGAAAAGGAGCAYAGGTGTGGAGTTCAGCAGCATAGTATGTTTTCTGGAGTTATTCATTGTTCATTGCTTTTGTTGCCTTTAATGTTTAAATGAATGTTATGAAGATCTTGAATGAAATGCAAAACACCCTGACCTGCTTTAGCTAGCAAGCTAGATCAGTGTCTGCCTTATTTGAAGTCAGCCCTGTTTTTTGTTCGACACAAGGTATTATCCCTCAAAGGTGATTTTTCATTTTGAATAAATGAGAATAGGGGATGTGAGATGCACTCACCCAACTTATCTTAGCTGAAACAAGTTTGAAGCATTGTTGGCTGCCTCAGTAAATGATATATGATCATCTGGAAACAGATTTTTATAAACCAGGTTTTCTATCCTTTTCGGACACATTATTACGAGGAGCAGAGTTCAGCTGGATTCAAGGTGGTGTTAAAGTAAAGTCTAGTAGAGGCTCTAATAGAGTATCTAATAAACAAAGTGACTTTGGGTCTGATCTACCGGTGTGCTATTCTAGTTTAGTTCTAGAGTAATTCACTTAACCTTACTATACTTTAAATTAGCCTCAAACTACAACTGTCATTGTTGAATCAAGTCCTGTGTTTTGATCAAGACACAGAGAACTGTATTTTTAAAAGTGCTGAAGTCTTTGTTTTGGAAGATGTTAAAACATGTTAAAGAAAATTAGTTCTAGGCTGAATATTTGTATGACAAGTTCTGCCTACAGCAAATTTCTATGACTGAGCTGCAGATTTCTCAAAATAAGATTTCAAATTGGAACGTTTATGCAAGTCTTAACACTCGTGGTACCAGAGCACGTTGCCATAATAATAAGTGGAAAAACAGAGTGTTGTCACACTGCATTGAATTTCTGACCTCTGTTTCATCTTGTGAGACAAATTGATCTTCAAACATTAAGGCCATAAAGGATTATCTGAGTAAAAATATTTTCTGGATACTTGTAATGAAACTCAATATGCTACGTGATTCAAGTAAACAGTAAATGAATTCATTGTTGTGATCAGTTTGTAAATGACAGTGCAAAAGCAAAGTGCAAAGCAGAAGCACCACCAAACAGAAAAGTAGGCAGTAACAGGGATTTTTTTACCTATGCTTTTGTCTTGCACTCTACAGATGAAAGTTTCCAAAGAGCAAAAATATACAAAACCCAATAACTGTGTGTGGAAATTAAATCCTCTGGTTCCGGAGGATGTTATTTCTAATGCACAGAAATGTGAAACAGTGGAGCATTTATGGGTTTGACCTCTCCAAAGGGAGCCATCAGTGGTCAAATACAGCAGTTGTAGAAAATGTGTTAAGGGAAGTTGAGCTGTCTTTGTTACTGCAAGGTGGGCGGGTGCTCAGCATCCCTCCAGCTGCGCAGGAACCACAGAGATCGAGAACTACCGAGATACAACATTAGATTTATGCCTCCATGGTACCAACATACTGAATCATCTCTGGATCTTTTTCATACTCTGTTATCATGTTACTGGRGTTGTTTGGATCATTCTTCAAGGTAATGGAAATTGTGTTGGGAAACAGAGCCAGGATCACAAGAGCCAGAGTAGCTGAAAGTGCAACAGCTCTGCTTGCCTCCCCCTCTTCATGCCCTGGGCTTCCCTSCTGCAGTCTGGGATATGGGCCATGGATTTGAATCCCAGCAGGCTGGAGTGACTCACCCATCAACATCTCAAGAGGTTAAAGGCTTGCCCTCCTTCCCATTTATACCTATGGAAGAGTTTGGCTGGGAATGTAGTTATTTTGACTTACTAAAATGAGGCTGTGCTTGGGGCAGGCCAGGCTGCTGCTGTGCTTGGGGCAGGCCAGGCTGCTGCTCTTCAGAGCCTGGACATGTATTCCCTAAATAGAAACAGGCATCAAAAAGCACTGCCTTCAATCTGGCAGGAAACACCATCATGCCTTTGGTGTAAGCTGGTGCTGCAGCAGGAAAACTTGCCCAGATCTGTGGAGCCTGTTTCCTCCAGAAAACAGAGGGCAGAACATCTTTGGTTTTGCTGTAGAGCCCATTACCCCAGAGGTGAATGTACTGGTGCCAGGCACTGGCTTGAGGGGTACAAATGATCCATAATCCAACAGCCGTTATGGAAACAATGAGTGTGATATCCCCTGTGAAGAGAGCATATTTGTTTCTCCGAAGGAGTTGCTTTTTGCAGGGCTACTTTTAGCCCATAAAGTATTCCTTCTTTTACGAGTATTTCTCCAGTAGCTTACCCAGGGCAAGGTTTATGAGAAAATGCAGCAATTTATATGTCAAGCCTCACAGGAGAATCTCCTTTGGGGCTATCCTATATTTCAGATCATTTGACCTTTCTCCCGTGTGCTCCACAGTTTCAGAGATGAAGGCCCTTTTGGACTTACAGATTTCAGCACCTAGATCTGATAACCGTTGTAGGGAAGGTAACCTTGTATTAGCCGAATTTCTTAAGGGAAAACTTGCATCATTTAAAGCAACCACAACTCAATGAGCTGCTAAAAGAACTGGGGGTTCTGTTGCTCTGTTTTCTCCAAAAATGTCCAAGGCAGAGTTGAGAGTTTCAAAACTGGAGGAGTCTTTCTTTGCTTTCTGCTCACCACTTCACAGAAAAACTTTCACCTTTTGTCCTTACCCCTCAAATGAAATCCCAGCACTCTTGGTCAGGTGATCTGCTTTGATTCGCTTGCAAAATGAAATCAATAATCTCATTTAAAAAAACTTGCTGAAGGCAGGGAATCACCCTCGTATTGGACATGCTATCAGAGAAGAATCTTCCATTCTGGGTGCAACCTGACCTCCAGCCTGTAAGGATAACTAGCCTGAGAAAGCACGAGGGATTTAGTGGCAACATCAAATGCGTGAGGAGATTGTGATAAGAGCTCTGTGCGGTTACCGAGGAGTTATTAGGATTATACCACATTTCAGTTTTTCTGGTCACACACTTTTTCCACAGATTTTCTAAATAATTGTGTTTGAGCCAATATACACAGGATGATGTAAGGTACAGATAGGTGAATGTGTTGACACACTGAAAGTACAAGTAGCAAAAGACATGGTGTTTGTACTGCTTGCCTCATTACACACAGATGACAGCCAAAGTCACAGTGTCTCTGTGAAACCATGAGTTTCTTTGATTATGACTGAGAAAATGTCCATTTYCCTTTTTCAGAATGCTGTTTCAAGCACTGCTGCAGAACCAAAMCAAACCAGCTGAAGCCTGAATGCGATATTTTGGGTTCTTAGTGCAGAAACCCTCGTCCTTCTCCCCYGCCCCCACCCATTTTGTTCTTAAGTACAGATACACACTGCTGGTCTCATAGTAGAGGAGATCTGTTGTGAGAATGGGAAACCATTCTGTACCTGACTTCTAGTCTATATTGGGTTCCTATTCTTTAGGAAAGGAATACAAGAGTTTTCGAAGGCTAGATTTGCGACCAGACGTGTATATTTTATAATAATCCCCAGCAATATATCAAATGTCCTTTTAGATTTAAAGAGTGTAGGATTTCACAGAGTGACTTCATCTCCTGAGGCCTTAAGAAGAGCTCATTGATAGTCTTGAAGTAAGCAGCACCACTGCTGAGGGAAATATGACACTCAAAGATAAAGGAGAATGCAAGTAAGGAATAAAACCCCAACTCTGCTCTATGAATCTGTAAATGATCAGGTCTACCGAGGTGCAATCTCCACCTCTCCAATTTCTATCTTGTGGGAGGGTACAGGGTCCCGTGCACTCCCCATGCTGCAGTTGCAGCCACACAGTCCAAGTGGCCCCAGACCAGTAACTTCTCCACATTTTTTTAGCTACCAGTTRTGAAGAGCCTCATGCTAATCCTGGGGAATCACATGAAGCCTCACAGCAAGATACAGCAAGAGTATTTGAACTCTATTGGCCTTCTTTGTCTAATCCCCACTGACTGTAGTGGAGTTGGGTACCTCCCTGTTCGCTGTGACTTTGAGGTCCTTCATAAATAACATCAGTTCTTGAGACACGGGGTCAGGCTGGCAGCTGATGTAAACCAGTCGAGCCACTGATGGGCAATGAAAGCAGATTCCTCAGCACAGAGTCATGGTTGCATGTTCTCTGAATGTTCTGCGATGATGCAAACAGTCTGCCTCCACTTCGCCTGTTTGCAGGGTCTTCATCTGTTTTTTTACTGTGCTGATGTTGACTTCATCATTTAAGGCACCAGCAAGAGTCGTGCACTCATGGGAATGTCAGGGGAGCTTCAGAGGCAGTTCACTGTCAATGTCTAGAGCTTTTTCAAAAAGAGAAGGTAAGGGCTAGGGGAATATAAGTACAGCAACAGCAACAGGGAGGCAATGGAGAGCATGGGAGTGACAGGGTCTGTTCAGATTTTCCTCCTGGAGCTCTGGCCTGATGTGTTTTTACATCTGTTGGGGGTCCCATGTGGTTTTCYATCCCCGGTGGAGCAGGCTGTGGCACCTTCCAGGAGCACCTAAAATGCAGACTGCCTTGGCCAGATGTGACTCAAGCACCATCACTGTGCATACAGGCGTACCAATTTTTGTTTTAAGAATGAAAAAGCAGTGAAATGACTCATTAATGTCAGATATCCAAGTTGTTCCCRGAGGTATACATTTTTCCTCAACAGCTAGTTTCTGCTGCTTGAAGCTGCAGACAGCTGGGGTAGCAGTGGTTGTTAAATGAGTGTCGTTTCAGTGTTTTCTTTACTTGTGCCAGAGCCGTGGATAACCAGACCTGGAAGGGAGAATTGGATTAAATAGAGCAGAAGGGTGGGAGACCATCCTGCAGGCCAGAGCCACTGCCATCCCTACCATATATTCTGTTGACAGCCTGCTCCAAGCCTGAGCCTTGGAGCTCTTTCTTGACCCTGGAGAAGCCTTGAGTCAGATTTGGGTGGTTCCACTGCTCTGTCATTGAACCTCTGTCTGTTAGCAGGTTCAATGGCACTTTGATATGCATTGGAGCCAGGGAAATGTTAACTTGAAATCTATTTATTTCTCTTCCACGATAATAAAAGATGAACAATGCATAAAGCTTTTTTTCCCTTTCTAGTGCAGGAGGTGAACAACAAAGTCAGTTTCACCTGAGATCAGCCAAGAAGAGGGAGCTGACTTTGTCTTTGAAGTCTAAGCATTGATCATAAAATATATGGTACCATTACTTCCTTCAGGTGCATGGAGGGAGTCTTTGTAGCCACAATTTAAGAGATGTCCTATTGTTTCTTGGTTTTTTCATGTTGTACAAAGCACAACTCCTATTGTATTGTACTCCTATTTATAACGCGTGAAATGTTATAGCCACTGGAGTTTTCTGCCTGGCTGATTCTGCATTAATTTACAATGAACATTAGTCTTGTGATTTATGGACTGCCAGATTCCCCGAGTGGAATAACTTCCTTGAAGAAAGCTTCTCACCCACAGGATGGCTCAGACAGAGAGTTTCACTCATTTCTGCCAGCTCCAGCCTGGGATCTTGAAAGCAGAAAAGGGCAGGCAGGATGTGGCAGGCAAAGCAGCAGTTTTGGCACAGCAGACAACGTTTGCTTTGGGTGAAAAGTCTAACATGGGCTCACTCTTCTCTCTTGTTACTTCCAGGTGCCCCCCTTGAACACATGGGTTCTGTCCAGCCCCAAAGGGAAACTGCAGGTCTGCATTTATGTCTTCTGAAACTTTTGTATGGGAAAATTCATCAAACGGTTTGCACTTTTGTAGCTCAAAGGTTTGTGCCTGCTCTTCTTAGGAGCCGAGGAGGTATGTCTCTACTTGGGAGCTGGGATCTAAGGTCACTCAGGCATTACTGTTGATTTATACAGGGGTATAAAAGCAGAGTCAGATYCCACAACCTGCAAACCCTTGGGAACTAGTTCTCTTATTTGGTTATTTGGTGTGGTGTCAGCATTGTGCTTTGAGGAGACAATAGCTTCAGAGGAGCATCACCCAAAGGAACTCCATCTTCAGTGAACAATTTGGCAGGCACAACACCTTTGATGACTTAATATTGTGCTCAAAAAGACAGTAACTACTTCTGGCTTGAGAATAAAGTAAAGGACAGGGAAAGAGAAGGATTCAGGAGTTTGGTTGTACCTTACATGCTTTGAGCAAGAGTTCTCCCTCCTCCTCCCTGCCCCACTCCCTGCACTCCTCCCTGAGCAGCAGGGTTTTTGGTAGCCTAGATATGGTGAGGCAGTATGTTGTCATACTCCAACTAGGTACTTAGAAATGCCTGGACAAGGTATCAATATCGCAACTGATGCCAGTGAGCACTTACGTTGTCAGTCTTGAAAGAGAGGCAAAAAGCTGAGTTACAGACAGGACACTCAAATGTGCTTTTCCAGTTCAGATATGAAATGTGATCATTGCACGGAGTGAGGGAATTCCTACTCTGGCTGCTCAAGCTCCACGTGTGCTGTGTGACTGCACAGTGCTGCTGTGTCAGGACTGGCAGTGGGGAGGCTCTCACAAGCTCCCAGTCCATGTCAATAAAACAAAACGAAAGCAAAGGCCGCTGGTGAGTTTAGCAGCCTGAATTCCCATAGCAGTGGGCTCTGATCTGATGTTTATGGTAGTTCATTGTAAGTACATGTAAAGACGTGAACATTATACACGGCAGGAGAGATTATCTGGGGTAACTTCTTTTACTAATCCTGCTGGATGCAATCAGCTCATGAGAGCAAAGCAAATTCCAAAGCAAATTACCAGGGCTGTGGCAGATGCCCAGGGTTCACAGGATTACTCTGTGTATGAAAAGGCCTTGCCATTTAAACATTTCAGGGAATGATCTCACTTCCTCCTGGAAATTTTCAGACTGAAGGGCTGTTATATTTTTTTGGACACTTACATGTTCTGCATTTCCAGGTGTCTGAACCTCTCACAAGACTCAGCTGCACAGCCTGTGCAGCTCCTTCTTGGGAAAAAATTGTTCATGATGGTCTTTTGCCAGATTCTTAAGAACTTGAGGTCTGAGAAAACATGGTCATAGACTTGGATGCTGATCAGGTGAAGCAAATAATAAGCAAAATAAAATGCAAAGACACCAAAATGGGAGGCAGAGAAACAGAATATTCTTACTGCTGTGTTATTCAAATTAGGCAAAAAATGCTATGAATCTTGGAGGAAACTTTATTTACAGCACTTTTTCTAGACCAAGTTGGTGGGCATACCTTGAAAGAATTTAGTGGCTAGCCTCTAGGAATTACACCCATTGCATTAGCTTGTGCTTTAACTGTGTTTTCACTGTCTAGTCAAGTTTTTATATTCAAGAAACTAGGACTTATTAAAGTAACTGGTTCATCCATATGAATTATCTCTTGTCAGTGGATTAGGCTTTGATAAACATAAGAAATATGCTATTTTATAGGAGAAGCCTAAAGAACTTCTCACATTGCCTATTTCTAGGAGAATTTTTCTCCAAGTGCCAATTATGACTTTATTTTCATTAGTGTGAGAATGTCTTGGTTAAAAAACAGTTTTCAGACAGGCCTCTTTTCCCAGCTGAGGTAGCATCAAATGAACAGGTCTGTGCAAAGTGCCCTTTTTTGAGCCCGTTTGTATTAAAGTATCCAGAGGCTTGAAAGAAAGCAATCAGTTGCAAACAGAAGCCTGTTTTGGTGGACTTCAGCCAGGCCATTAACATAACAAAGAAAATATGTGCTTATTCAGATTCTATTTATTATCCATATTTCATAACTTCTAAAGAGGGAATTGCTTGAATAATGTCAGTAATAATATATTAGTAAAGTTGCTTGTTGTAATCTTCAGTGAGATCTGACAACAGAAAAATACTCTCCAGTGTCTAGAAGTGTGTGTTTGTATGTGTTGGGGGGATATGAAGAAAGGTGTATCTGCCACAAACGTCATAGGAACCCTTACTAAAAATAGTGTTAAGTGTTCAGTGATGTAGAGTTCACAAGAATATTTTTTTTCTCCTTTTGCTTCTCTTTGGTATTTTTTGGCCTTCTTCACTGGCAGCCTGAAGAGCTCCTCTCCAGTTTCCTAGCTCAGCACTATGGTCTCTGTCCCCAGACATCTCTGCAACAGTGAAAGCCCTGTAGAACACTTGAGGGTTTTGCCAGCACTTATATAAGAGTGCTGCCAGTATAGGGTTTGTGCGGATTGCTGCCCAGCACTTAATGCACAGGCATGGAGGTAACTCAAAAAAAGGCTGTTGGAAAAAGCTAGTAGGCTGCAGTAAGAAAGATTCAAGTCTACATGACAGTGCCCTGGAATAATGTCTGCATGCCAGCAAAGACAACACCTTCACCAGCTTGACTTGCATTTCTTTAAAAATAAATATTCAAGTAACTGACAGGTTTYCATATTATTCTTCTGCTGGTACTGGAAACACAGGAACCCAAATAAAGCAAGAGTTCTGTGCGGTGCTTTCCTCTTCATTTTCCTAAGCTTTGTTTAAATAGTACAGATTGGGGATTGCTGATATCTAACTATTTAGTTGGGCTGCTGCATCCTGTGCTGCTGTTTTCCTATACAAGAGATTATATTTTGTTAAGGATTTATTTTTCTGTAATTGCCTATAGCAGATGGTTAGACTTTGGCATCTGGAGAGATGTTGATCTACAGATATACTCTGTCTTCACCCACAACAATCTGTTTTAGAATTAGCTCACTTATAAACTGCTACAGATGTTATTTTCCTTCATTAACCTTCTCCAAAGTTGGCAGCATCCCAAAATAATAAGCAAACATGGCCATTGCAAGGTGCAGGTTTCAGCACCTGCAGGTACAAGGGGTGGTGAAGGATGGAGAGAGAGCTAAAGCCTGGACACACCTCTCAAACTTTCCAGGCAGCTGGGTTGTGGTTTGGCCGTCTGGGCTGACTTCCAGAGGCAGCAGACCTTGCTGTGGTGGGGCACTGCTGTCTGTGGGCTGGTCTGGAGAGCACCACTCTGCCTCCAATTACAGGAGCCCAGCCCCACAGAGGCAGATGAAGGGCTTGGGAGAGGAGGCTCCCTGCTCTCTGTTGGAATAAATTGTTGGAACACTCTTCTGCTTGAAAATGTTGGTTCTGCCCTGTTGAGGAAGGGGGTACATTGTAGTTTGATCACACACGGTTTTGTTCCAGGACCTTGGCCTCCTGAAGTACAGTGGCTAGCCAGATAAAAATGCAGAAATAACATAGCTAAGGACAGGTTCTGTAGTTTTGTTTGACTTCTAATGACTTTGTGGTACAGCAGAAACAATTGTCTCCAACATGACTGGACAGCATGCAGTATGRTAAAGTGGATGAAACTAACAGAATAACTTCAAAAGTAATCATCTCAAGTAACTTCCTATGCAATACCTGAAGGGATACCAGTGAGAGAATAGCTATAATCAATGTGAGTACCTTACAGGTACAATTTATCATGCATCTTAATAAATTTAAAGGCCTTGTTTTTGTTCTTTCACTGATTCAGAACAGTATTTTCTTAATCTATGGGGAGTTATTCACCCTCTCACACTGTGCTTCTTCTCAGATTGGCCAGGACCCAGGGTCTTTTGCTGGACCAGGAAACTCCATATGTTTTAGCTTGTACACAATCTTCTCAATTGTCCCTTTGTAAGAGAGGGAAAGGCAGAGCATGGGATTTGGTGTGTTGTTTGAAACAGGAGTCCAAGTAGGAATTATTAAGTATGAAGATTCAGAGTAACTTAAAAATGCCAGTTTAGAACCTGAACCACCCCGAAATAAAAAGCAAGAGACTGTTTTCAGGGCACTGGTGGCCACGCTTCTTTTCCACCTAGTGTAATGGACACACAAAAATGGGCATGTGGGAAAAAGTGTGTATGACTAAAGGATTCTTGCTTTATTTTCAGAAGGAAGTAGTGAACACAACATAAACATATACAAGATCAGCTGTGCTAGACTTTGGCTCTGATTCAATCCTACCCTGGATTACAGAGGCAGAAGACACTGTAGATATAGATGCACTGTAAGGTCTGGTGTGTTTCTTTAGGAGCATCCAGACCACAACCTCTGGTGAACTAAGGGCTTTCCACAGAACAGCACTTGCAGCATCTCCATCAGGACATCTGTATTCTCAGCAGGAGTGAATCATCTCTTATGAGTCACTTGTGTTGCTCTTCCTCTGCAGACTGCCCAGGTCTGGCTCTCCTTAGGGAGAGAGGGCTGATTCATAAATGGTCAGACTGAAATGGAGCACAGCAGCTGCCACATTTGACCTCTGGTGTCAAACAGGGACAAAGAGTTTCTCCTGCCTCGGGTCCAATGAGTTGTGGTCAGTTTAAGTCTCTGCTGTGCTTACAGGCTGAGATATCATGACCATGTCTTTTTCAAATTTTTACAGTCATCTTCAGTTCCTGATGTGTGCTATGACACAGTATGTTTATGTATGAGGAGGCTAGCAAAGTGGGCAGAAGTGCTCCAAGCATTATGCTTGAAGGCATGCTCCATCCATAGCAATTACTATTACTGAGTACATGTGTACCAAGTCCATGTAATACACCCTGAAAATTCTGCCTGGATTTGAGCCATAAATAATATAATCAAATCCATTTGATGAGACAGAAACAAAGTAATGGAAAAAAATTGAGTCATGTATTAAAAATACTACCTTGGGTGTAATAAATTCATCAGAAAATACAGAGGGCAGATGACAACCATTGCTGCTCTGGAAAGACCAACAAATTCCTGTGCCCTCAGGGGTTTGATAAAGGGAACTCAAAGCTCATAAGGCTATGTCTGGGCTGGCTATTTTGCAGCAAGCCAGGAACTTCTTTTTGGTCCTACCTGCATTTATTGAAGAATAGGTTCAGAAACACAATTTAGATTACCCTTCCACTACATAGTTTGTATTAGGGTCACACATTGCTGCTATTACTCAGTTCTCTGAATATTGCAGATCAGTGAACACATTAGAGTATGAGAAGCATTGAATCCAGGAGCATGTAGTTCCTATCCAGATTAAAACGGATTATGGAATATTACAACATACTTCAAGGCAAAGACAATGGAAAGGATTAAAATGTTTAGTTACTGCAGCCTCAGTTGTGAGGCAGCAGGACACAAAAGTAACCACTTTTTTCTATCTTCTAGGAAGCTCCTAGGATCATCAGCTGCAGAGCTGATCCTCCTATGCAGTGGGAAAGGGAGCACTGGGCAGATAAGTGACCACTTGCTAAACTCCTGCTGATGGAAAATGAAGATCTGGCATCCCTTTGCCAACGTAATGAGAAATAAAGGGCTGGGCCCAACTTTTCCAGAAGGAAAAGATATCCAGTTTGCGTAGGGAAAACAGATCTATGTCTAAACCAAGTATCTCCCCAAAGCAAAGGTCTGGATTTGTTCAACAATTCCCAAAAGGCAGAATGGCTGGTCACACAGATATGCAGCAGTCCCTAAATCTGATCTCTGCTGAGGTCAGTAGTCAACAGGGTGGGGTCAGGGCTTTCTGGTGGTATCTTTCTAGTGGTATTGGGTAAATAGATGTCTGTATGATGACTAGTGACTAACAGACCATAACCAAGTGTATCTTTTTATTGACTAATTAATTAATTAGATGCCTCTCACTCAGAGGAGCTCTCAGGCTGAGTATGTGAGCAGGCTGGCATGTGCATTTGAGTTGACTGAGGTTTGGCTGTGGCAGCTGCAGCAGCATGCTGAGGCCTGCATTACTTTCCTCACATCCCTGCACGTACCTTCTCTTGATCCAAGTACTCTGACATTCCAGTGTGCTGCCTCAAAGCCAACCAAGCTGACACCGCTGACGAAACGGTTGTGTTTGACCCCACTGGCTGCAGAACGTGCACCACCCCAGGCTGGGGGAGACTTTCATTCCTGTACTCCTGCATTCCTCCTTTCATGCCCAGGGTGAGGGCCTGGCATAGGAAGAAGCCTTTGCTCAATCAAAACTGATTCAGAGCACAGTGTGAATTGAAAATTAATTCGTCCAAGTCTCTGATTTCAGCCCAATATAAATCAGATGTATTTTTTATAAGAAGAAGATTATGGAAATAACAAAATGCTTAATATCTGTGTGCTTTGCATTTCATAGGCACAGGCATGGTAACTGTATACAGTAAAGAGCTGCCATACACAAATATATCAGACCACGGTGGTGTTTTATCTCTCTGTTAACCCTCTGGATTTACCATGATGCTGTCCTTGCCACTTTTTGCTGACAGAAGGGGTCAGAGGTATAGTATTAGAGCCATCAGCTCAGGCTGTGGCTGTACATCTGACAGCAGACAGCTCAGATTGCCATCAGCCCCATCAGTGCACCCAGCAAGACACGCATTGTACGAATGGGTAAAACAAGTCAAATTTTTAAATAGGCAAGCAGGAATGGAGCCCCAGTCCATGTAATGGTGGGCAGGAGCTCGTATCCCACCTAGCACTAATTGGCACTTTTTGGTCTTGCACTGTSTCTCCTCAGTCTGCCCCACAACACCACGATAGTGAAGCACTGATTAATGACCCCAGTGGAACTGTGGGACCCTGTGTGGTGTTTAACTGAATGCTTTAGAGAGCCCCTGGGTTTCCAAGCTGAGGCATGCTGGAGGGGGRTTTCTGCTGCCCTTGGACCAGTGATAAACAAAAATGTTGTTCTTTGAGTCTCTTGAGTGGGACGTCTGTGCATATGTATGCAAATAAGTAGATAAGAATTAATAGTCAGCCACTTTTTGGTTTTAGCAATAGAGAAGAGTATGTGCATTGCATGTGAGGTTGGTACCTGCTGAGACAACTGTCTTGGTTTTTGTATTTCTTAGGAATTTCTGATGTCTCCTGCTGATAGTGTTAATAAATCAGAGGGGAATTGCACAGGCAGTGCTGCCAGACATACGAATGGAGATGTTACTCTGCAGGAGAAAAGTGTGATGCTGGGATACATTTGCACATTCTGTCAGTCATTCTGCCCACCTTCACATGCACTACTAACCAAATAAAAGACTACGCATGGAGGAAAATAGAAATTGGAAGAGATGTGGATGACAGCAAATTGTGGTGATGAGGAGAGATCACCTACTTGGACATTAGGACTGTCATTCAGAGGGGCTTCAACAATGCAAGAAAATGGGCTGATGAAAGCCTTGTGAAGGCCAACACAGACCTGCACGTAGAACAGAACAAGCTCATACAACAGCACAGGATGGGGACCAACTGCCTCAGGAGCTGCTCTGTGGGGAAGGACTGGGGACACTGTGAGCAGCAGGCTGCCCAGCAGCCAGCAGGACCTCCTGGCAGAGGTAGACAGCAACCACACTCTGGGCTGCACCAGCAAGAGCATTCCATTATGCCTTCGTATTTGGCACTTTCGAGGCCACATAAGGAGCAGTGTCCAGTTTTGGAAGAAGTGGGACAAGGCCAGCAGAAAACTACAAAGACAATTAGAGGGGTGGAGAATATAACAGATGAGGAGGGGCTAAAAGAGGTGAGCTTGTGCAGCCTGGAGAAGAGCAGTTAAGAAGGAGAAGTAATGGCAGGATTTCCCGATCTGATGGGAGGTTATAGAGGAAGAAGAGTCAGACTCTTCTACGAGGTACAGAAAGGACAAGATGCAACCATCACAAGATGCAACAAGGGACATTTGGGTTAAGTGTCTGGAAAAAAAATTGCAGTGGCAGGGGTTCATCACTGCAACATGTTGCCCCTGGAGGTGGCTGGACCTCCTTCTCTGGAGGAGATCACAGAATGGTTTAGGTTGGAAGAGACCTTAATGATCATGTGGTTACAACCCCTTTGCCATAGTAAGGGATGTCATCCACTAGATCAGGTTGCTCAGGGTCCCATCCAACCTGCCCTTGAACGCTTCCAGAGATGGGTCATCCACAACTTCCCTGGGCAACCTCTTCCAGTGCCTCACCACTGTCCCAGTAAAGACTTTCTTCCTAATAGCTAATCTAAATCTCTCCTTTTTTAGTCAAAGAACATTCCACCTTTTCCTATCACTGCCCACATAAAAGGTCACTCTCCCTCTATTTTATAAGCCCCCTTTAGGTACTGGAAGGCTGCTATAAGGTGTTCCTGGAGCCTTCTCTTCTCCAGGCTGAACAGCCCCAACTCTGTCATCCTGTCTTCCTAGGAGAGGTGTTGCATCCCTTTGATCACCTTCATGGCCCTCCTCTGGACCCATTGCAACAAGTCCACAGGAGGTGCTGAGAACCCCAGAGCTGGATGCAGCACTCCATGTCGGGTCTCAAGAGAGAGGAGTAGAGGGTCAGAATCTCCTCCCTCGACCTGCTGGCCACACTGCTTTTGTTTCAGCCCAGGATGTGTTTGGCTTTCTGAACTGCAAGTGCACACTGTTGGCTCATGTCCAGCTTTTCATCCACGTGAACTCCCACCTGCTTCTCCACCGGGCTGCTCTCAATGGGTTCTTCTCCCAGTCTGAACTCACATCTGGGACTGCCTCTACCCAGGTACAGTACCTTGCTCTTGGACTGGTTGAGTCTCATTAGGTTCCTGTGGGCCCACTTCTCAAGCTTGTCCAGGTCCCCCTGGATGGCATTTCTTCCTTCTGTTGTGCCAACTGCACATTTTGAACTGAGATGTTCAGAGGTCAGCTTGTCAAGGGCCTAAGAAACCTGCTCTTTGAAGTTGGGCCTGCTTTGGGAGGTGGGTGAACTCCAGCGGTTCCTTCCAGGGAAAGTTACTCCATGGCTGTGTTGTTTGGACTGTCACTTCCCATTCCACTTGCAGCCTGCATAAGTCAGCCTTTTCTCCTTCCTCTAGCTCACCGTTCATGTGCCAGGAGTATCTTGGCTTGTATGCCTTGGGATGAAAAATTCAGTCTAGTCTTCAGACAGGTCTGCATCTTCACATTACTGCACATCTGGTCAGACATTTGTGTGGAGGGGTTGTGTGGTTCTGTCCATTTGCCACCATTACTGCAAGGATAACTTGAACTGAGGAGCTGCTTCTGACAGCCGGATTGCAGCCATTGATGGAAACCTGGTACTAGTGGGGCAGCTGGATCTTCGAGTTGCTTACAGAAACTGCTGTGAGTTATAAAATATGATTGATTTCAATCACTTCATCCCTCAGAAGGTGTCAACAGCTATTCTCAAAGCCCAGGTTCTCATTTCAAGTAGATTGATATGCTTTTCTGTCATCTTCAAGATAATATCAATAAATCAGGACTGGGCCATTCTGGCAGAAAAGATAACAAATGTTCCTGCTGTCTTTCCAAACAGAATGTCAGCTACTGTTAAAATTGTTATTGTTTTTCTTCAAAATTGCTATTGCCTGTCCTTCTTCAGTCTAACACTTCTTTCTTATCTCTCAGCGTCTGTACAAACTCTCACCCTCTCTTGGCTGCCAAAGGCATCTCAGTGATATCCACTATGGGATGAAGATGCACATAAATATACATATAAAAGCATGCACATAGAAGGGAATATCATCAGCTGGCTACTCCAGCTGCTGGCAAGCCTTGAGCCTCAGCAGATCCGTAAAACCTCTGGGTTCTGGGGGAAGAAAGCAGTGGCACTTACAGCAGCATTAAGTCCATCCCAGGCCTCCCCTGAAYGAGCTTTGTCTCCTAAAACAGGAGAGGTCCCAGCATCAGAGGGCCAGGGATGGCAGGCCTGAAATTTGCCCCACTGCTCTGTCATGGTATCACCACGTAGGTGTTGCCAACTCCTCGGGCCCAACCCACCGCAGGAAGCCAACACAGCTCCACTCACCACTGTCCTCAGGAGCTGCACGCAGCCCACTTGGAAGGGTGCTTGTTCAGCTGCAGGAGAAGCTGCAATAACCAAGTGTGAAGCTCATTAACAGAGGACAAAGACATTAACATTAGCACACACCTGAATATTTCAAATGCAGCGCTACAGAGGCACCAAATACCATTTAAACACAATGTGAGAAAATGTCTGCTTTTCCCAAGCTCTTCTCAGGCCATTCTCCTCTCTCCTTCCTACCATGCTGCCCCTACAGAGGTGCCAAGCACATTCTGGGTCAGGCTTCTACTCTCCTCTTGGCGTTTACTCAGCTATTTCTTTGAAGCACGAGCCAGAGGGACCTCCCTCCTCAGGCCTGATGGCTGGGCTGTCACTCACACCTTTGCAWTCTTGTCTGCTTCTCCTCCATGAAACAAGACTTTTGTCCCCTGGGAGCTTTCGGGCACAGCTTGTTGCTCTCCCCTGGAAAGCCTGGCAGCTGTTTGTGCTCATAAGGCAACGGCACTTCTAAACACAGCGAAGATGGTCCTCGGGAAAGGGATGAGGCAGAGTGCTGATTCAGCAGAGTCTGGGGACATGGGCCGGCTCTCTGCTTTAACCTCTGCACCAGCAGCAAGGAGCAGGTGAGCATCACTGGGGCTCTTCAGGGGATCCTTGAAGCATTTAAAGGAACTGCCATCATCCAGACCTGGAGGTACAGGCAGAGTTTACTGTCCTTGGCCAGAGTTAACACCACCACGGCAAGTCAGGCTCTGGCTCTGCGATTGCAGATGTCCTGGGAACAGCAGAAGAAGGGTAAAGCTTTCCCCAGTCACTTTCTTTGAAATCATCATTAACTGACGACTCCACCCAAGCAGCTGTTTACTCAGTTTTCCTACTCATCCCAGGGACGAGGGAGTCCTGCTGGGAGTCAGAGGCTGTCTGCTCACAGCTGCAGCCTGCCTGTGCCTTCCTGCGTGGGGTGAGTGGGGAAACACTGCACCTGTCCTCAGGAACACTGCCCCTGCCCGCCGTCCTCCCCTTCAGGGACATTCCCACAGCCAGCACTTACCCTGAGCTCTGTTGTGGTGAACTCACCTTTCATTTATGGTGTTAAAAGCCTTCTAAATCTGGGTGGGTTTTTTTTCCTTGCAGTTTCCCCTAAGGTAAACACCTCAATTTCAGTCTGAGTCATACCTCCTTGTGCTACCTGTCCTGACACGTTGAGGTAAGTGGTGTGTAGTACCTGTCTCTGGCTGGATGCTGCAGCCCAGCATCCCGCAAATGTGAAAGCCGTGAAAGTGATATAACAGCTCAGGAACTGAAACTATCCAGTATTTTTTAAGACTGAGATGCAGGCAACAGCTCATCATTAGAGAAGGTTCCAGGGAGAACTTATTGCAGCCTTTCTGAAAGAAAGATGGGGACAAACATTTTTGCAATAGGGAAGGGGTAATGGTTTTAAACTGAAAGAAGGTTGATTGAGATCCTATCTAAGGAGGAAGTTTTTTACAATGAGTGTGGTAAAACACTAGAACAGGTTGCTCAGAGAAGTTGTGGACACCCCATCCCTGGAAACATTCAAAGTCAGGCTGGACAGGGCTCTGAGCAAACTGATCTAGTTGAAGATGTCTCTGCTCATTGCAGGGCATTTGGACTAGATGACCTTTAAAGGTCTCTTCCAAACCAAACTATGCTATGATTAGCATTGCAGTGGTGGAGAAATGCCACAGTGGGTTTTCACAACGCCATGTAGCAAGGACAGGTCTCCCACCCTGCTCTTACTGCCTGACGGTGGGGACATCACTCACAGGGATTGCTTTTTTTGCAGTAATATGTGCTGTAGCTGATTTATGGGAATATTGGCAGCCCACACTAAGTTACAGCAGCCTTCAGGTAGCTGTGACTTCTGCCAGGGCATCGCTTTTGTCTTGGCAGCATGGCATCAAGCGTGTACAAGTCAGGTGGCCTCTGCCTGTGGCGTAAAATTTTCTTGCTCATCTCTATTTCACTGGTTTTGTCCCACCATCAGCTCTTCCTTCTTTGCTTTCCCTTGTTTCAACCTGTGTGTCTTAGTCAAAAGCTGTTCCCTGCAAAGTCACGCTGCAACGGAATTGCACTTTGAAGGAGAAGTGCTCAGGACACAGGAGGTGCCCCAAGTGCAGCCCCACCAAGGGTGTTGAGACACAGCACCTGCTCCTCCCATTGCAGGAAAAGCCCAAGTGTCCTGCACCACTGACCCTCAGAAGGAGGCAGAAGAGGGAGAGTCCCAGTGACAGCAAAGCCAAGCGGAGGGAAGACCATTTCACCACCAAGAAAGGCAGGCGGCCTTTTGTGCATAGGTACCTGCACTCAGCAGTGGTCCAGTGAGAGCAAAACTTGATATAATTGAACTGTGCTATAAAGTGAGTATTAGGAGTTCAAAGTCAGAGAGGAATATTAAGGAGAATCTTCTTCTACCTTGCCACCTTCCAGGTCACGAGAACTTATCTGTGAACTCAAAGCCTTGATTTTCTCATCTCTGATTCCTGAGCCAGCTCTTCCCAGGAGAACCTTGGTGGTGTGCAGACCAGGAGCTGRTCCACACTCTGCCTTGTGGCAGCTGTGGACTCACAGCAGCTATATTCCAATCCCATGCACAGCCATCTCTGGCTACAGGCTCAGGAACAGCAGTAGCATTACATTAGATCCGTATCATACAGATTAACTCTGTTCCAAAGGTATTATTTAGAGAAGGATTGAGACGATTTTCATACTGACTTGTGTTTCTCATGGCTGATCCCTCACAGTCTGTTGTTTCTCTTTATTTCTTTGCTTTCCTTGTGCAGCTGCCAGGTTTTCTGAGCTACCTCAGAAGCTAATTGGCCTGGATTTTGCCTTTCTCCCTTTAAGTAGACTTACTGATGACTTTATTCTCCTGTGCATGCCAGTGACACTGCAGTGGCAATGCTAAGCCCCCACATGTTGCTCTTTTAAGTTTGTCTGCTGTGCAATGCCATTTTCCCAAGGCAAATAGAAAACATTTTGGTCTGTCACTAATGCAACAGGTGTCTTTGAGGTTTCTAGAGCAGAACAAATGGAATCCTCTTCTCTTTCCTTTGCTATTTATTTGATTTTTTTCAGTCATTTAATTGTTCTTCCTTAATTTAGAGGAGGTGAAGAAAAGACTCCAATATACAGAGCTCATTTTGTTACTGTGTACTCACATTCCCATGATTCTGCTGGTGGTCAGTGACAAACTGAAGGTCTCAAAGACAGAGCTCTTGTTTGATCTTTTATCTACAGAGGGCCTTTAGCTTCTTGGATTTATTTTCTGAAGCTTGTTCTCTCATCAGTCCACCCAGGGTAATCTTCATAAAATAGGTTATCAAAATAGGTGGCATACATTGACTTTTACAAGTCACTGTCTGTTGTTCTCCCACAACTATTAAGGGCAGCCATGCAGACTGAACCTTAAACCCCTAAAGAGTGAAAGAGGTGAATTCCAACCTCAAGTTGCTGAAACCTGAGTGTTACTCCTGGCTCAAGGAGAGGTGGCTGTGCTACATCCAAGGCATTGGGGGAAATACAGAAACAGGCAGAGCTGATGGGGAACTGGTGTTTTCCCCACCTCTTACCCTTTTGTCCCCATTTGATTACCCTACCACTGCCCCTTTGCTGTTCTACTGAATATGTAACCTCAGGGGAGCTGTAGTCTAGAAACTGGATGCTTGGAAAACTTTCAGCCCAAGGGGTCTGTATTCCTGTCAGGAGTCACATGGCAGAAATCCTTCCTAAATAACTTCTAGTTCAAGGAGTTACAGGTTGAAGTTCTGTGTCCTTGCAGCCTTCCAGCAATCCTGGATCTTTTTGTAGCTGGGCACTAGAAAACCTAGATAGTAATTTGGTTCTGTGAGGATTCAGTGGTGTTTTGTTCGAGACCATAAGGAGGAGCATCATTTTCCAACAGCAGATTTACTGCCTGTTTATTGAGTTATGCACATCAGATACTTGCTGAGCCACTATTTTGCCTATTAAACACTTGGCCTTGGGCTTGTCCTGAGCCATTACTTGACTCAGTTCCCACACCCCCAGCAGGAAACTTGGTGGCCCCATAGGGTGCTCAGTGGCTAGCAGTGTGTCCCAGGAGCCTTGTGCACATATGGGGCCCTGGAGGCAGATTGTGGGTGCTGGAAGCCTGATCCCTGGAGCAGGAAAGGCACTGCTGGGGCCACACAGCAGATGTAAAATACAAACAAAACCCAGATAGTGAAAAATAAATAAGGAAAATGAAAAAAAAAAAGCTCATCCTAAGGAGGTGTCATGACAGCACTGATTTTTCATTAATTTTTTCTCTTACACTTTTCTATGTAACAGTCCAATTCCTTTGTCTTTACCCTGCCAGGACTGGAAGAGATGCATTTTCCATGCAGTGGTTCCCACGGGGGTTGGAAACATACCCTGATTTTCTGTTCCCTCCCTGCCTCTCAACACTTCCCATCAGGGCCTGATCCTGTGCCATGCTGTGCATCTGGAGCGAAAGACAGGGTCCCTGCCTGAGTAGCAGCAAGGCAGTGCAGGAACATTGATGTGTACCTTTAATGAGACAGAAGTAGCATTTGCTAGCAATAGTCTTGTGGTGCAGATTTCTGGTGTATATTTAGTTCATATTTGCTACAATAGCTTAATTGATTTCACTGCACACCCTGCTTGCATGAGGGTCTGTGGAATGGAGGTACCTGTAAGTATAGTGCTGTCGGGATCCTGCCATTTCCCTAGCAAAACCAAAAAGCAAAAGTGGTGCAGAATCTCATTACATCGCACTTTGTGAGGTCAACCTTCCTGCAAAGACAGAGGAAAGAAAAACACCGTTTTCTCCCTTCACTCTGGTATTAAGGGACCTCACTTGCCCTGCCTGACTTCCATGTCTGCCTGTCTCTCTGTTGGCTTAAAGACATTTAGTTTTCCTGGTTAAAAACCATGCTCTAATAGTACATCTTGGAGGATCAGTAAGCGCAGATGGATCCTGCCAGTGTTTTGTGCACAAACAAACATACACATGCACACACACTTTTGCCTGGYTGTGTTTGGGGATGTGGTCTCCTCTTGAGACTTTTTTTGCCATGTTCCCCTTCTCCTCCCCACTCTCTCACATGAGACGTGATGTGAGAGGACTGCCACTTCATTACATGATGAAAACCCCTTCACATCAGCTCACCTTCTGGTGTTTTAACTTAAAAGCTCTTAAAATACTTAGTTGGGGGAAGGGGGAAGTGATGGCATTTTTGTAAGAGATAAATTTCAGCCTGTAAGTAAAAGAGCAATTACATGTGTGCCATTTGCACATGACCTAACCCAGAGTTTCTCTRTGTTGCCAAAACAGGCTTTGCTGTGACTGATGTTCTCAGCTGCTGTTTTGTTTCCTTAAAAATCTGAGCCCGGCAAAGCATTTCGGTCCATTTGGGAGCTGCCMAGGGTCAGTTTGAGAAATGTCTGGAGGCTAGTTAGGGTAGCAGGGAGGTTTGCTGCTGTTGTTTAAACATCTCTGGGCCAATATTTCCAAAAGCATTTAGAAACCTGGGGGTTTAGAGCAGGCAGGTGCCTAGTGGATTTTCAAGAAAACCTGTACTTCTTATCTGCAAATTGCAATATTTAAGTGTTTCTGAAAATCCATCCTTAAGTCGTGAGCTGTATGAAAGCAGCAGCTCCCTCATGTAAGGCATTGTCAGAGTTCTTGATGATGCCTAGGTGCAGCACTGGGAGGCATGCCAGCAAAATTTTTTCCCTATGGAGTTGCACAGCTGACTGTGCTTTGGCTTGCCAGAACAAAACACCACACCAAGGCAGGCAGAGAGTGAGGAACTGCAAGGGAAGGGCTTTTTGTTGATAATCKCTGGGTCAGGTCAGAGCTGTTGTGTTCCTTGACATCAGGCTGCACAGGAAGGGCAACTGTGTATTTTTAAAGATAAACAGCCATGTCACCAATTAAGCTGGTGCCTTAGCAGAGCAAGTACAGCTGTCTGTAGGTGGTTGCTTGAGAGCTTTGAGATCCCTGCAAGGGGAGGGGGAACCCTGCCTCCCACTGCTGTTTTCCTGGTCTCACTGTGGGTCAAAGGCAGGTCTCTCTGCCTGACAGTCTCWCTCCTCCAAAACCCGCAGTCAGCCATTGCATGCAACCCCGAAAATATGGGAGCCTTTCTCATTGCTGCATCCATGCATTTGCTGATGAAGCTCTGATGCTTGGCAGGCTCTCTCCCCTTCTGCTTAGTACCCTTGCCTGTATTGCAATATTCCCAAATCCCATCCCACCTGCTGCGTCCCACTGAGGTGTAGCTCCTGGCGGTGTCTTTCCTTTCAATTTTTTGTGGGAAGGGCCAGCAGCCCCTTGTGTGTCCCAACTTACTCTTCCATTCAGTGCAAAAGCTCTCACTGAACCTCCGGGAACTGCAGACAAAATGTAGTTTCCACTTCAGAGCATRCTCGGGCTCATGAAAAGCCTCCCTGGCTGTTTGTCTGGGGCTTTGTTTGGAAGAGGCTTTTGGGATGAGCATGGGAGAAAATAATGGCCCCAGGTGTTATTTGAAAAGCCCTGGGCTGGGCTGCACACTCAGGGTGCACTCCTCAAAATGGAAAAGTATTTGGATATTATTATCATTCCCAAAGGCCAAAATCCTGGACTCGGCCTCTTCTCACCTCTTCACAAGCTGGAGAGGGGTTGCAAAGCACTTGCTGCCCTGGCTTGGATCTTTTCCTGCATGAGTATGCTCCCATTGCCGGTGTCCCGTCGGCTGRACAGGGGGAGGGAGGTGGTAACACAGCTCCCGTGGGGAGCACGGGCCCTTTTGTGTACCTGGCTCTGCCCCTGCCAGCCCGGGTTGTGCATGGAGGCAGACAGGCGGCAGGAAACTGGGAGAAACAATGAGGTTCTGCTTCGCCGGTGCAACAGCCTGAGAGTGGTGGAGAGGAAGTGCTTCCAAGACAAGGGCAGGGTGAGGCAGAGGCCAGAGGGCACGTTTTTCATGCTGTGAGGGCTTTTTGGTGTCAGCACTGSTCTCGCATAATGAAGCTCAGCTCAGGGCAGTGCTTGGCAGGGGGGTCAGCACTTCTCAGTGCAGGGGGAGTCAGGAGTTTGAGAAGTGGGGAAGACTGCAGGAAAAAAAAGCCTTAAGAATTGTCCCTGAGAACGGACAAGCAGTCCCTGGGAGAGGTGGCAATGCTGCYTCCTTGTGCAAATCTGAGCTGGAGACAAATTGTCCCAGAAGTATCTTCCAGCAGAGGGAAGGAGGCACTGCTGAAGCCCTGCTGCTGGTCTGCAGCTGCATTCAGCACCCACCTTAAAATCTTACTGGTGGTGAGGCACTTCAGAGGAACTAAATGCTTTAGAAACTCTAGCAATCACTTACAAGCATCCAGCTCCTTCATCTCTGCCCTTACTGAGCCTTTAACTTCCTCACTCTGCTCAGGGTAGCATTATGAAGGTGAAATGGTTGACATTTATGAAGTGATTTGAAGATAAAAAGAGATGTTAAGTTTTCCTGGGCCAAGATCTGAGGCTCTCATTTAATCTTCCTCAAGATATCAGACTGAAATCTCACTCCAGGGGTTTCCTGCATGCTGCTTGTAAGCAGCACATGGAGCTGCCCCCATTCCTATGCCCACCTTGCCCTGCTGCAGCCTCCTGCCCTGCCAGCTTTCCCATCACAACTCTTTCCCTGTCTGGCTGTAAGCCAGAGTGCTAAGATGATCCAATTTATAACATTGCAGGACTATATACTCATTGAAACAAAGAGGAAAAACAGGAGGCAAAGAGGAAACTATACGTGAAGGAGAAGACTGGCATGAGGTTTGTGTACATGGTTATATTACCCCAGTCATTTGGGATATGCAGAGAATCATAGAATATCCTGAGTTGGAAAGAACCCACAAAGACCACTGAAGTCTAACTCCTGGCCCTGCACAGGACAGACCTATGAATCACACTAGAATAGTCTTTGAAACTTGTTTTTAGCTGGGGCTCCTGTTGTGCTCAGAGCCAGCCATCCCCTGCCCCATCCCAGCCCCAAAGTGGTAGACAAGGCAAACAATGGATCTGAAAATGAGAGGGAGAGGAAGAGGAGGAAAATTTGGCAAGCAAGCCAGGAGCCTAGAGAACCAGTCTCCTTATTGCTGTCAAATTTCCTGCAGGCATTGCAAGGAAGAGAAATTTTAAATTGCTTTTACACACCCCTGCCTGCTTGAGTACACAGAAAAGACAGAAGTGGTCTCAGAAGGAAGACTGCTATTTTGTGCAGTACATGGCCCAGTGCCTTATTTGCAGTTTGCTGTGTAAGCAGTTGTCAAATGGGAGCTATTTGCTTCCTCCAGGCTTTTCTATGGGACTCATCAGTATGACATGGGAGGACTTCAGACATCAATTATAKTCTTTCCCGAACAACTCTGTGAGAATGAGGAGGAGGAAACAAAAGGAAATATTTGTGGCTCTGAAGGCTCATCTCTGCTGCAAACCGGGCCCAAATTTCAAGTTAGGTACACGGAAAACCAGAAAGTATGATGATCTTTCCTATGTGTGGGAATCTTGTGACAAAGGCGGGATTAACATCTAGTGCTCCTGGGCAGTATTCAGAACAGTTACCCACCATGAAATTGCTCCTTCTCCTCCTGCAGTCCCTTCCCTCACTGATTCACTACACAACTTCTTCACCGAAGGAGACTCCCTCTCTACTCAGCCATGATGCCTCCACGAGGTGTCCATATACTGTGTGCTACAGGCATTGAATCAGTGGCTCTAAGGATTGTATGCTATTAGTGAGCGAACAAAACCAAAAAACTGGGTTCACACAGGCATTTTCTAGGCTCTGAGTACCTAGAATTTATGCTCTGAATCCCCTTTTCTKCACTGAGGGATGTACGTGGGGTGTATGGTGGGGAACAGGCATGGTGGATTGTTCAACCTTTTTCATTTTCCTGCATTCCCTGCTTCTCCAAAGTAACTTTCCTTGCCCMTTTTACCTGGAGACGGGCAGGGCCCTCACACTGCCTACACTCAGCAGTGACACCACTGAAGGCTGGTGCCTGAGGCTGAGAGATACAGCACAGCTTGCATTGTCCAGCAAAGCTTTTTCTACTGTCACCAAGAATGTCTGAAAGGGTCGTGTACCACAGCCCAGCCATCTGTTTCCCCTCGCAGCACKAAGGATGTATTGAGGTCTGCAAGGCACCACGGGGTCTTGCAAGCTCTTCCAGAGTCTCAGAGGTGCAGAGGTTCCACACCAAAACCTGCTCTGCAGGAGCTCTGCACCATCAGCCCCTCTGAGGCCACATGGAGTGGGGCAGGGGACGTGGAATGGGGCAGGGGACATGGAGTGGGGCACAATACTGGCGTAAGGCAACCAGATGTTCTGGGGGAGGGAAGGGCTCGCCGCTTCTGCCAAAGCCGCTGTGAACGCAGATCARCCACTGTGGGAATGTCACGCTCTCCCTGGGCCAGAGCCTCCCACAGCTAACCAAGATCTAGCAGTCTTTAATGAGCTTCATCAAACTGACATTATGGTGAAATTGAGGCAGCTTTGGATGGGAGTGATAAAATGAAAATTGTCCCTGACAAAAGGCAACTCCTGCTGCAGGTTTCAGGCTTTGACTTTGAACTATGATGCTGTGGGTTCTTGAAACCAACCCCCAAATAGGTAATTTTTTAGAGGAATATATTTGCTTGGCTATGCTCTTCTGGGTTTTGGAGTTTTTTTAAGAAAACAGAGAAGACTTTTTGGCTGGCTCTCTCCTTCACTGCGGAGAGGACACAGGAGCATGGAAAACTTCAGGACCTAAAGCATTTGTTAAAGTTTTAATCAGCAGACAAAAAGGGCTAATAACATGAAGCATGAGGTGGTCTCAATAATAAACAATTCTACCAGTTCAGCTTAAAATACATCTAAAATATATTTCATAAGGCCTCATGCACTCTGCTAGGTTTAGTTGCTACAGTACTAATGTACTTTACCTCTCAGAAAAATGTGTGGGCTTCTGGCAGCAGAGGAAGCAAGAGTTAGCAGGAGAGGACGTGGAAGAAGAGCTCGACGCCTTCTTGCTTTTCAGTCAGCCAGCCCTCCCTGGTCCCTGCAGCTGCCAAGAACTTTTGTATGACAATCACAATAGCACAAAACCTGTTAAGTATAGATTCAACTGAATTTAAATTGAGGGGAAGCATCTATGGTAATCAAGGTTTGGTGGATGTGCCTTGAATATGGTGTTGTTCTTAATTATCGAGCTCTGCACACCGGCTGCAAACATATTAAAAGAAAAGTCTTGCTAAATAAAATAAAAGAAAATGCTTGCTAAATGAAATGAAGGCATGACAGCTCTGTGTGGTTTTGCCTTTAAAAACTCAAGGCAGTGAAACTTTACCAATTCTGCCTCTAGCCTTTTACTTTCCAAGTGCACAGGTCTCCAACATATTCCAGACTCTTTTGTACTTTGTCTTTAAAAAACCTTTCTGAGAAGGGGCACAACAACTTATCAAGATGCTCATGAGCTGTGACCATACAGGCTGAAAACTAGAGCTGAATAGGTCTGAGAAAAGCCAGACTCTTTGTGCGGTTTGGCAAACAGTGACTACAGACAATACTCAGGGCAGAGCTGTGTGCACACTTGAAACCATTTCCTGGGCCTTTTCAAAGACCCCCACAATGTGCTGAGAAGGTCCAGCAGTGGTGTTGTGTCTCTGCACAAGGGGCAGCTCATGGATGCGCTGGAGGATAGAGGGATGGAAATCTGCATTATGCTGTGCCTCTTCACTTGTCTGACAGTTGCATCATAAGCTCTTCCTCCCCTCAGGGAGGGGGGGAGGTGCCCACACCTGGCCACCACGGCCACATCTACTAGAGATAACACTCCTCTCACCTTTGATATCAGGAGTCTGGTGTGGGGATGCTCCCTGTGCACTCCTGCAGTACCCGGCTGGGGCAGGCAGCACGATTTAGTCTGCAAATTCGTGAGCCAGGACTGGTTTAAGTATCTTATAGCAGTGGTAATTGTGTAGATGCAGTGGCACGGTGCTTGGTGCTGATCAGGTCAGACCACAAGGACATATGTTGCATGATAGCAATGCAGATACACTCCTCAGTGTATTTCCATAAATATGTTTAAAGAAAAAAACCTCAGAAGTAAAATATGCTAAAAAGCAAAAGCTTACAGCAAGGCTTTTTCTCCAGGAAATTCCTGAAACAGCTCAAGATAGCATCAGAGGAACATGAACTTGTCACTCTTTCCACTGCCAGGGCTACTGTACAAAAAATACAAAATAAAAATGGAGAAGCGCTGTAAGTAAAAAACCTGCTTTGAGAATACCCAAGCCTAAACCCATATTTGAATGCATGACTTGTTTCACTGGATGGTGATGGGCATGGAAAGGCTTGGCTTTGCTTCKCTCCACCCCTTTTTCTTTTTTTTTATTTTTCTTTTTAAACTTTATGGCTGACAGTAACCACATTGTCTCAGTATTTATAGAAACATACAGATGTCTTGCTACATGGACACTTACCCTAGGAAAGAGTTCCCTTGCCCTAGTCTGTGATGGGGGTGAATCTGGTTTCGGCCATGATACAAACTGCCAGGCACCATGGTTACTTCTGCAGCTCCATCATGTGATGGTGGGACAGGGGCACAAACCTTTACCATGCTGCCGTGTAGGAAAAAATCCTAGAGGGTGACTGTGCTGAAGGTGCCTGCCTTTCTGATTCCTGGCTCCTAAGCCTCCCACACAGGTGGGCCAGGAGAGAGAGTGGAGAATTCTTGAATCGTGTTGACGCTGCCTACAGCAGTCAGCATTGCTGAGCTTAGTAGCAGGGCTGACCAGAGGGGAAAGCCCTCACCACCTGGCCAAGGACAGCTGCCGAGCGTGTCCTCCAGGGGTTAGAGGCAACTAGGGAGCTGACTGTGCCCAGGCACTTCCTTATTCAGAACAGCACCTTATTTGCCCCATCGCCCAGGGGGAATGCAATGCCTGTGCCTTGCAGCAGGAAGGAGGAATGGGCAAGAACAATCCTATCAGTGACTGCTTTCAGCCCAGCATCCTATTTCTATTTTATCCATACAGCAGACTTTTCACCTGCGATTGCCTCTTTTATTTCCATCTGTATGCCAGATTATTTTTTATTTTATATCCATATGGTGCTAACAATGTGGGATTCATGGGGAGAGCTGATGGGCAATGCGGAGATACAATAACCGCATAAAAATATATCATAGTGGCAGCATGAGGAACTGCAAAGGTCTCTGTTTTGCCAASTGAGGAATGAGTACAGCAGGACAATTTGGTAATTTCAGGTTATTTACAGGTAGTGCTGAAAAGCTTGTGCTGGGCTGTGTTGTTAACCTGTTTGGAGGCACTTACCGAGAAGAAATATGAAGCCAGAGGCTGGCACAGCTGTCGTTTGTCTGATTTCTGTGTGTGGTCCCTGGAAACAGGGGAACTAGAATTTGTGTTCATGAGTACCCAGTTTATGGTACCTGTGCACCTCCAGTGCTGCAAACCTTCATTTATTTACTTTCATCATGGACAATGAAGGGCAACGAAGTGTGCAACATACAGACTTTTCCAAGTTAAAAGGAAAGGTGGTAACCTCTCTGTTCTTTTTTATGATGATCCTGTTCTCTGAGTCCCATAGGAAAAAACCGCATGGAAGGAGAAATTATTTGCAGTTGCCATCACTGAACACAAAGTGAAGCTCTCAAAGACAATGAGCCAGATAAAAGTCACCCAAGACAAGATGCCATTGCAGCCACCAGTGGTGTAGTTGAACACACTCAGCTTTTGTTTCTCGTCCTGAAGTCAGGAATAAAACCATCTGAAGGAAGCTCCCAGAGTGGCTCTCAGCAGACAGATCCTCTGAAGCACGAACCATTGAATGACAGTACCAAACTTGCCCATCATCCATTTCAGAGTGGGCTAAATGATGGAAAAGGTGTGGCACATTCAGATCCTTTATGAACTATGACCCCTTCGTGCCTTCCTTGTCCTCCTTCCTGTTATTCTCTTCATCCGGTGACATTTCCTGCAGGACAACAGAAGGGGTGGGGGGCATTGTCRTTCCTCTTGAAACCTGGCTACCAAAGGCCATGATTAGTCCACAGCCCTGTCCTAGTGGAACAGTTGACCTCGTTGATTATTAACAGCATGTTATGCAAGGCMTAACATCCTGCCTCCCAGGACCAAGCTCCTATGCCTATAAAAGAGCGCAGACAGTGAGGGTGTCTCCACCTGTATGAGCATGACTTGGCTGACCTRTGGATATTTCTGACGTGTAGCTGGACGTTGAGCCAGCCAAACAGCGAGAGTTACCGTCCTCTTGCCTTACATCATTTCAGAGAAGAAAGATTTTTCAAAGATATACAAAGAACTTGGAGCTGTTGTTGCAGTGACATTTTATTGCATGAAGCAACACAAAATGAAGAGCTCCTCCCTAGTGCCAGGCTTTTAAAAGCCTTGGGATTAGAAATTTATGTGACTCCTAACCCCTCATGTTGTTACATTCTGTGACCCCAAATAGTTTCATAAGGCTTTTAACTAGTGGTTCCCCTCTCCACTCCATCAGAAGGCTACTCAAGGGAGATAAGGAGGCAGGATTCAGTCCCAAGCCTCATATTTGCTGCCAACAGCAGTGGCAGGCAGCTGGGGCCGCTGCCCTCAGGCTGCCGGGGAGGTAGTGCTCAGCTCTGCTGTGCTCTTGCCTGTCTCCCAGCTCACCTCTGGCCAGCACATCCATCAGTGCCTTTGAAACTGTGCTTGGCAGTGGCTGAGCCTCTGGGGAGCTTGTTTCTGCCCTCAGAGTGACTCCAAAACTGCTGGGAGCTCTCTGCTCTTGGCTTAGGGGATGCAGCTGGACCATCTTGGGCATCAACAGAGGCTTCATTCACTGTAGCATTCCTGGTGAACCGGGACAGGCARTGCTGCCCTGCTCAATGTGTGTGAATGGGAGGCCTTGCTCCCACTGGGAAGAAGGGGCAGCTTGACACAGGTGTCTCCTGCTCAGGCAGTACTCCACTCCAGGTATCTGCTACCTGGGGTGTCTCTATCTGYCTCAGGGAAGGGTGTGCACACCTGCCTTTGGCCAGAACAACAGGACCAGCCATCTCTTCTTCCCCCTTTCCTCTGCATTTCATTCTGCTTTGGTTTGGCAGCTTCCTTCTCCCCTGGAGGACCCCATCCCACTTACCTCAGACACCATGCTGGAGCTTCTAATTCAGCCACGCTGAGTCTGATGGTTGCAGCTCATTTTCTCACTGTGCTCAACAGAAATGACTGAGGCAGTGCTGGTGTACTATGAAGGAGGGAGGGGAAGAAAGAGGGTGATTTCCATCCATTTTTCTTTTTCTAGCAGTTTCTAGGCCTCATGAAAGCATCAACCACTGGATATCAGCATCTTTGCCTGTGGTCAGAGGCAGCCACCAGGTCTGGGGAGCAGATGTGGGCAATTGCCTTGGTGCCCCCTTGCTAAGGAGCATGTCCAGCATGTCCCACATGCCAAGGCCACTTGTGCCACCACAAACCATTGCACCATCAACCATCCATGCTGCAAGGTAGAACAAGACAGCACAGATCAGGCTTTGCAGCACAAACGCAGTGTAAGGGGGCCTGCCTCCTGCTGTGCATAGGCTTGTTTTTGAAACTCAGTTCTTGTTCCACAACCAGTGATTTTTTTTTGCTTTTGTGACAAATAAACTTGGTGCCTGGTTTGAGGTCACAATAAATTGCAGAGCCCTGGAAAGAAACATGGTAGCTCCAGAGCAGTAAACAGCTGGCTTGCTGGTTGAGGTCGACAAGACCCCAGAGCCCCAGCCTCAGACACAGCTCAGCTGTGGTCCGTGGGGCTCCACATTTTGTGGCCAAGCCCCAGGCCCATAGGGCAGGAGCCTGGATAGAGTAGAGCAAATTTGAAGATGTTGCTTCGGGAAAGCCCAGGCTTGCAGTGAGCCRCTAAGTGAGCTGGCAGCCCACAGCTAAACCAGCTCTTCTAGAGGTTACATGGGTATGGCATTCTCCAACAGAACCTTGCTTTACAGGACCCTCCTGGGCCAATTCTAGTTTAGCACCTTTTTTGTTGTGCTAAATAATTGTTTAAGTCTATCAAGCTTTTCAAAGTTATCTTTGCAGGAAGAGGACTAGAAATGTACTGTTATTTATCTCTCATATCTTTTCYGGTGGAAGTCAGGACCTTTTTTTCCTAGCATTTGACATTAAACACATTGAACAAGGTGTTGCCTTYCTCTGTCCCACATGGTGCTTTTTGTAGCACAGTTCTTTTGCCTTCCTGCCAGGTCACAGGCTGGCAGCAGTGAGGACATCACCCAAATGGCACAGGAGGAGAAACTGGGCTGTTAACCTTGCTTGTATTTCTCGTTGCAAAGCCTGGGGCTTTGGTATTGCTGTTCCTTTCCTCCACTCCTGGTCTGAACATTTCCCTCCCTCCTCAGCTTCAATACAAACCAGCATTGCTTCCCATGGTGCAAATCAGCCTCACTTAAATCACAGTCACCTTGCACAGCCATCCCAAGGCACAGTGCTGAGTTGTGGGGAATTATGGCTGAGCTCTGCAGGAAGTAAAGGTCTGAGTGTATTGCTGTGGCAGAAGAATACTAAATACAATGATTTAAGGAGAAAAGATGAGTTCTGACAGGTGATGTGAGCTCAGGCAGTGAGTCAGACTCTCCTGTCACCATGGAGTTTGAGCACCATATGACCAAAATCAATGTTCTGGATTTTGTGATATAGTTATTTGGATTATTAAAATGACTGGCTTTGCCCATTGGAGTGTACAGGATGAAACATATGGTACTAAACAAGCCAGCAAAGGGGCCACAACATGAAGGGATTTGTACATAAACATAACGGGGCAAGGCAAAGCCATGCTCCTGTAAGTTAATTTAGCTGCGTTTGCTGTAATGACAACGTAATTATAGGAGTGCAATTCAGGAGATTTATCTTTTTAATTAGTAAACTCCCATGTCCTTCAAAAATCTCCTTTCACAGCTACAGTGCCACCTGCGTCAAAGTGCAGCAGGGAGCCCTTGCTTACTCACGACTCCTGCGCTCCGGCTCGCCCCACGCTGCAGAGCTGCCACAGCTCCAAGCAGATGGTCCCGCATCAAACGTTTCCTTCCCGTGTCACTTACCATTAATAAATTGGATCATCGTTAGCGTGCCTTATAATTTCCTTGGACATTTTCCTCATGTCAGTGTATTTGCTTTCTGTGGTACCTTAAATGCATGTATGTATAAACCTATATAGCCTGGCAGCAGCAGTCTCCTAACAGTAATTTCAGCTGAAAAGATATTTTTCCCTGAAAAAACCTCAGTGCATTAGCRGTGCTCCCTGAGCTTGCTGTGCAGAAGCAAGCCAAACTCTAGGAGCTTTGCCAAGAACCAGAGCCCACTCCTACACAATGCAGGTTGTGCCCGAGCAGTGCATACCTGCTCTCACAGAGAAGTGGATGCTCTCAGACCAGCACTGTCACRCATGTACACGGGAAGCCAAGAGAGACATAATCTATATGAGCCCTAGCCTGGCCATTTTTTGTGACCCTGTATGTGCTTTCTTGCTTCACTGATGTGGTTTTAACTACATTATGTGGGACCTGCTGGAAGAAAAGGCTAATGAAACCCTCAGAAGTAGCAGAATGTTATAATTTCATTTTCAAATAGTAGTTATAAACTTTTCTTATCCTGGAGTTACAAAAGAGTAACTGGTTTGTGACTGCACCCCTGCTGTGTTTCTGCTAGCATCCATATCCAGGGTACCAGCCAGGGTTCCAGTGAAGCCAGCATGGACTGTGYGCATGCAGTAAAGGATCCAGCTCAGTGGCTCTATCAGAAGAAGCTGACAAAAGGGATGGAAATAAGACTTAATACCAATACAGACTTGCCTTGGTTAAAAACGTGATGCTGTTATTTTCCTTCTTTTTAAGTGCTGGAAAGGAGGAAGGAGCTCTACCACTCACCAAGGTCCAAGGAGACTCTGTGAAGGGTCTGTGCTGGGGCAAAACATCGCTCACTTGCTCTTGGGGAGCACGGGCCTGGGCAGTACACATAAGGCACACGTTGTCCTTGTGCTCAGCCCCTTGGGAGAACTYGGGTCTCAGCAGGGGCATGGGTTTGGGTTCAGCACATCACAGCTGGCAGCTGCAGAAGGTAAGCAATCACTGGTATCCCACATCTTCCCATGTGGCAGCTCAAGCCCCATTTCCCATGTTTGAAGGAAAAAGACCTGGAATGGAAGTAGGGAAAGGTATATGAGCTGGAGTGACTGAAGTGGGTGCTTCACCTGGCTTCACCAGTTGCCAGTGTGCCTGCGTCGCTGCCACCATCCACAGCCAAAAAAGAAACATGCAAATGCTTCCTGACAATAACACTTCCTCTGGGGCATTGGTGGAGGTGTCCTACCACTGCCAACCTGCTGACAGCACCGGGGCCTCGGAGGCTGAGAGAATGAAAGCATTGCTGAGGTGTTGCTGGCACTCAGGCAGTCCCTGGGCTGGCAGTGGAAGAGCACAACAAGCTGTAAAGATGAAGACATAGCAGGAAAAAGGACACTCCTCAGACCAAATCAACTTTCAGGGAAAACCTCTACACCTCAACACACACAGACTGCAACAATAAGAATGCAAATGACAGATCAGTCCAGAAAGCTCTTTTGTTTTTCTTCTTGCACTGTTTTTACTTAYGGCTGAGATCTCAAGGCAAGCAGAAGTGATAACACGAACACTTATGAGGAATGAACATATTAGAGTATGCCAAAAGAGAAACATTACTTTTTAAGCGATGCAAGATTTTCGCTCCCGCTGAGTTTAGCACCGGCTTTAGCACAATATTTCCTCTAAAACTTGATCACACAGAGCCGCATCATAACAAAGGGTGGGTGAGCTTACATGACCTTGCACATACCTGCTAATTTCCTACACTTCAGGAATCTCACAGCCATTTACAAGAGGAGTGAGCAGAGGAATGGATGAATTAAAACCTGCAAAACCTTTGGGAGGTAGAGACAGGCAACAGTATTTTCCCATTTTGAAGGTGGCAATTAAAGCAGTAGCCTGTCACCAATGGTTTGTTTCAAAGATGTCAACACGCAGGAGCAGAGGAAGCTTAACCAACCTAACATGGATCCTTCTCTCCCTGAGCCGTAAAGCAAGTTAAGGGTAACTGGCTCAGATGTATCCAACTCCAGCAATTTTTTCATTGCTTTTGTATCATGGCCCAAAACAGTGGCAAGACGAGAAAAGATTGATTTCATAAA
Source organism: Amblyornis subalaris (assembly GCA_018881555.1). Taxonomy (NCBI): domain Eukaryota; kingdom Metazoa; phylum Chordata; class Aves; order Passeriformes; family Ptilonorhynchidae; genus Amblyornis; species Amblyornis subalaris. The sequence continues at coordinate 2,471,517 of JACAXG010000060.1, forward strand.
TAATCCTTTCAGTTTTGATTAGAAAAATGCGCTTCCAGGACTGAGTGGGTAATAACAGCTATGCATGAAGTGACCACAGTCACTTGGTGCCTGTAATTAAATAGATCTGCTCCTTGGGTGACACCAGCTTACCAGCCAGGCGGGCCCAAGTGTGTCTGTGGTCCATCCATCTCGGTGCTTCCAGCTCTCCAACTGCGTATTGTACCGCTGGCTTGTGCATCGTCAGCACCAGCATGAGATCTCTTTCTGAATCGCACAAAATGAGGGTAGAAGTGCTAGGGCCAGCCAGCACCTTGGTCATCCTCTGAGCCATGATGTCAAAGGGACTGGTATCACAGGTTTCTTCTCAGGGTAAAGTCCTCAGATCTATGTTGGAGGAAGTAAATGACGGGAAAGCAGAGACAGAGTCCAGGGTCGCATTTCCTAATTGACAACCATTTTGGTTTGCTTGTACTGTAAGAGCAGTTGTTTTGTTCCTCCCCAACCCCCCCAGTTCTTACTAGAACATGGATATACCTTTCATCCAAAACATGGCACATCTCAATGTTAAACCTAAATTAGACATAAGCATCTCTTGTTTGACCACCATCTATTTGAAATTGTATTTGAGCTATAACCTATGACTACTTCATGTTTTTGAAAAGGCCTTCAAACCAAATGATACTTAAATTTAGTCTGCTTTTGATCTGGACAGGAATCCAAATTTTATCTCCTTTATTTTTATATCTATGTAAATTGGACTGGCATTAACGAAGTGCTGTTTTGGGGCAGTACCTTGCTTTATGGGTAACTCTAAGCAAGACTCAGTGAGCAAATATTTATTTTAAATGAGAAATTCCTGAGGTCTGTGCACCTTTAGCAGCTAGAATGATTTGCAGTATACTGGATCACTGCATGACACTGCGAAGGACCTTATTCATTGCTTCCAAAAAGCTATTAAAAATATCCCATAAGAAGATAAGTTGCTTAGAAGGTGTCTGTGTAGCAGAAGATTAAACCTACCTCAGTCAGACAATGTTTCATGGTTAGACCACCAGGAACTGCTCTTCTCTTCATAAACCCCATTCCACTATATCATTTCTTCTTTAATGTACTCTACCTGGCTTCCTGCTGAGGATGATCTATGTGCTTTGTGAAAGCAGAAACTAATATTATTCTGGGGAAGGGAATAGGAAATAGAATTTAAGCTGATTATTTAATTTTCATCTAGAAAATTTTGAAGACTGAGCAGCTTTTTTTTTTTTCTTATGAAATTGTGGCTTTTTCTCTTTACTTTTACTGAGAACATGATAAATACATATTTTCTAAGCTATATTTTGCATAAGGGGATATATCAAAGGATAAAACCCGATGAACCAAATTTGCTTCTGGGAAGGCCATGTGTAACTCCAGGAAAGTATGTGGAGATAAAATACACCTGTGGTTAAATTATCTGTGGAGAGGATTGAAGTGCTCGCTGAAATCAATGAAGCAGCCTTTTACAGCAGGAGAGGCTGTGGTCTGCAGGCTGCTGAGTGAGTCATAAAGCTATTTGTGAGTGGAGAAGCCGAGGAGCTCCATTGCCAGGRTATCACGTTTGCTTTTACCTTGGCACCGCACTGGGTGTGAACCAGAGAAATGTGGCGGTCAGTCTGCGCTCTGTGGCTTGCACCATCCTCACACCCGCTGGGAGCAGATGGGGTACAGGAAAACAGCAGTATGGAGGAGCACTGGGAGCATTCCAGGGACTTGGTCAAGGTGTCACAGAGGAACAGCAGCATCAGCCTTGGAGGTACAAGCCCAGCCACCACTAACAGTGTTCTGCAGCTCATGGCAGGCAGATTACAGCATTGAGGTTCAGGCCTGCAGACCTCCCTATAAGGAGTTAAATTTCTCAGTGGCTTTAATTGCTTGAAGTCAACAGTGCCCAACTCTTCCCTCAGTCATTTTTATCTATGCAATTAAAAAAAAAATAGTGCCAAACCAAAAACCCCAAAAAACCCAAACAAACAGAAAAACCCCATATCACGAAAACAACCCATTTCTCTAAAAAGAAGTTCAGCCATGTGAAAAAGAAGAATGAGGGAGGAAGAATAAATGCTCACATTAAATTTATTTTCCAAGGCTAGAGACCTGTCCTAGACCCTGTCTATGCTCAGAGAGGTGAGAGGATTTCCTCAGAAAAAAAGGTCCAATATCCTCCAACTAGCTGCCATCCTGCAGCAGGTCAGCTCCCAGCTCTGTACCATGTCCATGGGCCACATTGATGCTACCTACTGCATCTTCCCTTCCCTTCCCTTCCCTTCCCTTCCCTTCCCTTCCCTTCCCTTCCCTTCCCTTCCCTTCCCTTCCCTTCCCTTCCCTTCCCTTCCCTTCC